>CAHIKZ030005621.1:2117500-2275000 GCA_903632075.3 Acanthosepion pharaonis | reverse complement strand
AGTTGATTTTTATTGACAAAATCCTGGATTTACTCAAGTAGAAAATATAATCATTGCAATTACAAAATGCAATGGCTTTTTGCAGTGTGACTGTACTTATTTTTAAAAATCTTTGTAACATCTGTATGTTTTCTATATGCCATGTCCCTTCAGAATGTTGATGATCATGGCTCTCCACAATTTCTAAAGCAAGTAGACATGAAAATTTATTACATTAATTCTGTCTTGAATGTAATTGTCTGCTGGTTTCAATAAAGGTCAATGTTTCACACTGATGCTATCCTTTTATTTAGGAAAGACACCAAGAAAATGAGAGACAAATAACAAATATCTCTTTCAAAAAGGGGAAATAGGCGAGCAAAATGAATTTAAATGAAATACACAAAATTTGGAAAAGATTTTTCCAACAAAATCTTGGAATTGATAAAGGGACACATGTCTTAGGGGAGAATTTCTGATTTAGTAGGGAGAAGATATTTACATTGTTGCCTTGGAGATGAACAGTAACTGAGGAACACGTATTTTCCTTATTCCTAAAGGGAGTCACATATTTACAAACTGGCAGAAATTATAGCTACACACACACGCACACACACACACACACACACATATATATATATATATATATATATATATATATATATATATAATACTAATATCAGTGTGTCAAACATTTTCTTTTGCTCCTAGAGGCTGTAGCCCAATGTAGTATACCATTTTGGATTCAGGTTGATTTCATGAATAAATTAAAAACATTCCAGGCTGGATCTGGACCCACAATCCTGAATTTTTTGGGATTCCCAAATTTTCATTACTTTGCTTGTTTTTGATGATTTTTTACATGATTTTTTTTTGTGTGATAACAATTTTTATAACTTGGTGAAAGTCACCCATGAAATATAAAAAAATAATTGTTTGTATGGAAAGTAAGGATCTGCATTCATCAAATTGTCTTTAAATTAAGTGGCAGCAGAAGAATAATCGTTGAATCTTTTAAAAGGTAAGCTTACATACTAATGCAATACTTAAATGCAGCGATTAATTTTGAGGTCTTCTGCAGTTTATTGTCACCTGTCACATCTCCCTACCTATTGTGATGAAGGCTTTCAAGCTTATATATATATAAAAAACAAATCAGAGACTTCAGAAAGCCATGGTAATATTTTATTTCATGAGACCGCTAAAATTTGATTTTGTTTTGTCAGATCTGGTGGTTTCAAAACAATGCTCCAATTTGTTAATTATTACTTGGTCTGTTTATTACATTGAGCTCTTGGGATTTATATTCTCCCTGGAATTATCCATATGGATTACCAATTTATCATTTTATATATATATATATATATATATATATGATAAGTATTTATTTTATATTTTTACAGAACATTAAAATTTATTTTCTTAATTTTAATACAATTATTACTACTGCTATCCTGCTACTAGTACTAAGCAATAAAATCTGTAAGCTTTGGAATGTGACCACTTGGAAATATCAAGTGCTGTAAACATGGGTGTGTGTGTGGTAAAGTGGATAATGACAAACTTGGAAATCAGAGGGCAGAGTTCTAATTTCAGTTCATATTCACTTACATTCAAATATCCTTGTAAAAGTTATAAATCCACCTCTTCTACCTCCAGCTATGGATTAATTAGTTGGAGTTCTATCAGCAAATCATTATCTTCCCAAAATTCTTACAATCTAAAAATACTTTCTGAATTTAAATAACCTGCAAAAGGTTGATAAATCATAAAAAACCCAAATAAATCTAAGCCTGAGAATGCTTATTCCAATCCTTTCAGTGACTGTTATACTAAAAATGTAGGTATTAAGTAGAATAATCAAAATGTTATTAAATGTGCTTCTGGTTTTGGAAGTTTTATTGTGAAGCAAAAGACGTTGATCGACTCTGTAGATTGTTGAATTTTTGGAAACAAATGTGACAAATAAGAATGACCTTGACATTTAGAAATGGTGACAATTATTAAGAGACATTTTATGGCAAAGGTTTTCCTAAACAGTAAAAAACTGATACTGATTTAAAAATATTTAATTGCTTTGCCTCTTTACAAATGTATTCTTCTTCATTGACAATAAATTCATCTAATAACAGTAAAAAGAAAAGATCAGCTCTAACATATTTAAGCTGTCAAATCTCTGTTCTTATGAAGGAGCTCCCAGATATTCTTCTTCCTTGCAGGGGCTTTGTATGGACATATTTCAGACAATTATTTTACATCATCATCATCATTAAGAAAACAAAAGGAACAGAAATTGCAATCCAGGTTCCAAGGTTGTTTGTATTGATTTCCACTATTTCTTTTAAGATAGGCATGTACCTAATTTTCCCTGTGCTATTGAGAAATTGAAAAATAAATGGGAAATCTTATTTAATCCAGATAAAGTTATGATTGAACATTTGAATTTCTAGTTGCTCTTGGGCTTATCACATTGAAACAATAATTTTTCAACAATCACTGAATGTAATTGTCTGCCGGTTTCAATAAAGGTTAATGTTTCACAATGTCAAGCCTGGTCAGTATCTAGAAGGGTAACTGTTTGGGAATACCAGATGTTGTATGTTTGGATGTGCAGGCAGTATAGATTTTTTTTTTTTTAAGCTTTTCCCCCCAAGCAAGGTGGGAATGCCACTAGCACGCAAGGGGTTACAGTGTGTGGGAGCAAGAGTAAAGAGATGTGAAAGAGGAAAGGATGACGAGAAGGATGGGGAATAGATCAAGGCATCTGGAGATATCGATTGACATTGCATTTGAATAATTGAAGATTATAGCTATCAGGTAAACAAGTAAGAGGAAGGGAGTTCCACAGACAGGAAGTGTGAGACATGAAGCTATTGGAGTAGAAGAGATGGCTACATTTAACCATTTCAACAGTGAAAGGGTGGGACTGAGATGCCAACCTAGTGGCACATTTAAATTCATACAGATTGGGAACTAGCAAAAATAGGTTGTTGGAGCAGTTACCATGAAAGTATTTGTAGAAAAAACAGAGGGAGATCATGACACATCTATGAGAGAGCAATTGTAAACGAGATGCCAGATCAGGGCCAACCACATTGCATACCCATTTCTGGATTTTGTTGAGGACCCTAAGACAAACAGTGGAGGCTCTAGACCATATATAACAGCAATATTCCATGCAAGGGTGAATGGTTGATTTATAGATTTGAAGGATGTACTCGGGTGAGAAACACTTTCTTGCCCAACATAGTGAACCAACTTTCCTTGCGGCAGATGAAGCTATTGATTCAATGTATTTGTTCCATCTCGGGTCAGCGGACAGCATGAGACCAAGCAGTTGCAAAGAGGTGCTCTCATGAAGTTGAGCATCAGCATGTTGAAACAACACTTGTACAATTACTGAAGTAAAGCAACATCAAGCCTGATTAGTACCTAGATGAGTGACTGCTTGGGAGTATCAGTGCTGTAAGATTGAATGTTTGGGTGGTGTAATGGATAACAACTCTGAATTGGACTACCAAGTTCCAATTCCAGTTGGGTTTGTTATATTCACTTAAATACTCTTGGGAAAGGTATTGATCTGCCTCTTCTCTCCCTCGTGATAGGTTAAATAGTAGGGTTTGTATCAGTAAATCAATACTATCTCCAAAATTTCTTACAATCTAAAATATTTTCTGGCTTTAAAATAATCTGCAAAAGGTTGATAAGCCATAAAAAACAAAATCAGTGTAGTTGGTCTTTGATTTAACCATTTAATTTATATTTAAGTTCCTGACAATTGTGATGTTTTAAAGATATGAGATGTGTATTATTTTGATTAAATTGTGTTAGTGCATTATGAGGGCAGTCCCAAAAATAAAATGCAGACATTTACTAATCTAATGTTTTTCGATTTTTTTTTTACTTCCCTAACAATGGTCAGGTACAATTTTTTTTATTTTTTTTGTTTAAATTAGGACAAAATTCCTCAGTTTTCAAATTTCATCCAATGAATTTCCTGTTACTTTTTGATTTAACTTTTAAATTTCTATTTAATAGTTTCTAACAATACTGATTATTAAATTAATGTTAGTAGTGTAGGTATATTACTGAAGTATTATGTGACCTCATTTAGTCTGGCAAGATGGATAATATAGCATTATACTGAAAGCAAGAGTGTTAGAGAGAAATCATTGATTTCCTTGTATTTTGTATGACAATTATTTTTTAAAAGAAATTGCTACTGAAATTTTTATGAATTATGGTTCAAAATTGCTCAGATTTTGTCAAATTGTATTTTAGTAATTATTTATTTTCTTAATTTATTTTTATTGTTTTTTACCACAGAATTTTTTAAATTTAAAATTAAAATGTATTCTATTCAGACCAGCATGCTCATCTTGATTGTTATACTCACTCTTTGGATTCTATTAAGACTTTGGTTCAAAATTCTCAGATGATTATCATGTATAACAGACTCCTGAAGAATGTCAGTGAATACAGTAGTTGAAACATTATGAATATAACAACCAATATAATCATACTAATTTGACTAGAAATAGGTATAATTATTCTTGTGATATTTAATATGGTAGTTCGTATTTGTATGAATTTTTTGTGCTGGGATATAATCCATTTATGTTAAAGTTAATTACATTAATGGTTGATTATATAGAAAGGAATAAAAGGTTTTAGTGTGATATTCGAATGTCAGTGTGTCCCACTTTTTCAACTTTACTCCTAAAGGTTGTAGCCCAAAATATCATACTATACTGGAATCAGGCTGACTCCATGGGCAAATTAAAAATATTCCAGGCCACATCCAGACCTGTAATCCTGAAATTTTGCATTCCCAAGTTTTCATTATTGCAGTTGTTTTTTTTGTTTTTTTTTAATAATGAAAACTCATGCACAACCAAGAAGAGATCCCCTAAGAAATTCTGATGCTTGGGCATTTTATCAGATTAACGGAAGTCAAATGGCTCCCCCTTGTGTTAGCAATTGTAATGTAATATATCTATAAAATATCTAGTCATCTATTCAGTTATTACTTTCATAGTTTTTATCACCATCTGTTGTGATTCCTTATTTAATTTGCTGCTATTGTTAGAAGACGAAGAACTTACAAAGATATCTTGCAAATTCTTATGCGAGAATTTTGAATGAAACTCAAATTTTCAGATTATCAAACTTATGACAATGACCACATATTGTTTTCCAGGTTTTGTTGAAATCAAGTTTACTAGTGACATAAATATTGCCACTGATATTAAGAAAAAAAATTTAAAAAAAAAAAAGTGCTGTGCAACTATGTAATTTCTTAAATGTCAGTGAATTTTTGACAGTTTCTTCATAGTTGAAGAAGAGATTCGAAGATGTGGATCTGCTGAAAGACACTGAGAATAACATGGAAGTTTTAAGGAAAATGAGAATGAAAAGGGCATTTTTAAAATCAGTTGAAATTTCCAAGACATAAAAAGGAAAGATGGCTTTTTAACACTCACATGAAGGGGTAGAGGGAGACAGACCTTCTTAACAAGCTTGTAAACGAATGGCAGAAAGGCAATTGGGGGATAGAAAAGAAAACATTGCAAAAAAAAAACTTGAAGGACAGGAAGTTATGGAGTCCATGATTGAAGGGATATGGCAAACTTAAAAATGTAAAATTCTAATTACCAAAAAAAAAAATTTTTTTTCAAGCTGGTTTTGTTGAAAAAATAATGACATAATAATGTTGTTTTTTGAAGTGACAAAAAAATTATTACGCCACTGATATAATAGAAATAAAAAAATTTAAAAAAAATGTGTGACACTGGATGATGAAATATCAATCCTCTTAAACCTTTCTTGTCGGGAGATTTTTTGAGGTCAGGAAATCAGTTCATTGGTTGCCTTTCCAATGTCAGTTTGAGTTGGTGAAAACAAATCTCTCAGTTCTTTGAAGGCTTAAAAAGACCAAATTATGAAAAAATTGATCTTGGAATTTTTTTCTCTCCCACCCCTGGAAAAAAATAACTTAAAGCAAGAAAAGTTGAAACTGGTTTTGTGGATGTCTGTAAAATTTAAAAAATTAATTTTTTCTTCATGTTCAATGAAATTTCTCAAGACATTCTCTGTTTGTGTGTTGGAAATCCGATTTTCTTTCTAGAATTTATGTAGCTTGGGAAATATGTGTGTGAGTGTGTACTGATTACTTGTGGTGGGATAGTGTGTAGTGCGTATGTGTGTATGCTTAACAAATAAGTTTGTTCCTCGTAAACAATATGTATGGAGAAAAGCAATATACACGGCTGACAGGAACACACCAAAATACAAACAGATCCAAGAGCACATAAAAAAACAAAACATTAAAAGACAAATGGAAGATAACTACTGGACAAACCTTAATTGTTTTATTGAAGGGAGAACTGGCATTGAATAAAAAGAAAAAGTGAAAATAAACAAAATGTCTCATATCGAGAACATTTCATTGAACAAAAAAAATTAATTATTTTTAATTTATGTAAAATTTTTACCTGAAGACGGTCTATTAGAAACATGTTGGTAAAATTATGTAAAAAAAGCATAATATTTTTTCTAAATAAATAATTACAACCAAAAAACGTTTATGGCACCTCTCTTCTTTTAATATATATATATATATATATATATATATATATATATATATATATATATATATATAATGAACTCTCTTGTCATTTTCTGCATGTGAGGTTTTAACTGCCTGTTTCCCACTTCAATGATGTTTAAGGTCCACACCACATTCCATATACACAACAAGGACCAGGGCACCTTGTGGTGGTGTAATGGTTAGCAAGTTTGTCTTGCTAGAGCAATTATGACTGTGTAGTGAGTTCGATCCTCACAGGGTGCCCCCCCACATTCGGCCTTGTGCCACATCTAAGCTACACTTGAAAAATAACTATATACAACAAAGACTAGTATCCACTTTGTGAAGGCTGCAAGAACAAATGTTATATATAGTGAGGCAACACATATTCATCCAAATAATTATGATTAAAAAGAATGGACAAAGTCTAAGTTTTTATTGTATTTTTCCAGTTTTCAAATAAGCTGTTGTGTATTAAGATCAAAATTGTGGGAGGAACTGTCCAAAGTTCCCAAAGTATTGTTGTTTGTTCAAGAACTTTTAACTGTCTCGGTCATCAAGAACCAATATGGTGTCTGTGTGCTAGGCAAAATTCCGTTGTCTATACCATTGTATTCTTTGGAAAGCTGAAAGTTTGAAGTAGTCTACAGTGACATCATATGTAATGGTTATTAGGAGCAAGGCTGCAACTTAATGGATGCCTTATGCCTATATTAAATATATACACTTCAAGATACTGTCTCTTGTGGTGAATGATATTTTATTTAATGTGAGCTATTTATTTTGTGTATTTATAGTGGCTAGCGGTTTGAGTCTTTCCTTCGATTACGTGCTGTAGAGTATTTTGGTATTATCTACTAGATAAAATATGTAGATTAAATGAAAAGTTTGCATTTGCTTAATAAATCTTACCTGTGATATCACAGGTACAATAAACAGACAGTCATGAAATAATGCTTGTGAATAAAATGTTTAAATTCCAAAACACTTGTCAAGCAAAGGAAAGTTTTCTAAATTTGACTGGTAAAAACCATTTGAAAAATGAACTTCATTAGATATTTTAGCATCTGAGCAAGAAGCAAAATAAAAAAAAAAATCTTTTTCTAACATTTGGTGAACATTTTAATTTCTTAGCAATACTCATTAAAACTAAAAAGCAAATCCAATTTATATATATATATTGTATTATTATTATAACTGTTTACACTATTGACATTGTTTGGACTGTTGTCCTTATCTTTATTGCCATATTCACAACATTTTGGCCACAGTATGCTCCGGCCTTCTTCAGGTGATATACATTTTAGGCATGTAGAACTAGAATAATCTACCCCTGTGGACACTTCCACTGGGGTAGATTATTCTAGTTTTACATGCCATGTCTTTTGAGGATATATCTGTTTTCAATTAATTCTCTTTTGTAACTCATCTCTCATCTTTTTGTTCATCTCTGCTGTGGCAAGGTATTGAACTCACAACTCTTTGGGTCAAATCATTGGATTACTTTAACCAATGCTTTTATACACTGAGCCATGTGTCCTTGGTGACATGGTACTAGAACAATCTACCCCAGTTGATGAAATAAAATGTTCAGTTCAAAATTCCAATAGATATCACCTGAAGAAGGTCAGAAAATAAAACGGCCAAAACATCATGAATATGACAATAAAGATAAGGGAAGAATCTGAACAATGTAAATAGTGTAAATAGATTTTGGTTTTAAAAATGAACTGTACAATTTTGTAAGTTATCATTTTATGAAATAAATATTAGAAATATTTCCATGTCTTTGGTGAAAGGAAAATAAAAACGAGTATTTTATGATAGAGAAATATATACTATAAAATTTACCCCAACTCTCAGTTGAACTGATGTTCATTCTCAGCATTCTCTTTGATAAAAGAATGTGGTGAAATACAGTCTCTGTTTATCACATACTGGAATCCTGGGAATGTGGTAAAACACAAGTATAGTAGTGGGGGTAAAGCTTCACTTGCAGCTTTGAAAATAATGTTTACTCTTTTCTCTGCTCCCAAAATTACAGAGATTTGGACAAGTTGTGCATGTGTTGCTGAAAGAAGGATTTCTGATAGTTTTTTGGTATAATTTTGAATGATTGTACTCTCCAAATGATTTTTAAAAAATGTATCTATCTAAATACTTTACTTTGCGTGGTCCCTGACATTTTAGCAGCAGAAATATCCTTGTGTTCACGGGAGATAAAAACATACTTAACAGGGGTAAAACATAAACAGAGCTAACAAAAAGCATGTTAAATTGTAAATTAAAATCATAGAATATTTTTTAAATTTTTTGTGTGTACTAGTGTGTGTATTTTTGGTTTTAAATGTTTTAAGGAAGAAGTCACTTTGTATTATCACAAGCAATGTCCCGGAGAGAGGAATAGGACATCTTGAGTGTTTAACAGTTGGTGGCGAAGAGACTGAATTCAGTGTCATTTGGTAGGAAATCTGTTCTATGGCAGGAACAGTTTCTGTTGCATGTTGGGAGAATTTTTATTGTTTATTTATTTTAAACAAAGTTTTAATTTTATTTATTTCATTTTATTTTATTTATAATATTCATTATTATTATTATTTTATGTTTTATTTTTATTTATTAATAATTATTATTTAATAATTATGTCCCTACAACTTCCATAGTTATTTTTTTGTTGTTGAAGAAAAAATTTAAAATAATTAAACATTGTATGCTTTTCATTTTTATCTTGAGCCATAATTAATCATGGTATCTCTTACATAATTCTGGCTGAAATTATGATCATTAAAGGCAAGATTACAAAGAAATTTGATTTAAAATTTTATAGATTAAAATATATTGAAATATTTCATCATGTGATTTTATCTTATTTTTTAGTTTTTATTTATTTGGTCTTTGGAAGTTCTTGTAGAAAACAAAATGCGCAAAAGATACAAAAAAAAATACTGGAATAGATTGATGAGTGAGGAAGGGTCATTGAATTGCTGAATACCACAAGCACTACCAAAGAAAAGTTTATGAAATCAAACCCAATCTACAACAGGTTTCTTTACAACTGATTTTGCTTGATTTTTGCATTGTCAGGCAGTAAAATTCTTTTCTGTAGAATTCCAATTGAGTCATTTAATCTGAGTCTAAACTTACCTGGCTTCATTTCCAGGTCAGGCCTAACAGCTGACATTCCCATCTTGAAAATTCTAAAGGCTATCATTCTGAGAGTTTATTTGTAATGAGTTAATTACAGATTGTGACCATTCTTCTCCAGGCAGTTATTGCAATAACAAGTTCAGGTGAAGAGACACATAGACGCTGTGTATGCTGTTCTGTCATGGCAAACACTCCCTTAATTACATGCATTCCGTTGAATGCATAGTCAGGGATACACATATGCATGAACAGTATATACCCACTATCAGAAGTATATCCTAGACAGTCATCTAGAAAAAGCATCTGCTCTATAGCAATTGATATGATCTCGCTCCCTATTGTTTGTCAGCTCAGGTCACACTTGGAACTCAAATTGGCTTTATGCTGATGTTGTCTGAATAAACCTCTACAAGGAATGACTGAAAAGGTCTCAACTCAACCAAGAAACCTCTCTGATAAAAGAATAAAAAAACAAAAATTTCATGTTTAGAGATTTAGTCAGCTTTTGGAAAGTGGTCTGGGTTGTGATTTTTTTCAAACAGGCTGATTGTTAGCCTGATTGTCATGGAAGCTATTGAAAGGTTGTCCCTTTTTTGTAGATTCTTGCAAAGTTACTAAGATGACTGGACACATTTATCAGTACTCCTCTATGTGCCATGTTTCTTCAGGACATGAATGATCATGGCTCTCCACAAATTCTTATTCTTTGTAGCTCTTCGTAATGATTGCCTTTATGCCATTCATCTAATTCTCATTTGTGCCATCCATTAATTCAGACTAGTGTTGTTGTTATGATTGTTCATTGTCACAGTGTTTCAGCTGTTACCTACAGACTTTCCTAAAGAGTAAATATGTGTTTAATAAGAATTCCTCATCACAAAAATTAAGATCTGCTCAAGTATATTAAAACATAAACACATTTATTTACTTATCTTGATTAATATGCAATGAAATTCAAATATTTCCCTATTAAGTTTTTCTTAAAAAAAAACAACTTTTACTTTGAAGTTTATTGAAGATTTATGTTTAGCAAAATCCCTTCTCTTCACTCAGCTTGATTTTTGTCACATGAAAAGTTTTTTATTTTGGTTTTGGGCACTGTAATAATTTCATATTTGTTCAGCTGACTGATTAATTTTGAATGCTTTGTTTATTCTTGAGAAATCCACCTGAAGGAAACTTGAAAGTTGATAAGTCAAAATATTGCCAGAAATTCCGAAAAAAAAAAGGAAAAAAGAGGAAAAAAACTAACAACTGACAATTAACTAATTATTGTAAAATTTTCCCCAAAATGTGTACTCAGATTATATTGCACATTGAGTGCTGGTGTTATGTACTTATTATTTATATATATTCTTTGGAAATATGAGAAGCTATATAATCATATGCATAACTTATATATATATATATATATATATATATATATATATAGCATAATGAGAAGCCACGTATACTTTCTTAATATGTATATATAGAAAAAATTGCAAATTAAAAAATAATTTTTTTTATGAAAGTATTTATATATATATATATATATATATATATATATATATATATATATATATATATATCAAATATTTATATATATATATATATATATATATATATATATATATATATATATATATATCTGAAATATCAAATATTTATATATATATATATATATATATATATATATAAATATCAAATATTTATATATATATATATATATATATATATATATATATCTGAAATAAAAAATATATAAATAAATAAATTTTCATAAAAAAGCATTATTTTTTTTATATATTTGCATTTTTCTATATATATATATATATATATATATATATAAATGTGTGTGTTTTTATGTATACTAAAATTTTGTAATGGTCAGTTATCAATCAAGCATCTGAAGATTGTGTTGTGTATGAAACAGAGTTGTACTACCTGTAAGTAGGGGGGGAATGCTTGTTCAAATTGTTGATCACGCTAGATAACATACTCTTTTCCAGAAAGTGTAACTAAGTTCTGCTCAGCATAGTTGCAGTATAAACCACAGGTGGGCTCTGTGGGTGTTGAATAAACACAAATGTGTCTGAGCAAGCGTCTGCAATAGGGATTGCCTAGCTGCTCTTGTAGATGGGTATCCTTGAATATGAGTGGCCAGATATATATATATGGGAGAGTTTTTCCCCTCAAACAAGTTTTTGTAAAGAGAACTAGTGTAGCATTGCAGCTCAGACCAGACACCAGGTTCATTTTCAGGGTGCATCTTCTTCCCATTAAACACTTGTGGTTTAAATATAACCCTTCAGCCAGATCATTACCCACGAATTAAACTGATTAGAATTTGTAGCAGTAAGCAGTTGGGTTGTAAACTACTGCTATAGATCAGCAAAGCCAAGATGATGGGGAAGTGAGCAGTCAAACAAGTGTCTTCACTTTCATGTCAATGCAAGAAAATTTTCTTGTCACTCTACATTTTTCATGGGTAGTGAACACTGTCTTAGAGAGAACATTGTTCTTTGTCTTGTCATCTTTGTCTAAAAAAATAATTTATCTTCATTCAGTGACTTTCTTTGTCCAAGCTGCTTGCCATGAACTTGTGAAGTTCTTATTGCTTAGTTGATAATCATTGAGAAAATAAATGTCTGAATACATTTTTGTGACAGGTCAGCTATTTCCCCATTCATCAAGATATCAGCTGACAATGATATTGCTACACCAGCAAGGTTGTAATTTCTTGTTGTACTTTTCCAACCTTTTGAAGTAGATTTTGTGCATTGAGATCAAAATTGTTGATCCCAATAGATAACACCTTTTTGAAAAATTGGAAAATGAAAATCTTGTTTTGAGTCACATTTTTGGGTCACTGGTCACCTACCATTATGTTTGACAGTCAACCTACATGGTCAGTATAAGCCTAACGCACAATTTAGAGTTAAAAAAAATCTTGAGCTTGGCTTGTATGCTGCAATTTACTGAGTGTGTATGCATGTGTGTGCCTTGATAAAGTCTATCAGAAGATAAAATGTGTTGAACAAAAGTTTCCCTTTTGCCTGTGTGTGTGTGTGTGTGTGTGTGTATGTATATATATATATATATATATATATATATATATATATATATATACAGACACACATATGTGTGTTCATTGAATTTTTAATGACTTTTCAATACTTTGCAGTTTATTTAAAAATAAAATATTTTTTAATAGAATTTTGTTTTTTTTCAATAATGGTTTAATGATAAGTTTTGCTGGAGGAAAAGAGGTAGATTCATACCTTTCCCAAGCATGTAACTCAGCTCTTCAATTAACCATTATCCATTACACCACCTGCACATCCAAGCTTACACCACCTGATATTCCCAAATGGTCACTCATCGAGGTATTGACCATGCTTGATATTACTTAACCTCGGTTTTTGTATGGAAACCAATGTTTCAGCATGATATGACTGTAAGCCTCAGTGTATGTGTGTGCCTATATATATATATATATATATATATATATATATATATATATTAGATATGCCTTATTTATGCTAAAAGTGATCACGGTCAAAGATAGAGCATATGTAAATATAAAAGTGAACACTGAGATCAGCAACAGGAGGCAGTAGTCTGTTTTATGCTTGAACACAATGTTCAGACCTGAAACAGATTGTCACTGCACAGGGTTGACATGAGGGTCCATTTTATATGTGCACATTTGATTAAAAATCAATGGCAGTTGACTATTTTTCAGAATTTACTTTGAAAAATAAAATAATATTTTGGGATAGATATATATTTTTGTTATTATTGGCCCTATATTTATGTGCATTAGCAAAAATGCTTATCCAGCTTAAAATATTACAATAACTTTAGTATGAAGTTAATAAGTGCCAGCAAAAGAAGAGATAAGAGAAAATGGTATGAAAATGTTACTTTTGACAAATTTGCATCTTGTGAATGCATATAACATGTTTAAGCAATTTGGAGAAAATATGTCTTAATAATTTTGTCTTTATGATATATATATTTATTATAAACAGAGCATTTACTTAAATACTTGTATCTATAAAAAAGAACGTTAAACATAAAAATGTCTTTAATAAATAAATTGACGGACTTTATCCATTTCTTAATATATGACGTCATTTGTTTACATTTGATACGCCATGAGCAGTTATGAATGTATGAGATTCATGGAAGATTGAAGTTTATAAGCAGTAAATTCGACCTTGCCAACCGAACGATCCTTTGTGGCCGAGAGGTTAGGCACGTCAGCATAAATGATGGTTCCGTATAGGATGCAGGTTCGAATCCTGTCAAAGGACAAATATTTTCTATGAAAATTTCTCGGACATTCAGGCCGGTAAATGTTATTTAATACTGTTTATTATAAACAGAGCATTTACTTAAATACTTGTATCTATAAAAAAGAACGTTAAACATATATATATATATATATATATATATATATATATATATATATATATATATAATGTGTGTGTGTGTGTCTAATATACAGAAACATAAATTGCCATTTAAAAATTAAAAAATGTCAGATTCAAACACTTGAAATATATATTTGATTGTTTTTCCCCTTATAGAAAAAGTAGTGTAAATTGTTTTTTGCTATAATGTAATTCCTATTGGCACTTTTTCTTTTGTTTCTTTCTTTTTGCAATTATGCAACTTTCATCCGAGTTTTTGTTCATTAGAGCATTTTTTGTTTGATTTTTAATAGAAATTCATTTCAGTGTATAGAATTCTCGCAAGACTCTAAAGAATTTATTCCAGCTACTTATTTTTATGTACAAAATTCTTCAAATGCCTTACTCTTTAAACAAATGAAAATCCAAGAAGTTTAGGATTGGAGCTTGTACACATATTGCACATTTAAGATGTAATTCCGTAATGTAAGTTATCTCCATATTTCATGCTTGATGGCCACTTGCAAAGCAAGTAAACATTTGTTCTCTAAAAAAAAAAAGATTCTCTCACTATATAGTGATGGTCATAGCTTAAGGACCATGTCAAAAGAAACTGAAAATAATGAATGTGGATATTTTGTTGTAGAGTGGAATCACAAAGAGACGATTGGCAGCCTGAAAAATTGGATCTGGAAAGGAAACTAGCCAAAAATGGCTGCTATCTTAAAAGCAGATTACCAAAGTCTTTGTGCAAAGCTTCTTTGGACAAATGAAATAGAAATTTCAAATTCTTTGTGCAACCTATTGATAGTATATATGTGAAGACATTTTTTTCTTTTAGTAGAAGGGAAATTCTTTGCCAACAGAGACATTGAACATGAGAATATGATTGTAGTTTGTTTTTTAATATATTAGTAAGATAATATTGATTTTAAGACTGATATTTCTGACTTGAAACTAAGTTTGGGAAAAAGCTGTTTCTGAAGATTTAGCTTGCTCTAAACAGTCACTTAAGTCAATATTCTGACCAGTTTACTGCAATGAGTGATATCCCAAAACATTGTTGCATAGCTTACTTCATTGAATCTTGTTCTAAGTTTAGGTTATGATTTCTGCGGCTTTAACCTCTAAAAATACGAAGTTGCGATATCATATTGTGTAAATGTTTTGTTTTTTTCCCCAGCAAAAATATAAACTATTCTACATTTTCTTTTTCTTTTATAATGCCATTTTCCTCCTGAATGCAGGTGGTCATGTTTATCCACAGATAACTTTTTTTGTTGTTCCAGAAATTCTTACGACTTGAGAAATATATCAAAGTGGTTTGTTACTGCTTTCTCCACTCTTTATGAATTCATCATTGTCTTTTTAGACTGCCTAACATGCAATGCTAGAGAGCTCAATCAACTTTATAATTTAACCCATAGCTGGGGGAGAATAAATTGTAAATACAATGAACTAGTCTGGAACTTGAACTTTTCTACTTTAATTCCCCACATCTGTTTAATCCTGTGATTTGTTTCCACAATCTATATAGGAAAAAACCCGTCATATTTCATCAAAGAATAAAGCCTCTGAATTGAGTTACATGTTTTCCCTTCATAGAATCTCCAAGACAATGAGTTACTTAGTGATACTTCCTCTTATTGAATTTTACATGTCCCCAGCAGTCAAACACAATCTTTGGTCTGACCTTTGCTGAGATGGTTTGGATTTACTAGACTAAAAGGTCCTAAATGTCTTACTGTTTACCCTTGTGTAGGGAGAAATGGATTTATGCCTTTTTTGGGACATTAATATGAAGTGAATAAAAGTTGTCTGAGCCAGTTTTTGATTTCACTTCACTAATTCCATTTTTCCATGTTATTGACCATTTGACAACCTGAACTTCCCTTAAGCCAAAATCGATATATAAACGGCCACTTGACAGCTATCTTTCTCTTCATTCAGATCAGTGGTGGGTGCTGAATTCTGTGGATAAAATATTCAACTTCAAACAAGCTTCTACCATCACAGAACTAAATAATCCAAGTGTTAAGTATATAAAAATGTTTTTTCTAGTCAGTATGTTTATTTTTGCACATTTCCCCAAATTTTAGACACTGAAATATTTTATCCTCAGGGAATGCAACAAATAGTTGAAAATCCCCAAATGAGAAAAAATCCTTTAAAGGATAATATTAAGATGCATTTGATAATATTTTGCATTTATCTGGAAATGTCTTGGAATTTGAGACTCTGAAATTAACGAGATTTGAATTTTTTGCTTTGCAATCCCAAATTAGTATGGCTGAATGTATTTCTATAGCGTGATATCAAATATGGCATCATTTTATAGCTGCTAAATAGGAGGCATGATCTATATAGAATTTTTGTGTAAATTAGGATGGTTGAATGTTTGCTAGCCTTCAAACCATTAAACCCACATTTTGAATCTCATCAAGTCAACCAGATCATCTCTTGATAATATCAGCCTGAGAAGATGAGAAGATGGTATGCAGTACTGTTGAGGGGTGATGGTCACAGTAGATGAAACAGTTTGGATCCAGATTTGACTCTAAGTGATTTTTACTAAAGTTAAAATCATGATTGAAAGTCCTTGGGCAAGATTCAGGAGAATGCAACCAAGCAGAAGTTGAAATCTGCCCAATTAGTGGCTGTTAAAAGCTTATTAATGGCACATGAAGGACAATGAACATCATTTGCTGTAAAATGGAAATCCTGCAAAGGTTTGAATGTATGAGCGAGTACATCTGATAACTCAAAATGAAATTATACTATAAAGAAAAACAAAGCTATTCAATAACAAAACTTAGGATTATTAAAATTGATACTCATGTCCAGCTCAGAAAAAACAAAAAAAAAAAGTTATCCAATAAAACTCAGGAGCTACATGTTCCTTGCAGCAATTATTACTGGTGATAGTAAATTCCTCCAAACTTTGTCATTATTTTGTTTTGTATTAATTCTCTTATTGTTTTAGAAGTAGTTGTAACAAATTTATGTTAAACTTTAGTCTGATTATGTCCTAAAAGACAAAACATGTCACAGGAAAAACTTTTTCCACTTTTTCATAGACTTCACCAAAATTGTACTTGATATATAAACAATCAATTTCCCATATATAATTGGTTTTGGTAACAATTAACAAAGAAATAATTACCTTTCTTCATAGTCTTTTTTCAGGATCAAAATCCACTACAATTTGTATTTTCCTTTCAATCATTTCCAGTGTTTCAATATCATTTTTAGTTTTGGTAAAAGCTACACATAACAGGGAAACAAATTGAGATTTATGGGGTAACTGACAGACTGCCAAAAACCCTTATGTAAGACCTTGATATATTTACTCAGACACTGGGAACCCAATGGACACACAGTGCACAAGCTCACTTACTGATGTTTCATCATCTACAGAGTAAACCTAAAGAAATGTTTATGAAATCCCAGACCCTTTCTGATTTATTGATTGATAATTACATCAAGGCCCCACAATTGGTTCTTCATGTGGAATATTGGTTAGCTTGCAAGTGGTCTGACACACAAGTAGACTAGTGTAGCCACCAAGTTAAAACTAATTCTGAGTCACTTAATGGAGAGATATATGGGTGAATAGAGATCACTTATGCAAATGTGTTTGGCAGGTCCATTCTAGCAAGATGGACCAACCCACCTGCAACATTAGGCACTCTCCTATAGAAATGAGGTAAAATTAGCTCGCTTGCTTTTTCAAGAAGACACAAGAAGGCAGCCATGTTAGCAGGTAAGTCACTTGACTTCTAAATATTTGAATACATTTTAGGCAAACAAGACCTAATCTTGAAACACTTTAACAGAGAAGGGAAAATGAGACACTACTAACCAAAGAATACCAAAAGCCAAGCAAGATACTGAGAAACAAAAAAAGAAATTGTTACAAACAAAGAAAAGTTCTGTATTTTTATGTGACATCCATCTTCTTATACAGCAGTGAATATTGGACAATCTCCCTGCAGATGAGGTAAAAAAACTAGAGGCAGCAGAAATGTAGTTCTATGGAAGATTACTGAAAATTCTTTGGATGGAATGATTAAGCAACAAGAAAATCTTAAAGAAAATAGCAACAGAGAAAACTTATACTCAGAATCAGGAAAAGACAATTGAAATTCCTTTAACATAATATAGAAGGAAGGATTGGAAAACTCAACACTCACAGGGCATATTGAGGACAAGAGAGATAAGGGAAGGCAGTGAACCACTTACTTGACAAGCTTGTTTGAATGGATGGTGGAATGGTTAGGCTAAAGCCTTAGCAATGGGAGAAAAAACTATGAAGAGCTACACTAGATAGGAAGTTGTGGAGAGCTATTATCACCTGATGGGTTGTGGCATCTACAAGAAGTCTTACATGGAGACAAATGAAGGTGAGAAAGATTGATACTCCATCCTCTATCTGTAAAATACAGAATTATCATTGCAAGACCTGTCAAGGAACACACAAATGGTTGCCATACATACTTTGTTCACACATATGTAGTCATTTTTCTTTAAATATTTAAATAATTAGGGTCTTTTTGATGTAGATAATTCATGTAATTATACATGCACAAATATTGCTATATTTATATAAACATAATTTCTGAACTGTGGTGTTAATACTTCAAGCTTCAGTTTATAAGCAATTTAATCTTAATGATCTCATTATTTCTTCACTCTGCTAATTTTGTATCTTTTACTCATGGGTCTAGTAATTAGATTTCAGTCAACAAAAGTTGGCCTATGGTTCAATAATTATCAGCAAGATGAATATTTTGGAAATGATACAAGTTCAATAAATTCTTACTTAATCACACCAATTTCTTACTGCTCCAAAGTTATGAAAGACGATTATTTTGAAGGTGAAAATAAATGTGTGTTACTTTTTGGAAAAAAGGATTTTTTTTATTTTTCCAGTTTATTAATATATCACCAGTTTCTGCATGACATGTCCTTTTGTTACTTGGTTGATGGCCTTCCACAGCTTCCTAGCTGCTCTTTATTTTTAAAATAATCTTTTAAAATCATTTCACCCCAATCAAGGTGGGAATGCCACTAGTACGCAAGGAGTGACAGTGAGAGAAAAGACTGAGTTTAAAGAGTGTTGAAAAGGACAAAAGATGAACAGGATTCAAGAAGATAGAAGATGGTGATTGACATGCATCTGAAGATTGCATTTAAATTTTTGAAGATTGTAGTTATCAGGGAAGCAAGTAAACAGAAGGGAGTTCTACAGGTAGGAAGTGTGAGAAAAGAAACTGTTGGAGTAGAAGTGGTGGTTGCATTTAATTATTTCAACAATAAGAGGGTGGGACCTAGATGCCAATCTAGTAACATGCTTATATTCATGTAGCTGAAGCACTGGGGTTGGAGGTGCGAAAACTCATCAGAGTAGTTACCATGAAAATATTTGTAGAAAAGACAGAGGGAAGCCATGTCAAATTGGTGAGAAACTGCCTGAAGTTGAGATGCCAAGGATTGATTACATTACAGATCCTACTTTGGATTTTGTTGAGAACCTCAAAATGAATAGCAGATATGGCAGCAGTATTCAATGTGCAGACGAATGCTAGATTTGTAAATGTGCGAGATGGACTCTGACAAGAAAAGTTTTCTGGTATAATGAGTTAGAAGCCATTGTCAAAATGCAAGATAAATAATTTGAGCAGAATTAATAAAGTTTGCAATGAAAATAAATAGGGTCAAAAAAGATAAAATGACAACAATCATGCAAGCAGAGAAGCAAGCAATCTAGTTAAAGCAAATCAATTGATAAGAAGGCAAAAGAATTCACAAATTAGGAGTTGGTGTTTTTTGTACACAAAAAGCAAGGTCAGACAAGTGAATGCAGTAGGTATGTCTAGTAGTTCAGGTAGATCTAGATTGAGGTTATTTACCTTGCCTCCCCACACGGCAGGATGTGGAACAAGGCCGTTTTTTATATGGGGTGAATCTGAGTCAATAGGCTTGGGCAAAACTTCCCTGTAGACCTTGAGCTTGTCTACCTCCCCAAACATGACTCTGCCCTTTGGCATAGTCTCATCTGGGTTCTTCTTTGCCCAAAGGCAGAGAGTTTGACTCATCATCCCTAACCATCTGAAATGGCAGATTTGGACTGAGTCATGTTAAAATGCAAGCTGTCCCATTTTATTGGCTAAGAAAAATATCCCAGAATGCATTTTGTGTCCTTCCGACTATAAGAGAGTGAGAGAAAAAACTTCTTCAATCATTCCCCCTTCTTGCGAAATCAACATGGCATTATTAAGCTTATTAATTTTAGTGTAATATTACTGTTCTCTTAATTTCAGATGCAACTATTCAAACTGCTAGATATTTTTTAATTCCATATGTATAAAAGACTGCCATTGGGCATAAGGAAAGAGAAAGAAGACATTGTGATGTTACTGAGTGATTTGAATGCAATGTGGGAAATTGTGGTCTCTGATCAATTTTTTTCACAATCAAAAAAGAAATTGAAAACATTGGCAAGATAAAAACACAAAAGAAACTGGCTTTCAGAATGTCACTAAAAAGAGTTTTGTGAAAAATGGTAAGAGCAATAAATAAGGAAAGTGGATTGACCAGCAAAAATAATCTTTGAAGTGGGTATTTTGATCGTGAACAGAGAAAGAAACAGTATATTAAGAACATTGGTTGCTTTTATGCTTTCAGATAATCAAAGAATATTTTAACAATTGACCCATGATTCTTGAGGTACCTGCACTTTTTCAACCTCTAGTTTTTCATGAATTTTGTAAGGATGTACCTTGTTTTCCTGATATATGATTTTATGCCCAGGTTGTCAGCTGTTGTCAGTTTTGGAAACCACTTTTATTGCAGCAACTATCTTAAGCATGGATGTTGTTAGGTCCTTGGCAGTCTAATGAGGTTCTAATTCTACTCCTTACTGATTTCACTACTGTCACCCTTCCTCTGGGTGTCATTGTCTATTGTCTTCTTGACAGTGTGTATGAACACAATGGCTATATTTAGACGTTATTTAATCTTTGTCCACAATTGGTACTCACTGCTGTTTATCCCCTTGTGAAGTCATTTTTCCAAGGTATTCCTGAAATATAGTTGTATCAATATCCTCTTTTTTTTTTGCAATTTGCTTTCCTATAATTTTAGTGTTGTGTTTGGTGATGAATTTTATTTTAAATTTTACCACAAGTTTTCCTTCCCACCCTTTAGAATCATAGTCTGAGTTGTTGCAATGCAAAGCAGCTTGTAATATTCCTTCTATGTAGCAGTGAATGTTTGACAGTCTCCTTGAAAATGAAGAGGAGACTTGAGACAATAGAAGAATGCTGATAATACAATTGAGAACATATGAGCAACAAGGAAGCTGTAAAGATAATGGCAATAGGATGGATAATTTGCTTTGGATCAGAAAGACGGAATTTCTGGGGAAACAGAGCTTGGGGGTTTTGAAGCTCATAGGACATATTAAAGATAAGAGCAGCAAGTACACAAGCACACTTAATGACATTTCCTTGCTGACTGAGTAAAACTACAGGAGAGTGTCTATTTCTGCAATAAGGTCTTTCCTGTTTTTTTTTTTTTTTATATATCATGTCAAGGGAGAAGCAACTGGTTCTGAAGAAAGTCAACGGTTAAATTGTAACAGAGGATTAGGTCAACCCAACAAGAGACCCAGAGTTGGTTGTGTGTGGTGCAGTAAACACCAGGAGTTATGTCCTCTTCCACAATCAGCTGTTAGAAAAGGTGGCGCTGACCAAATTTGCATATGAATGATATTGGGTAGGTATCAGCCAATAGTCAAGTGGGGTCTGGAACTGAGAGAGATATATAACACCATCTTTTTCTTAGTCAAAGAGAGTGCTCTTAATGTGCAGGAAACCAGACAAGACAAACACATAGATATATTCCTGCTAGACCTTCTGTTTTATATGTGTATTGTGACTGGAAATGCCCTGTTGGTTTAGGTTAAAATTATAGACTGCATTCATGTACAATGAGGTTAATACCCACTTCCTTCAAAGAAAAATAGGTCTACCTCTTTCCAAAACTGGTCTCCTTTTTTGAGTTTTGTCCAAACCGGACCTTTGTCTGTCTTTCTACTTTTTATGAAAATGACATAATTTGGCATTAAATAATCTGAAAAAGATTGATATGTCAAAATATAACTCCAACCATTATATGTATGTGCTATGATTAATATGAGAAAGCAGATCGATTCCTTTTCACTCAGATATCAGAAATCTGCAGAAATGTCAGAACCTTGTACTATTCCAAATTCTCCAGCCTGCAGAAATAACTGAAATTCTTCAAGGAACCTAGCCCATTTCCTTCCTGGTGTCAGTTTAAAGCAATGTTTTTTTCTTATGACCATTTTGCTTTTAAGTTTCATATTTTCTGTTCATAGCAAAAGTGAACAAAAAGTTGGAGAGTTACTAAAGGGAGATAACTGATACTGATATATGCAGAAAAGGTATGGCATGTAGATATCTACCCTGCTGAACGAAATAAAGAAGGCCAGAGCATACAACTGCTGAAACATTGTTCATATGATAATAAAGATGAAGACAATAATGCAAATAGTGTAAATAGTTGGTATTTTCTTGATTTCCGATGGAAACTAGGAAATTTTTCAGTTTATTTCAGTGATATTTTCACTTCACAAAATCATATTTTATATTTATAGTTTAGATATATATCGTAGGGAGGTGTCAGTTTAAACTGATGGCAAGAGGATATGAATTCAATTTTGTTAGTTTCATTTGATTAATGGTTAAATTAATGAAAAAAAGTGACAGGACAGTGTGGAAGAAATCAAAACTGTTTACAGCTGCCTTTTTTTCACTTAAATTATGATTGTTGCTATTATCTTTATTTTTGTGATTGTAACCTTTTGACTCTTATTTTTCACTTGATCTCTAACTTTATGAAGACATTCTTGCCAGTAAATTATATCCTGGCTCTGATATTGCTCAAAGATCTTGGACAGTGAACTTAGACAAAAGAATTTAGATTCAACAATAAGTCTACTTGAACAACTGGTCAGGGTAACATTAAAAAAAATGAATTTGCAAATTATAATTGATAAGGGTCTACAAAGATAGAAAATAGCCACTAAAACAACACAATGCTTTTTACAAAAGGGTGCTAAAAATTTCTCAGTCAAGTCAAAATGTCCTTCTTTTGTAATACCGATTTGTAGGAGAGACTTTGCAAATCACAGATAAAATAATAGTGACACCTTCAAACTATACTCGGTCAGACACCGCTAATTCCCATATATATATTTTCCTTTACCCATCATGTGATCTAATTATTTCAAAATGAGTTCAACTGTGCTTGCTTTCTGGTGATCTGTGTTCAAACCCAAGTGTCGGCAGTGACACTTTATTCCTATGACACCTTCTGAAAAAAAAATAATGGAAGTACAATAGGATGTTTAGTGAGATTCTAGGATATGAGATATATGGATATGGGCTGAGAAATTTGTTTTTGCTAGACTCCATCCATGCCATCTTCAAGCTGGATAATATGATTATGGCCACATCACATAGAAACACTAACTCCCATATGATCACAGAGTTAAGTGTCTAACCTGGTCAGTACCTAGGTGGGTGACTGCTTGGGATTACCAGGAGATGTATGCTTGGAAGTGCAGGTGTTGCAATGGATAAAGGCTTGGAATTGTTAATTAGAGAGTGGAGTTCTAATTCCATTTAAGCTTGTTATATTCACTTACATACAAATACCCTTGGGAAAGGCATGAATCAGTCTCCTCTCCCTTCAGCTATAACTTATTAGTAAGACTTGTATCAGTAAACCATTATCACAAAAAGAAAATTTCTTACCATTGAAAAAAGATTTTCTGGTGTTAAATAACCTGCAAAAGGTTGATAAGCCATAGAAAACTAATCAATCAATCCTAATTGAATGTTTTCATGACCCACTAGATAATGGTCTAGAAGTCTCATTTTTATAGCCATCTAAATAAATATTTTAAAATATCAAATGTAAGATTTATTTATTTTATATTTTTTACTAATGATTTTTAATTTCTGTCTTAGAAAAGATGATTATTCTGGTTTTGATTTATGATCTTGATGAATAGATTTCTTGTATTTTAAATTTTGTTCTTGCATATTTATTTGATAAACTCAAAATCTAATGTCATTATAGCATTAGGAGCATTCAGTTTTAACTAACCATTTTATGGTATTATCAGATTGGTTGATAGGTGGATGAAAATGATAAATACATTCAATAAATTTAATGTGAAAAAATTATGATATATAATAAACTGAATAAATCTATTTTTACATTAACCTACAAAATTTACTTTGATATACATTTTCCCATTGTGTTGAGTAACTGTATGTTTGAGGAATAATTAAGTTAAACCTTTTTTATTCAGTAAAAGGAACTAATTTTTTTAATATTCTTTGTATAAAAAGATAAAAAGCCAGTATTGTGATCTATCTGACCTCAGTAGCAATCACAATCAATGCTGTAGCTTAACTGTCTCTCTACAGTATTGAGTTGCCAGAATTAGCCACAGTTGAAAGCCCTGTGTTACAAAATTTTGTAAAAAAGATTAAAATAATCTAAGTTAACAATGGGGTTATAACTGAGGGGAAAATAAATTTAATAGTTTGTAGTGCTAGGTTTTCAAGTGTTAATTTGTAACTCGGTCATAGAAAACCCTACATTGGTCTTCAACAGTAGATATTTTGTTGGTACAATCTTAACTAGAGGATACCCAATGAGGATTGAATTTACTTACAATGGCTTGCAAGATTGTGTGCCATTACTTTCTATTAGGTTTTTATCTGAATTGTAGTGTTATGTCTGCATTTGAACAAATAAATTCAGACTTACATTTGGCAAAATTTTATGCTAAATTATTTCTGTCAGCTATCCTCATTATGGTCATCAATTAAGAAGAGAAATAATAGGTGTTTTGTGCAATTTTATCTTTACTTATTGCCTCTGGCAGGAGTTTTGAGAGAGACAAGGGAAATTCTGGCAGTAATTTAGACTTTACTCCAAGCTCCAGTGGCACAAGTTATTTTCTTTTCCTTCTTGAAATCAGTCATTTAAGTTAAATGGATATTTTGGAGTTTTGAACACAAAAAGAAAATATTTAATTTCTAAGAACATATTTTGTTGAAAGATTGAAAAAAATGAAAGAATATCAACAGCAACTTTGTGTTTCTTTTAATTTGCACTACACACTGAAACTCTATCTTGTCAGTACAGTTAGGAGAGGGGTGAAAACTATTAAGAAAAAGTGACTTTATTAATATTAATGACAAAATAATGAAGACAATAGTAAAAGAACAATGCTGAAGTTATTTCTGTGAGTTGGTCATTATTTGACTGTACATAACTAATTTATTCATTAGTCATTCAGACAGATGGTCTTAATGATATTGCCAACAGTTGCTCTACTGAAAAGAAATCAGCAGACTTTATATCTGATCATTAAAGTTTTAAGTTAATATATCAAAATGAAGATTTATTTCTAACTGAAAGTGTAAAACATGGAGATTTCTTCCATGGTTTGCTGTGACTATCCTTGTTGGATTTATTGCTAGATTTTGGTGAAAAAATTTATTGGCCTTCCTCATTTATATAAAAGGTCCATTTAGATTTTAATGAATCTTGTGAATCTGGATGGGAAGGATTGCTGCTGGTAGCATCAGTCAAAATATGCTGACAAGTCACTATGCCATACAGATTAGTATGACTCCATTTTACTTCCACAGCTATGGGTTAAATAGCAATGTAGACTGGGCTCTCTAGCATTGGGTAGCAGTCAGTCTACAAGAAGGAAAAACTCCAAATTATGGTGAAAGCAATAGGAAAGCACTTCATTGTTTTTCTAAGATTGCATGACAATTTTCAGTTAATAAAGAAAAGGAATCTGTAGAGAGCCATAATTGCTTATGACCTGAACAAACATGGAATTAAAAATAATTTTAACAGTACTCTTCCCCATAAATAAAGTTAATTTTCAAATATGAACAATCATTAAATTTTTTTTTTACCATGGCTCAAAGTTTTGTGGGCATAATTAAGTTTAAGCAATATTTTGATAAATTTACTCTGAATGCATTGAATTCAGCAAAAAGCTTGAAAAATTATTTTAATAAAATTCAAATAATCAAACATATATATCCAGCTATAGGTAAAATAGAAAAAACAGACTGGATCCTATTGCCTTGGATGACAACCAATATCAGAGAAGGAAGCACTGAATTCAAACCAGATTGCATTATCCTGAAAGTGTATACATGCAGCTGGCGACCAATTGTGAATCTAAATTCCTACTGAAACTTGTATTATACATCAGAATGAATACAACCTCTTCGTCAGCTTTCATTCAGATGTAACATTAAAAGGAGCACAATGTTTCATAGGGAACAAAAGGAAATAACTTTTATATGCTTTTATATGTTAATATATATATAAGAAACATTCTGTCTGTTTTCCTGAAAAAAAAAATGCACATTTTGCATTAAACCTCATAGCAGCTCATCTTTTTACTAGTTTTTCTTATTGTTTTGGCTGATATATTTGTCCTTCCTTGTATGTATATTTATCCAGCCTTTTTGGATCTTAATTTGAATGTCAGAGATTGATTTAGATTAGGCAAATAAAAAAAAAGGTTTTCTTCCAAAGTTTGATATTTAACAGATTTATTATCACATATTTTATGAGAATGAAATCATGAAATAAGTTCATAGGCCAATGTATCTGATTAAATAAACACAAAAATATAAATTTATGACCAACAATTGGCCTAAAATAAATATCACTTCTTCAAAAAGAAGTAAATATTTTTATTAAATCATTTCACCCCGAGCAAGGTGGGAGTGCCTCTAGTAAGCAAGGGGTTACAAAGATGAATGTGAGAGAAAAGACTGGGTATAGGGTGGATTGAAGAAAGGATGAAAAATGAACAGGATTCAAGAAGAGAGAAGATAGCAGATGATATTGCATTTAAATTTTTGAAGATTGTAGTTATCAGGGTAGCAAGTTAATGGAAGGGAGTTCCACAGACGAGAAGTGCTAGAAAAGAAACTATTGAAGTAGAAGTGGTGGTTACTATTTCAACAGTAAAAGGGTGGGACCTAAATGCCAATCTAGTAGCATGCTTAAATACATGTTGTCAGGGTGCCAGGGGTAAAAAAGCTTGTCAGAGCTTGAAAATATTTGTAGAAAAATCAGAGGGAAGCCACATCATGTCTGTGAGAAAGTGACTGAAATCAAGATGCCAAGTAAAGATGGATTACATTACAGATCTGACTTTGGATTTTGTCAAGAACCTCAAGATGCACATCAGGGACATTAAACTCTACAGGGGGTGGTTGCAGCAGAATACTTGTCTGGCTAACCAATTTGATCCTCCTTTGTGGCCTTGAGCCTGACTAAACTAAATTTACTCGATAACCATAAAATCATAGAGTAAGAACTGTTTCTCTCTACTCAGGTTTTGCTGTCAAGGTTCCAAACATTTAACAAAAAACAACACATTTTAAATGAAACCTATAAAAGGTTATTTTCTGAAGGAAAAGTAGAAGCAGAACATCAATTGAAATAACATTTATATATTCTTTTCAGGAAGATACAATAGCAATAACATTAAATTTTCCTTACAGTGAAATTTTTATAAAGTAATTAAGTATTTGTAGAGCAAATAAAAGATTTACTTTATGATGGTCAGTCTAATGTGTTTGTGAGTTCATAGACAAATGCTTAGTAGACAGTTACTGGTTAATCCCTTCTATTGTATGTGTAGACAAGGCCTTAGTCAGTGGTTGTTGGCTGTCTCTCTTCCATTGTGTGTGTGGGTGCATGTGTGTGTATGCATGTTTAGATCAAATTGTGAGCCTTGAGAAGAAGTATGCTTCTATTTTTATATTCATAAGGGGATTCAAAATCAAATTTCACAGAGGTGTGAACTTTTGGAATACAAGGTTATAAAAAAATTTCACACTGGCTTGCAAAAAATCTTTTTTCTTGAATTTGTGGGAGTGGTGGTATTATTATTTTCTAAAATCCCAAAGTAACACTTGGTTTACAACTATGTTTGCAAGCATTTTGAAGGTATTTGTATTTGTCCTTGTAATTATTGTTTATCTAACAAACTTTCTGATGGGGTTTTATTGGTGAAAAAATACATGTATGATTTAATTCCCATATATTAATTAATAATAAAATAAAGTGATGGAATTTTTTCCTCCTAAACATGTCAATTTTTACAACTTTTTTCTGACAAGAAACACAAATGATACAAACAAGAACAATGATCCCATAGATAAAATACAGAAACTTTGTATTATAATAAAATACAGAAACTTTGTATTATAATAAAATACAGAAACTTTGTATTATAATAACATGATTTACGATTTTTCCACTTGACAATACCATAAATGATAGAGAAGAACAGTTGTGGAGTTATAGTCATGTAGCATTAAATATCTTTTTGAAATTTGGAGGGACTGAATCACAAGTTTACTGTCTATGCAAGGTGACAGGTTACCATATTAAATTACTTCAAACCAGTAGCAAATTTCTGCAACATACCATGTTTTTGCTTGCTTCTAGGCACAATCATAATGCTTACCTCCCTTTAAACAGAATGTAGCATCTGCTTGAACCATAGACTTTCTGAACTGGAATCAGGCTTTTTTACCAAGAAATCTGCTTAATAATCTTAAGCGGGAAAGAATTAGAAAAAAAAAGTTTGGAAAGTTCAAGAGAATACAAAGGAGAAAACAGAAAGAAAACCACATGAATGGATAAAATAAATATACATTCTAGGCCAAAAGTTTGGGCCACTCTCTGGATTTAATAATTAGTAAGTTTTATACCATTTTTATTTAAATTAAATACAGGGTGACCCAAAAAATGGAAATTTTTGAAGTGTGTATTGCCAGATGAGCAAGTGGCAACACTGCAAAACACTGACCTTGATCAAGTAAACATTTCGCCATTTAGAATTCAATATGAAATTCACAGTATCCCAGCTGAGATGTTGCAGCAGTCAATGAGGAATCTCAACAGCAGATTTCCAGAATGCATTCGTACAGGAGGACGCCATCTACAGGACGTAATTTTAAAAAAAATGAAAATTCCATCATTGTTTCTTAAATGGCATGTTTTAAGGTTTCAATTACTATGAATAAAATATTTTTCTTCCACCACTCTTGGTTTTATTGGATTGTTAAAAAGTTCCCGTTTTTTGGGGTCACCCTGTACTAAGTGATGATGTAACTATTTAACTTGTTAGTGCATGGCATCCAATTTTTTTGAGGAAGTGGGTAACATATAATCTAAGATCAACCAACCTTGAAATCATCCAGTAAGAAGTTTTCAGACTTTCAAATTATAATTTTTTCCAAGTGAGACATGCTGTATAACTCACACAATGCTGTAAGATATTTTGACTAATGTTGGGATAAGGTAGTAATATTCAGCTCATCTCCTCTATTCCTCAGAACTACAAGCATTAACATCTCTTCCTGTAAAATATATCTTTTTTTATTTTTCAATACTCATATAAAGTTCTGACTTAAAATTATTTTAGTAAATCTTTCAAATTGCTGAATAAGATTTTGTGTTATTGGTAAATTTTGTCAAAATTCATATTAACTTTTTTATAAGAAATGGGTACTTTTGACAGTTGCTACTTAAAGTGAAATTCTTCTCATCATAATCTTTTGGCTAAGTTCTTCATAGCATATCGAATACCATGATGGTTCTCTCTGCGAAAGAGGATGCAGGTTCAAATCCTGTCTGTGAATATATGCTTTTTTTTAATAAGACTTCTTGACCATTCAGGTCAGTAGACAAAAATAAATATACTGTTTAATAAATAATCTGAGTCTACTCAGATATGAGTATTCACTAAAAATAAAGTTTAAAGTGATTATATTGTGTCGAGCAAGACAATTTTTCTCTGCAGAATCTCTTATAAGTCTACCATTTGTCCATGCTTAGAATATTGCAGCCAGATATGGTCTGGTTTCCCTGTTATAATACCTTGAGCCCTTTGATAAAATCCAAAGAAGAATCAGCAATATTATTGATCCTGATCTTGTTGCTCAGCTTCAGTCACTTACCCACTGGTGTAAGGTAGCCTCTCACTGCTTTTTCTAGAAATAATTTAATGGTAATAGTTTAGTTTGGCTCTTATCTAAACTTTTTGAATTTAAGTGCAGTACTAGACTGGCATTGAGACCTCATCAATTTACAGTTGAGCTGGCTAGATGTAGTGATAAATTCTATGCTGACAGTTTTTTTCTTGCACTTCTTGCTTGCAAAACTCCCTTCCGGCTCCATACTTTCCAGCCAACTTTGCATTTAAATTTTTGCAGATCAATGTCAATCACTATCTATTGTACTCCTGATTAGTCTTTTCTCTTCTCACTCATCATTAATGTTCTGTTCCTAATTTTTCCACACCCAGTAACATCTTGTGTCTTAGTGGCTTTACTGCCTTGCTTGGAGTGAAACGAAGTTAAAATATATAAAATCAGGTAAGACATACTTGGAAGCAGATATAAAAGTTTGTGGTCTGACACTTAAAGTTGTAAAATAGGTTAGTATATATATATGTACCATGCATGCATGACAATGAAATCTCCATAAGAATAGGGAGAATGTAATGATTTCACAAAGTTGGAAAAATGCCTTTGGACTCAATCTCTAATAATACTAAAGGGAAGGTTCATGTTATGTGTATATAGTTACGTATTATACACATGTGAGGCATAGGTAACCTCTTAAAATGTTGTAATGGAATGTCCCACTCTACCTATTTCATATTGTGGACTAACTATATCAGTAAATATATATGGTGTGCACAGAACATACCTGAGACTGGCTTAGGGAAGTGCCAGCCTGCTAACCGATTCTCTGTCTTTCAGTAGTGTATTCTCTTTTACAATAAACCTCTCTTTCTTTCATCTATGTCTATGTTGCTGTTCTTTTCACTTGAGTGCCACCTTTGTCTGTTTGTAACCTTCATTAAGGATACAACATAAAATCATCTGAAACAACTGGATTACTTCTACCAGCCACATCTCTGCCATATTTTGAAAAATGTGAGTTGCTGTTTTCCTTGAAATCACATACTGCTGGAGTATTGAGTCAATCATTTCTTCAGCACCCACTCCAGTGAGTGATTCACATTGAGAATTGAGGTTTGTTGGACTTTAAAGCATCTGCCTCATGGAGTGGACGTCTACTTCAGTGGAGTGGGATTGAAAAGTCACAAAGGGAGCTGTGTACAGAGAGTGGCCTTGGACTACACCAAATATGAATACAGCAAGGTTTTCCAAATCAGCTTGAAGTCTGAAACAACACATGAGAATACATGATAACTAACGAGTAGCTCCTGGTGCTGGAGGCAATTATATATGTGACATTGTTGACAAAGAGTGTAGATCCCTTACCAATCACCATCCTAAATGAAAGTATATTAATTACCTTTGAGCTTTATTGCAGATAGACTCTCAGGTTTTAGAATCAGATTAAAAATAAATAAGATGAAAAAATTGAACAGAAGAAATATTTTTAAAAAAATGTATGAATATACAAAAATGCCATTTTCAGATTTTCTCAAATTCTTATAGCATCACTGGGCTTATGGCCATATCACATTGAAACACATGTTCTTATATGATCACTGAAATTAAGCAACATTGAGCCTGGTCAGTACCTAGATGGGTATTGTAAGATTTGATGTATAGATGGTGTGATTTATAATGGTTCAGAATTAAAAATCAGTGCCAAGTGCCAGGTTCAGTTGTGTTTATTTCACTTATGTGCAAATACCCTTGGGAAAGGTATGAATCCACCTTTTCTCCCACCCTCTCAGCTAAAAGTTAATTAGTAGGATTTGTATCAGTAAATTATTCTCAAAAAAATTCTTAAAATTGAAAAATATTTCTTGGATTTAAATAACCTGCAAACGGTTGATTAGCCATAAAAAAAAACAAATCCATTTAGAATCACAGGCTGAGAGATTTATTTTGAAGAGATTTTCATATTTTAGATAATCTTTTTTTTGTTCATCAATGTTTCCATGTATACATGCTTTCCAAAAATTTTGTCCATTGCTTTGTGCCAGACTAAACCTTAAATGTACATCAGAAACTAAAACAAGCAACAAGAACAATGACCAGTAATGAACAAAATTTGTTATATGTTCATGCTATATATATATATATATATATATATAAAATGCTTGGAAATATGATCTGAAGAACCATGGGAAAAAATCTCATTCCTGGGGAAATAAAATATAATCTATGGACACTTAAGTTTGTCTGTTTTTTAATTTAACTAAAATATACATATATATGTATGTATGTATGAATAAAAAGACTAGGAAAAATTATTCTTAGCTGATGCATTTCATCCACTGAGGGACTTTATCAAAGCAAATGTAGGATTTATTTTCTTGCACATGTTTATATACAAGAGCAAGGATGTCATATATATATATATATACATACACACACACACAAGTTTAGCTAAATAATTTATACATACAATGTTTATTTTTCTTTTAATATTTTTGAGTCCACAAATCAGTTTGTTTGATAGCTGTAGAAAATTGATTAAGAAAAATACCAAAACTTTTCTTTCAAATAATTTTTATTTTCCCAAGTACTTTCAGTCTCATCTGAGACCATCTTCGGGGGGTTAAATTGTCTATGTATGTGTATATGTATTTCTGTAAATTCAAAACTGTCATATAGGATATATATGACATGGAGTTCAGCAATTTTAGAAAAAAAAAACTAACAAATTGAAAAGTGTCACTAAAAATACTTTTGAAAACTAATGAAAATAATGAGTATCTCATTCACCGAAGATTTTAATGTCTGACTTTTTTTAAGAACCAAAACGAAAAACTGGAGAAATTCAAAAGGAAAATCTTTCTGAATGAATGGAAAATAAATGAAATCATTGAAATGTTTGAAAAATAGAATATTTGAAATTAAAGATGAGAATACTATATTGATGAAATTGTTAATTTTAATTCTGTCATATTTTTAGAGATAATATCAAGCATCAACAATAGACACAAAAATAAAAATGGCAACTTTATTAAATCATGATTAGATCACTGATTTTCCTCTAGAAATCTCAGAGCTAAGCATTAAATTCAATATAAAGTCCAAAATACCTTTCATTTGATTGTATTTCCTAAGCAATTTATTTTGAACAAAAAAAAAACAAAAAAAATGACATGAAAAAGAAAATTTGGGACAGTTACAGAAAGGCAGCATCTTTGGCAAAAATAAGCCATTATTCTTAAAATGTTTGTCTGTCAGATTTCTGTTTAAATCTCGTATGTCATTAATTACTGTTTCTTCTACACTGAAGTGAATCTTTCTCTTATTGAAATTTGAGAGTCTGATTACTTTAGAGAATATTTTTCTTCTTTTCATTGCAGCAAAGAAGGAATAAAAATAAAAGCACATTGAAATTTGATTTTTAAAAACTACATTTCTTAATGGTTATTAAATAATTCTTGATGATGACAAAACAAAGACAACCAAAGTCAGTGTTAACTTAGCAATTTTATACCAAAGTAAAATTCTCTTATCAGTAACAATTTCCTCCTTTTTCATATATTTAACAAAAGAAATGATTGCCACTGAAATCCATTTAATTTTATCTGTTTTTCATCTGATTAGACATTCAATAATGCAGTAACTTTTGCAGTTAATTTGATTCCTCATTTTCCTCAAAATTTACTGGTTCTGAGCAATAATTCCTGGTTGGGGAATTTGGGACATTATAGACAAATTTGCATCAATAGAATGAAATAAGGTGCAGATATTATTCTGTGGGGTCCTAATTTATTAATTAATCTATTAATTACTGCATTTGATATTTGAAGGTACATTTAATATTACAGTATTATAGAGGTACACGTACAGGTAGTAGGAGGGATAAAAGATGAAACTATGAGGGTTGACTGAAAAGTGTGCCAAAATACAACAGCTGGCCAATCAATTGTATTCTGGTACACTTGCATGTCATATAGTCTGCCAATGGGTGTGTCCAATTAGATTTGTCTTGGTCAGTCTATGAACATTTTGACCATCATAAGTATAAAAAAAATCAGAAAGTGAATTTCTGAGCATGTTAACTTTTATTCTATTGTACCTAATTAATATTGTCTGTTGAGTAAAGAAACAAAGTACAAAAGTAAATCCTAGACATGAAATGATTGCTTTTCTTATATTTCTTTGTTGCTCATTTTGAAAATAATCTGTTTTTTGTCTTTAACACTAGATTATGTTTATAGGTTTCATTCCCAACAGACTTAGGAAACTTGCAATTTATTTACATTGTATCCAACAATATATACTAGATAAGTGAGTAAGAGCAGTTGCATAAAATCACAATGACTGACACTGACATATCTACATAAAAACAATCCCTGTACAGTGGCAAAATCTGCTGGTGGTGCCAGGGGTGGCAGTACCGCCTTAGCCACTGAAACAGTGTTATCTGGTTGGCGGCTGAAGAGGGCAAAGTATCACACATGCTTTCACATTTTTTTATATATATATAAAGAATCTATTCTCTCAAAATAAAAAATAAAAATTCAATGATGGATACTATGTTAGAATATGAGACAAGTGTTTGCTTGACAAAATCTTGATGTGTAGTACAAAAGTTTATTTTTTACTGTTTTAATATTGTTTCTTTTAGAATAGATCAGTAAAACTTGAATTTTATTTTGAAACTTTATTTGCAAAGCATTGTTTTTATTCTCTGATTTTTGCTCAAGCAGTATTAGCGAACCATCCACATTCCCCCATATTCCATTGGCAAGAAGTAAGTGTCATTTGAACAGCTTCTCCCCATGAGCCACTGTCCTGTGGATCTGACTCCAAACCTACAATCTTAACCTGTTCAAGGCTAGGGTTAACTGTTATCTTCCACTCCTATACATACAAATAGCCTCCAAACATAACCCTCTATCTCAACTGGCCTCCAGGCCTTGTAAAAGTTGATCCTCACTGTAAGAAAAAAAAAAAAAAAAATCAGAAGCCAATCATTTATTAAGTTCAGTCATAAATGATTTCCATTTTTGTTTATCAGTTTTATTCTTCAAAAAATAAAGAACAATAACATTTTACTCAATTATATATGTCATCATTATTTACAATGACTGCTACAAGATTAACTCTTCAAGTCCAAGGTTATCTATTATTTATCCAACATATCCTTATAATCTACAGTTCTTATGTCCATAAAATAGCCATATTCAGTAACCATCTAACTTGTCACTCGAAACATGTATTTGGTGACCAATAATTTAAAAATACCACCTAGAGATTTTTTTCTAAGAAAAACATCTATATATCAGAGAGCAGTGCATAAGTAAAACCGTTATTTATTTAAATTTTTTTAAAATCATTTCACTCCAAGCAAGGCAATAAAGCCACTATGACACAAGGGTTTATTGGGTGTGAAAGAATATGAGCAAAAGAAAATATTGTTAAGGAGAGAAAAAAACAGCAATTAAGAAGATCGAAATAACAATTGACATTGCAATAAATTTTTGAAGATCAAAGTTGACTTAATGACAAGAAGTTGGAAGTGAGTTCTACAAGTGAGGAGTGTAACAGAAGAAACTGTTAGCATAGAATTTATGTTTACATCTAGCCATTTTCATTGCAAAATCATAATACCTTGTCACCAATTTAGTACCTTGTTTAAATTCATAAAGTCTTGGTACCATAGTCGAAAGTTCATTAGAACAATTAACATGAAAGTGTTTGTAGAAAAGGCACAGGCAAGCTGTGTTACAGCAGTGGGAAAAGTGACTGAAACTGAGATATGTGGTCAGGACTATTTTATGAATAATCTCTGAATATATAACAGGATCACCAGACCAGATATTGGCAGCAATATACAATTCATGGATAAATGGTAGCCTTATAAATGTCTAAGATAGATTCTGGTAAGAAAAATTATCTTGCATGACACAGTGAATCAACTTTCCTTGAAGCAGAATGAGCAATTGATTCAATATAATCTTTCCATTTCATCTAAGCAGAAAACATTAGCCTTAGAAAATGATTAGATGAAATATAATTTCCTTGTTTAATTTTTTAATATTTTATTTATATTTTGCAATATTCTTAGATCGTTGCATAAACACTCATTGTATATCTCAGGTATGACACATGCTCTGGGAATTTGTTGAAAAGTGTGCCACCTTTGCATTCAAGTCAGTCATGTCACTTTCAGCTAGTGGAGGAAAAAACGTCTTTTTATTGCAGATGTATCATCTACCTCTGCAGAATTGGTGCAAGGGTCCTGTGCCCCCCCTGTCTCCCCGATACATATACAATATAGGTAAACAATTCAACTAGGAAAATTGAAAAAAAATTACAATGTATCTAAGTACAAATTAGAGACATGTCATAATAGATCATCATTCCATCTTAAATAAATCAACAATGTTTTGCAGCAATTTTTAACATCAACTTAAGATTTTTCTTGTTAAAAAGTTGAATAATTGTAACACATTCAACATTATGGATAAAAATATGAATTTTATATAGTATTTTTTCCCAAACTTAGCATAAAAAAAAAATTCATGGATTTGGACAAAAAAAAAAGACCCAGAATGATGTTAAAATCTGCAAAAATTTTTCATCCTTAAATAGTCAGTTGTGCTTAGTTTAATTTGTAACATATACAAAGGTAGGTAGAAAAAAAAGCAAATATTAAAATATTGGTGGTCACAAAGTATTTCCTGAGGCCCCCAATCAAGCTTGGGCTCATCTTGGTTGGGGAATTTGGGACATTATAGACAAATTTGCATCAATAGAATGAAATATGGTGCAGATATTATTCTGTGGGGTCCTAATTTATTAATTAATCTATTAATTACTGCATTTGATATTTGAAGGTGCATTTAATATTACAGTATTATAGAAGTCCACATACAGGTAGTAGGAGGGATAACAATGAAAAAAAAAACAGTGCTACAGGAGATAGTGGAGGGCCATGAAAAGACATGAAATATAAAAGAAGAGGTAGGCTTGGTTCAAATACTAGTTGTCTACCAGATACCTCAACCTTGCATATCAGATTAGGAATATTTTCTGCTGTCAGACATGTTAAAAGATTGACTTTAGCTGATATTATCAAGTGACGTAAGAGACAAGTATGACTGTCACATGTTTAGACAGAGATATAAATTCAGTGACTGACATAGGTACTAGTTTCTGTAGATATTACCTTTTATAAATGTTGAATGTCAACGATGTCAGTCATGCTTTAGTAATGAAATATTGGTAATCCAAGAAAATGTTTCTAAAGATTCCATTTTTAAAATTTTCTGATCTGTAAGATGTTTTTCTGTTATATATAGTTGTATATTTTGGCAGCAATCTCTCTTTAATACATGTCTTGTTAAACAAGGCTAACAGCAGACTGTTATATTATTATATTTTTCTTGTATGCAAATAGGTATTTTCTACTCTGAACTTAATGAGTGTAGAATTTGTTCAAATATCTGATTTTGAACACTTTCAGCTAATAGTTTAGCCAAATTTTAAGCATTGTAGACTGGTGGTTCCCAATCGATTTTGAGCCATGCCCCACTTTGGTATTTCTAAAATTCTGCTGCTCCCTGTAATATTTAATTCTTACATATTCAAAACTTTACTGCAATTCATGTAAAGGAAGCTTAAAAAGTTTTTAACTTGGTCTCTAAACAAGCCTCCAAAGATCATGGTGTCCATGAAAGAGAAAAATTTAAAAAACAAAAAGAAAATTAAATATATATAGTTTCAAAACATAAAAGAGAACTGAAAGGCAGAAATATAAAATATTTGAATGAAAGTTTATTCTGTAATATACTTTTGATCATTTTAATCATGAAATAATAATAATGATAATGCAAAATGAAATTTGAGTTTGCAAGAAAAAAACAATTCACTGTTAATAACTCATTCTTAAATTGTTCCCTTATTTTGTTGGTATAGTAAACAAAAGTCTGCACATTCAATGCATACCTCGCCAAAGTATTACCATGCCCCACTGGTGGGAATCATTGTTGTAGACAGTCTACAGGCCAGAGCAGCCCTTGAGTTTGATACCCCACCCTCTCATAAAAGGAGATTTGACTGTATATGCATGTAATATTTTTAAAAAATATTAGGTTTGATAGATGGTAGAAATATTGAAGTATGTTTGTAGATGCAGTTGCAAATAATATTGTTTCTTCTACTGGAATGTTTGGTAATAGCTTTTCTACATTGAATGATAGGTAGGTATAAGAGTTAGATTCTATAAAATGTTAGTTCATAGAGGGTGTTTGGGCTTATCTGTTTTATACCTCCATATAAGTGTCTTGGTTGGGGTATTTTGACATGGTGCAATGATTAGCAAGTTTGTCTCACAAGATCAGTTATGACTAATGAGTTTGATTCTCACTGAGTGCTCCATACTTTTGGCCTTGTGCTACAACTAAATTAAACTTATTAAATCTCTATAGATATCCTGGTTTGTAGTCACTGGTGATTTTTTCCCCTCCTCAATAAATCCAACTTCAGCCTTATTTGATGTAATAAATTTGAGAGATTTTTTAGCTCCTTGATGTTTTTGATTTTGTAGATTTGAACTGGTCATCAATGGTTTAGTTTTTGCTGTCATCATATTTATTTTGAATAATGTATGGATGTGCAGGTGGTGTAATATATATCGTCTCTGAATGAGAAATTGATTGAAGAACTTAGTTCGAATTCCACTTGGATTTGTTATATTCACTTATGAAAATATTCTTGGAAAATGTATAAATCAGTTTCCTCCCCCAGGTATAGTTTAAATAGTAAGATTTGTATTTTGAAAAAACATTGTTATTCTCCAAAAATAGTTCATGCAATATTCATTTGCAAGAAAAAAAAATGAAATATTTTTACAATCCATAATGATTTAACTTAAAATAACCCATAAAGGGTTGATAAATCATAAAAAAAACAATCAATCAATCAATTAGATTGACATATATCTTAGCTATATCAGGTTCTTCTAATGATATTGAAATTATTTATAAAGGAATTGTTTGGCTATAGAACCATTTTCCCTGATGGAAAAAGGAATGTTTTATTCCTGTCTTTAGCAGGATTTCTCAATCTAGAATGGTTATTAATTTCCCTGCTTAAGAAAAAAAAAAAAGAAAAACAAAAAAAATCATGGGTAGCAATTCTAATATGTGTACCCACTAAAAAGTTTACAGTAATAAAAAAAAAAATCATATTGAAATATAATTTTGCTTTTGGGATGAAATGATTAAAAAGAAAAATTATAGTATAATGTTGCTTGGATTTTTAATAATCTGGTTAATAATGAAACTTTGAAAAACTGGTAAATTCATAAAACTGTTCAGACAGTTAATGTCATATTGGATGAATAGTTTTGTGAATCTTTTTATTAGTTTATTTAAAAATAGGGTAAAATGAAAATTAGTTCATCATTAGAGATGCAGTGTTATTTTCATATATGCTGCTGAAAGCACACATACACTCTAATATATATATAGATAATATTAGTGGAAAATATACATACATATACAAAATATATATAAAAAAATACCCATACATGTATATTTTCAGAAAAAAATTTTCCAAGAGGAAGAATCCAGGTAGAACTCAATGTCTAGGACAGAGTAAGGATATAATAAAAGGCTTAAACACTAATATTCCATATATATATATATATATATATATATATATATATATATATATATATATATATATTATATATAAAGATTAAATTTAAATATCATTTTTTAGTTGTTTTCCCTGACTTCAAAGTTTCTTGGTAATGACAATTATTCAAGGGGGTGTTTTAACCTCTTGAACAATGGTCATTACCAAGAAATTTCAAAGTCAAGGAAAACAATAAAAAATTAATATTTAATATTAAGTAATCTTTTAATGCAACATTATTAATGCCCTGTTTTTAATATTACTTGAATATTTTTAATATTGAGCACTATATATAAAAATATCTGCTATACCTTAAATCTTATATATATATATTTATAGATATACACACACACATACACACAAAGTTATTCATATATGCTAGTAAGTGAGAAGTATTTTTTCTTTCTTAGCTGTGTTGTAAAAATTATTACTCTTATGTGATAGTCAGTATTTGAAAAAGTATTTCATGAAATACCAAAGTAATCTCTGTTAGGATGGTACTATAATTGTTTCAAATTAGTAAACTATTATTAATTGTACTTTTCTTTTTTTTTTCAGTTGCAAATGAAGTAAACAAAGAAATTAACTATTTCTTTATCAACTGCTATCAGCACTTGACAACAATTTTTTTCTATTTATAACCCCCCCCCCCCAAATAAACAAATTTGCCAAAATTGTCAGCAAATGAACCAAGTGGAAATGAGGAATATAAATCAATTTTATAAGAAGATTTTTATTGCACAAATTAAATATATTTTTAGTATTTATGTTTCAGAAGAAAGGAGAAAAAAAATATAATTTAAATGCTGAAAATTTTTTAGTTAAACTTATAAATTTTTGTGGTGTGGCAGGATTTAAGTATAATCAACACAAGGTCTTATTTGCAATTAGATGTCTCCATCTTTGTTAGCATCACAATATTTCATCAGTTGTACTCTCAAACCTTCTCCAGAAAGAAAACCAAAGTCATTTGGGCAACTGAGTTCAGATGTGTTCCTGTAACAAGGGTTCTTCGACAGGTTTGGAAAATACAAACATGCACATTCTATATGTATTTCTTGTCAATAATATTTCTGGCATTCGGCCATCAGAGTGTATTTTTTTATTTATTTAATACAATTGTTTTGTTTGCTTTCCATATCAGAAATCAATGTCAAACCTATATGTTTTCTGGAGTTTGTTGTAATTTTTGTTTGTCAAATTTTCTATGTTATAAAAAATTGCTTTGTCATAATGTTTGTTTGGCATTGACTAAATTGGAAAACTTTTAGAATCCTTAACACTCAGAAATTTTGTCTGTCTTTACCAAGGTAAAGAAAATCTATTTGAACTTTAGAGAGATTATGGGCAAAAGAAAGAGAAACTTTACTCATTCTGCTATTTTTAAAACCCTGGAAGAAATAAGTTTTTTACTTTTTTGAATTTTTACAAAACAGTCACTTAGTTTAATGATGTGAAAAGGAATTTTTTTTTTTTTTTTTATAATTATTAAACATTCAAATTCCAGTCAAGTACATTACATTTACTTATATGCTAATATCCTTGGAAAAGATATGAAACCATCTCTTCTCCACACCCCAGCTATGGGGGAATAGCAAGACAGACTGGGTCCTATGGCCTTGGTTGGCAACCGATCTAGGAGAAGGAAAAGTCTGAATTCAAAACCAGCCTGGAGAAACACCACTGCTACTGTTGCAGCAACACATGTGGTACCCCTACAATGTTAGAAGGTTATGAATTAAAAAAAACTAAACAAAAAATTTAATGAGCAAACTGCCAAGAGTAACTGGTTGCTTAAATTAAAAATTAAGTGGCAAAAAGTCTTCTCAGTATTTTAGCACTCTCCTCAGTATTCTAGCTGATTTCAGAAATGTTGTAATGCAAATAGTCTTGTATGTTTTTTTTTTGTTTGTTTGTTGTTTTTTTTTAATTTTGGCATTATTATTCTGATCAACAGTTCAGGACTCTCCTCAGTATTCTAGCTGATTTTAACAGTGGTTTCTTTGAGATTTTCTCAATTTCTCCCTTGGTTTTTCAATTTCTTTAAGATTGTTCCTACTGTTCCAATAATGACTAGTACAAGTGTTATCTTCATAATAATAATGAGGATTATAATACAATATTTTAAGAGAAGTTCAACTTAGAGCTGAGCAGATAATCTGTAATACATAAATATTTTTCTGTGTTTAGCAACATTAAACAAGGCAATGAATGAAAAGCAAAGAAAGAAAAAGAAAATTACCAGGCAGACAAATTTGAATGTTTTTAATTTATCACAAAATCCTTCTTGTTTTTGTAGTGATATTAAGATTGTACTCTTTTCATTATGAAAACTGAGAAATTTTAAATAGAATATTTGCAATTTGTATTTCAATATTGAAAATGCTTATATTTTAGAGACTAATTTTTCTCACTTATTGAATTTTGCCTCACCATATTAAAAATTTATTTTAATAATAAATGTCAAACCCATGATTTAGTGATTACAATTTCAACCATTATATATATATTTATGAATTTGCAAATTATAATCAGATAGGAACACATGAACGGGTACCATTTTGTAAATAAATCTTATATGACAAAATAGGAAATATGGGAAAAGTATGGAGCGACAGATGTACAATTAATAAAAGAACACTTAACTGATATTGGATGCTGGTTCAAACATTTGTATTTCTGGAATTTGGAGTTCGAATGTTCATAATGACAAAGTTCCTGTAGAGGGTTCACAAAAGTTGGTTGTTCTTCTGAAATGTGAAATATAAGATTCTGGAATAATATTTTGTGTTCTGTTTCCTCTTGGTTACTTTCTTTGCATCCAAGATAAAAGTAAGATGTTTCCATTGTATCTATTTGGGTACAAAATTATTTTATTCTTCACCCATTAAATAGTCAAATACATCCAATAGCTTTCAGATGAAATTTCCTTATTCCCTATGCAACAAGAAATGGAATAAGCTTGTGGGTGTATTTCTCATCCCTTATGATTGCATGATGTGAGTCTATTTTTCTTGCAAACTGTTCTCATCAGAGAACTTTTACCAAAATCCCATTTGGTGATGTATGTCATATGAGCTTAGGTGACCGATTCTTCCTCACTTTCTGTTAGGGGACCTTACCCATAACAACATAATGGGCTATTCCATATGTAATAAACACTGCCCCTCAAGAGGAAGCAGGGAGTTCTGTCTGAAGTCTGAAGTTCAGTCTGAAGTCTGGAGTGAAGTCCGTCAGGAGTCTGTCAGTCAGTCAGAGTGAGAGAGTTAGTCAGTTGAGTCAGAGGCAGTCCGAAACACAGTTGCGTTCAGACAATTACTACTAAACCTGATTGTTAGTACTAACACTTTTCTACTTCTCTGTATATATTCCTGTTTGTAATATATCTGTGTTATTCCATACCTGTGTTCGAGTTCTTCTTTATTGGTTCTATCATGGACTATCACCGTGGTACAAGGAACCGAACCATAACACTTTCTTAGGTCATTCTGTTTGTTGTCCTTTCCTGAACTTACTTCACCGAAACAAAACACAGTCCAGATAGGTAGTAAACAAAAAAAAGAGAAGGAGAAGAAACACGAAAACAGTTTGTCTCTTATTAAATTGATTGTACGTCTGATTCAACAGTTAACATTGAGGTCCATGTCACAATATATATATATATATATATATATATATAAATAAATGAAGTGGACACTGAGCATGACATGGACTGCTATCACTTGGTGTTAAGCTTAATGTCCACTTTTATATTTACATATTCTTTATCCCTAATTTTGAGCATTTTTATCTATAAATATAGCATTCTTTAATCTAGGACTTTTCACCAATCCAACACTGTCATTAAATTTTAATAGCTACCTTCCAACCAATCCAAATAAATACATAATTTATAGCCAATACTTATGCAGCAAAAGATATACAATATATATATATATATATATATATATATACTTTTACAAACTTTGGGGACAGTTTTGAGCAATAAACAATTGGCAAAAGTTCTTCTGTGATGAGTGATCAAAAAACAAAAGCCCCTTCACATGTTGCAAATGATATGGATACAGGAACTACTCTTAAAGTACCCTCCATGTGGTACTATGAGATGTATGACATGCTAGGGCCACTTGACATGTGCTGATGCCTGGATCATCCATGGCTGCCTGTAGAATGTGTTCATTGTGGTCAAGTGTATGAGTGGATTATGGTCTTCCTTTTTGATCCATAGTTTGTGGTGCCAAAGATCCTGTCTCAGCAAGGCGACGATAAATGGCAGCAAAGGTTGGATGACTCCGCATTTCCAAACTGAAGGCAGTTATCTGATACAGCCATGCAGCCTCACATCATTAGTATTCATGTGGCCATATGTAAAAATCATATCTGCCTGCTCATGACATAAATTTCCTGCCATTGTTAAACAGAACACTTCTCAGTTAACTCACTACTATACACATTAAACATTGAAGACAGACAAGCCCCAAATGTTCTTGAATGACAAATTTAACAGCCATCTACCATAAACTTTCTTTAAACTTAACTCAAAAATGAAGGATTTGTGGACATATGCTTATATGGACTTTTGTCTTTTTTTTGTGGCGAACCCATAACTAAAATTTGTAAAAGTATTTTTGATATACCCTGTATATACACTCTTCCATTAACCACTTTTGCAATAGAAACTACCTCCTAAAAATAATCAAAGAATTTACGAAACCCTACCCCCACACTAGAAATAATCTTTTAATCTACCAAAAAAAGAAAGCCTGCAAATACTCATGGTGTTTGCTTTTAATCATATTATAAACAAATTCTGATTTCTTCAAAAGAGACTTCCTTAATCTTAAACTTGATCCAGTTATTAATAATATATTCAACAAACCTCCACTAAGCACAAGGTGATGACCACCCAATTTACTATCACTCCTTGCATCTCACAAATAGAAATGACTAAAAGCACTCTGAAGCAATTATACATGTACCATGTATAATTGTAAGCACCATTGTCACAAACACAACTTGAATTCCTCCAGTTTATGGTACATTCTGTTTCACTTTATCTGTGACAGCTTGAAATTAATCTGTCTGATTGCCTGCACTGTCATCAAGGCAATTAGGTGGTCAGACTGGCTCTGAATTGTCTCCCATCCAACAATCACAAAAAGACAGAGACAACTCTTATTACGATAACACATTTCAACTGACGTAATCATAGTATAGACTATGTTAGATGTGTCCTTCTAGACTTTTCCTTTAATTCTCAGTACAGCCGTAGAAAAAGCTGAAAGCAATTTCATTATCAGACTTAATGCCCACAATTTAGGATGAAACAAAGACTGAGGAATTCCCAATTATTATACTTTTCACAAAAATCACAACTGACCACTCCTTTTTTGTGTTAATAGCTTAACAACATCTGACAATGTTTGTATCCAAGTTTATATATTCCTCTGTGTCTGTTTTCATTACCACTTTTTCTCATATTCATTTCATCCAAAGCAAGGCAATAAAGCCACTAAGATGCAAGAGATTACTGAGTGTGGGTGAATATGAGGAAAGAAATATATATGCAACCAAATATGTGTTTGATTATTGTCTACTTCTTTAGGGAATTTTATCTTTCTATGAAATTCTTTTTCATCATGAATAATATTTGTACAGTCATTGCTATCTTTATACTCATTCTTACCATCATTTAGTCACATATAATATCTCAATTGCACACACTCACCATTTACAATTATGTTATATATACACATTATATATATATATATATATATATATATATATATATATATATACACACACACACATTCTCTCATTAATGTACCTGAAGATTAGATAACATGTTACTATATTTGCTAAAGTGTTTTCATACTTTGTTAAAAATAGTTTGACTTACAGTCATATCACACTGAAACATTGATTCCTATATAATCACCAAAGTTAAGCAATACCGAGCAAGGTCACTACTTGTTGAATACCAGGTGCAGTAAGCTCGGAGGTTTGGGTGGTTTAATGGATAATGGAATTGAGAGCTGAGTTCCAACTGTGGTTGGGTTCATTATATTCACATGCAAATACTACTGGGGAGGGGATGGACCCATCTCTTCTCCCCCACCTGTGCATTAATTAGTAAGACTTGTATGATTAAATCATTAACTAAAAAAAAAAAAAAATTGAACAACCTAAAAATATTTTCTGACTTTAAATAATCTGCAAAGGGTTGATAAACCATAAAAACGAATCAATCAATATAAATACTTTCTCTTTTGATTTATTACACATAATTAATATCATAAATCACAACTGTTATCTCCAAGAAAGCTTAGCTGCTTTTGTAGGATTGTAATTTTGCTAAAACTGTATTTTGATAATTTCTGAGTGCATAAATAAGTTATACACTAAATTTTATCATTTTATGTATGAAATTAAGCAAATATAATCTGTTAATTAATTTAAAATTTTAATTAACATATTACTGAAGCTGCTCTATTTATCATGTTTCCTGTCATTTTAGGTAAACTTAAAAAAAACCCCAAAAACCTGCATTTCATACCATGAGAATTGGTTACTTCATTAATACTTGTCATTTTTTTGACATGTCTGTCTCCTGATGACTCCAGGATATATATATATATATATATATATATATATATATATATATATATATATATATATAATTAATTGATTTAAAATATGTTTTTTTTGCTACATAGTTCTAATCATGTTTCAAAAATGGAAGAAAAAGCCCTGAATTTAATTTTGTGACACAAATTAAATTCGGGGCTTTTAGCTTCCATTTTGAAACATGGTTAGAACTGTGTAGCGAAAAACCCATATTTTAAATCAGTTAATTTATAATATTAATGCTCTGTAAATTTACATTGAGCACTATTTTGTAAAAATAAAAATATCTATAAGAACACCGGATTATATATCTTGCTGTCCTTTTCTTTTTATTTATATATATATATATATATATATATATATAAAGAAATATAGTTTTATGGTGTGCTATATTTATGGGATAAAGTGCTCAATATCAGAGATAGCGTATGCAAATATAAAAGTGAACATTGAAGTCAACACTTATATATATATATATATATATATATATATATATATATATATATACAAGGTGATTGAAAAGTAACTCTCCATTTTAAAATACTTATAATTTCTTTATTAACTATGGTTTTTACAAGGAATGGATATGAGAGGAAAACCTTTAGCATGAGGTTTTATTTAAAATTTAATATGGGCACCAGATTTCACTAACAGCTTCACAAGCCACTCAGGAATCGTGCCAACTGATTTCACCAGGAACTTGTGTGGTATGGATGAAATAACTTCTTGTATTTGCCCTTCAAGTTCTTCCAAATCCTGGTTTAGTATAGTAAACTTGTTGCAAAATATATATAATACATTAAGATTCCCTTTCTCTGCTGTACGCCAATAGCTTAATGCCAAAATCAGTCAAGTTTCAATTCAGGCTTGAAGCAATCAGATGTGTAGCCACACTGATGAGCTGTGATACAGCAAAACAGGTTTGTGTGTGTGTGTATATATATATATATATATATATATATATATATATATATATATATATATGGACAGCAACCTTTATTTTAAACATCTTTCATTAACTATGACAGACAAAGAAAATTTACTTAATTTTTTTTCAGTTTTTCTAGTGTTCTTATATTTTTCCATTTTGTGGGAATAAAGGAGTGCAGAAATTGTCAATTGTCCCAAGTGCTTTTCATCATTTCTTTATCCCTTTTCCAGGGTGTTTTGTTTAGGTGGTGTTAATTTCTTTTCATGTTTTGACTGTTTAAGATGTATTTTTATTTGTCTTTTGAATACCAGTAGGGGTGAAGCGTTTATAATGAGCCTTTGCATGTTAAATTCAAGTGAGCATCTTCCTATTTTTTTATTTTTATTTTTTTAAGGACTTTCAACATACCACTCCCACTGTTAAATAAGGTGAGGTTGATAGCTGGAGAGAGATGTTTAATATATATATTTTTACTTCACTGGATACAAAACCGAAGAGACACTTGAAGTAGAGGATTACTTAGTGAGATTGTTATAAGGAAAGTGGAAATGGATATTATGAGGACCAGTTGGATAGATATCGGCTAACCTGGGACTTGAAAAAGTTAAGATTGTAGTAGTCTGGGAAGTATCCACTTGGGAGTCTGTTCCACATGTATAGGTTCTGAGGGGGAGAAACTGTGAAAATTACCCCTTTTACCAAAGGAACCTAATGGGAATGATTTACCACCATGGCATGGCAGTTTCTAGATGTGAAGGTCTGAACAGGTGGGATTAAGAAATGCAATTTGCTTGAACTTTTGATAGTGTTTTGAATGTGGGCTAGGGTTTGCATGACAAAAATAATTCATTACGCACAAGGCCATGTAATCATTTATTAACTCTGTCAAGACTGGACAGTGAGGACTAGTCAGCACCAGCCCAGATATGGCAACACTACTCCATTCCTAGTCTGATTTGACTCTTGTAAAACTAGAGCATGACAGGAGTTAGGTATTTTCTTGGGTGACACATTGAACTGACCAGACAGCCAACATCTTTAGCCTTGGCCTGAATATATGAGTTCCATTTAAGGTCAAGTGTGAGCTTTAAACCTAATAAATGTCCAAGGAAAAGATCCTCATTGATGGTATAAACCACTTGTCAGGATTGGAAAAAGTTTAGGATCTAAGTTGTATAGTTATAGATCAAATTACTGTTAGTGTATCCCCACCCTAATATTCTAATATGGATGAATGATCAGGTGAATTCTTTTTTCTTCTTAAATATTCCTTGCCAGATTATTGGTGCTATATGCTAGTGAGTGTTATGAAACAGGAAATCTACATACCTGCCAAATCTGCCTCTGACTAAAAAAAAAAAAACTTCTTTGATCTAACATATCCATTCAGGATTTTGGGGATCATGTCTCTCCACAACTTTCTAACCTTTGTGAATCTTAGTAATGTTTGTCTTTTTACCCTCCCTTTCATCCTCCATTCTGCCATTTATTCACACAAACTTCCCTTCTAGTAGGTAACCTGCTGCCTCTCCCCCATCCATTTTGCCTTTGATATGTTGTGTGAGTATTAAATTCTCAAAGGAAGGACCTCATGTGTCTAAGAAACTTCTGCTTTCTCTTTTTGATTCCAAGTTTTCTTTTCATTTCCATTTTCCTTGTGATTTGCTCATTGCTCCATCAGTGGTATTATCAGTAATTTTGAACTCAAGATATGAGATCATAAAAATGAATAAAGTTTGTAGTGCATTCAAGTGGTGATTCTATATAAGCAGAAGTTGTCTTAGTAACGCAAAACAAAGAATTGATAAATGGATGGGCAGTGAAATGATGCCAGGCAGGAAGTTGATGATAGTTTAAGAATACAAAGCATTCTTCATTGATGTGACAGCTGGAAAGTGAGAGTAGAACAGAAGATAGGACAATATCCCAGGAACTGGATAATTATATAACAACCCCATGAGATTCCAAATAAAATGGATATCCAAAATCTAAGGTCCAAACATTTATTTATCCAACATGATTGTTTATTTTTACTTTTTTTTTTAATGTCATCTCCCTTCAGGATCTAAGTAGTCATGGCTCTCCACAGATTCCTTTGTTAACTGGGAAATATAGTAGAATGGTTTCCTGTTGCATAGTTTTGAATTCAGAGGTTTGCTTCTCTCAGACTGGCTGCTACCCAAAAATAAAAAGTTCCATCTATCTTAATATTTAACTGGCAGCTGAAAATCTTGACATTATATGTAACTGAATTTCTTCTTTTTTTTTTTAAATGTTTTTATAAGTCTTGGTAGCCTGCTAGCAGCATGGCTGATGGTAGACTCCTGGAGAGCAATACACAGTGCCTTCTTAGTCTCATGTTTTCAACTGACTCAAAGTGGAGCGACTACATTGAATCAATAGCAGCATCTGCTACAAGGAAAGGTGAATCACTGCGTTGTGCCAGAAATCTGATTTTGGCAGAATCTATCTTGCACATTTATGAATCTACCATTCATCTGTGCATTGAATACTGCTGCCATATCTGGTCTGATGCTCCTGCTATTCATTTCAAGGTTCTTGACAAAATACAAAGAAGAATTTGTAATGTAATTGATCCTGACTTGGCATCTCAACTTCAGTCATTTTCTTACTGTCTTTTCTACATATATTTTCATGGCAACTGCTCTGACAAGGTTTTTTTTTCTGCTTCCCCAAATACATGAATTTAAGCATCTAGGTCTCATCCATTTACTGTCAAAATAGCTAAATGCAACTGCCACTTCTACTCGAACAGTTTCTTTTCTCACACTTCCCACCTGTAGAACTCCCTTCCATTTACTTGCTTCCCTGATAACTACAATCTTCAAAAATTTAAGTGCAGCATTAATCACCTTCTTCTATCTTCTTGAATCTCATTCATCTTTTGTTCTTTCCTCAACCAGTCTATACTCAGTCTTTTCTTTCACTTTCACTCCCTGTAACCCTCCTGCCTAATAGTGGCATTTCCACTTTGCTTGGGGTGAAATGATTAAAAATAAAAATATTGAGCTCAAAGTATGTGGATTTAATATAATTATTTTCATTGAATTTGTCATTTACTTAGATATACCATGACCACAGAAACGGAGAGAAGGATCCATGTTTTTGAGGACAAATTCATGAAAAAACTCCTTGAAATCTTCTATTGGGAACATAAAACCAATGAGTTTGTGCGGAAAGGGTTGAAAGTTTTGTGGGCCACCAGAAACCTCTTCATGTCACTGTCAAACTGAGAAAAATGGTGTGATTTGGACATGTTACAAGGCACGACAGCGTGTGCAAGTCCATCACACAAGGCACTGTTGAAAGTGGACATACAAGAGGACACTAATGCAAAAACTGGTTGGAAAATGTCAAACAATAGACAAGTATGACTATACCAGAATTGCTGATGGCTGCTGTTGATAGACCATGTGGCTTCTGCATTCAGATCCCCCCCTACAATTACAAAAGTCAAGAGGATTATGATGACAATGACCAATTGGGCATAGGTAATCATGACACTCTCCAGATTCCTTTTTTTCATTATCTGTGAATTACTATGATTTTCATGAAAACATAGTGGAGTGGTTTTCTCTTGCTTTCTCTTTGATTTGGAATTCAATGTTATTCTTCTCTTTGGCTAGTTGCTAACAAAGTCTAGAGAGTCCAATCTGCTATTTAAGCTGTGGCTTGAGGAAGAAGGAACTTAGATGTTTTTCCCAATTTTTCTGACAAGGTTAAAATTGGAACTCTGGTTGCTGATTATGTTTTCCATGGCTATAACATTGCTAGACCATGCCTGCTTTTACTCAACAAATGACACATTTTCTCAGAACTACTATGCAATTTTGCCATGTAGTTAGCATAAAGATAGATGCATTGTTCAATTGATGCTACCAAGAATGGTGAAACATAACAATCTGAATGCAAAATTGCTGTCGATAATCTAATGATTAAAGCACTTTCTGAAAATTTTCATCTTAGTAAATTATTTTGTCTTTTAATTAAAGTATCATTTTTTAAATTAAAATTGAAGTTCATCTTTTTAAGATGAATAACTAATACATTTAATGTGTTTTATAAAAGATATCTTTTATGTGTGTGTGTATATATACATATATATAAAATTTGTGTATTTAGGCAGCAATCGTTCCTTCATGCACATTTCATAAAATACAAAATCTGAAAATGAAAGTTAGTAAAATTTTTACCTATTAAGCTATCCGCTAAATTTCACAAATGGAAACCTTGAGTAATTCAGTTGAACCATGCTTCTGATATGCCGATCTTGTCCTTAAGAAAAAAATATTAACAGAAAAAAATGTCAATTGGTCCAATGCATATACATTTAATGTGTTTTATAAGATATCTTTTGTGTGTGCGTGTATATATATATATATATATATATATATATATATATATGTCTTTTAGGCACAATCATTCTTTCATGCACATTTCATTGAATACGTCAGACAAGGTGCTTTGATTTAGTTTCCTTATACAAATTCTCATGCGACCTAATAATTTTTTTGTTTCTGATGATAAATTATATAAAAACTGTCTAAATGTTCTTTTAATCTGAGTACTTTCAGCTATACATTTAGCCATTTTCAAGGATGAAACATTTTAACTGTTATATATATATATATATATATATATATCCATGTAAAATGAGAACAAATGGAGTATAATTCCACTGCCCATAACATTTAATTTAAAAGTGGGCTCAATACCAAGTAGAACTAAATATTATTTATTTTAGGATATTAAAATTAAAACATGTTAAAAGTATATGGTTTGTATGTGGACATGAGAAATTTTATTTTCTGATTATAGAAGGCAAATTGTGATGCTTAGGAATTAGGATGATCATTGAATGGGGTTCCCAAATGAATAAATTAAAAAAAAGTCCCTTTTGATATGAGGGCAAAAAAGAACTCATTAGATACTTCCATGATAGTTTCTGCTTTATAAAGATTATTTCAATAAAATGTAACAAGTAAAAATTGTAAAAAAAAAAAAAAAAATCTGGCCTTTGTAATAATGTTTATAAAGATTTTTTTTTTTTGTAATGAAACTGTAAATGTTGCAGAGAAGAACAATGCTTAGTTGTGCTTCTGTGAATTGTGATTCTGTGAAGTTAGTGTTTCTTTATGATTCTTCCCCTAATGTTGATGTCCTTGACTTACTTATTCCTATGCTTTCTTCTGTATTTAATCTTCAAACTGGTTGCAAGTTGAATGAATGGAAAGCAATCAAGCAACCCAGATTAACTGCCTTTCTTTAAAATAAGGAACATATCAGGACTTAATGGAGATCAGTTAGTAGTTTCTCTTAGAAGGATGCAATCAATTTCAGCTCATTTTCCTTTCATTCTTGTTTTGTTTTATTCATATTTTAATTTGCATAAACATAAAAGACAAGATTAATTTACTGAATTTTTCTACATACTTTGATACTTCTGATTAAAAGTTAACAAGATGTATTGTGTCATAAAACAAGAAAACACAAGAAGGAAGATGAAAATGCAACTATATAAGCAAAATGAAATGGATAAAAGACTCAAAACAAATTGTTACAAATTGATTGGATAAAACATTAATTTGTAGTTTAGACTTGATTGGTTGTTTTTGTTTATGGACAGCAAAGGAAGCTGTAATTTTCTTAAGTGTTTGAACTCAAAATGTTTACAGCTTGTAGAATTAGATTTCTACATTCTCTGTTTTAAACCTGTTAAAAGTGGATCACAGCTAAGTATTCTCAGCTTGTGCTGAACCCATTAAAATCGGCTCCAGAGTTTAGTACGAAACAATGCTTTCTGATTGGTCCATAAATAATAATGTCATGTGTCTGGCTACATCCATATGGTTGACTTCGAGAGAATGTTAGCACATTGAACTCTGAACAGGTCAACTCAAGGTTAACAGTACGTAGGTCATATTTATGAATTTTTGTGATCAAGAAAATTCATAAATATGAAACTTCAACACGACTTAGTCAGTGAGTTCTTAAAATAATCAACTCATCACGCAAATCCATGAAAACCAACTTCCTCACTAAAATTTAATTTTATTTAACATCAACCAGCTTGTGAAGAAATTCAATTTCTTTTCAACATCAACTCATCTAGTGACCAATTCCACAAAGACAAGATTCAGAAACCAACTTACTCAATATCTTAACAAAATAAAGGAAATCGTAACTATATCATTCAATCAATTTCACCATCAACATAAACTGTTTAATTCCTTGCCAGATCTATTGAATAACACCAATATAAAAATATTTTCTGTTAAAACAAATATCTGCCTATTTGATTATTTCTTTTGTTGTTATTTTCTTTGTTGCATTTGATTTTGTAAAAATTGTAGAGGGTCTGTTTAATTTGTATTTGTCACTGATACAGATTGGCTAACCCACTACAAGTTTAGAACAATTTTTGTTGCATGAAATTGGCAGTTTCAAATGTAAGATGCTTTCACATTGAACATATTTAGTTTTTCTTAAGAGGAAAGATTTCTTCACAACAATTATGATTTGTAATTGCTCATAAAATACAAAATCTGAAAATGAAAGTTAGTAAAATTTTTACCTATTAAGCTATCCGCTAAATTTCACAAATGGAAACTTTGAATAATTCAGTTGAACCATGCTTCTGATATGCCGATCTCGTCTTTAAGAAAAAAATATCAACAGAAAAAAATGTTAACTGGTCCAATGCATATTTTATGCTATTGTTCACCCAATTCAAAGCCCAAGAGCCACTCAAATTAGTGTTGCTGGATGGGGTTGTTTTGTGGAAGTAAGAATTATAGATGATGAATATATGTAGGATGGATAATGTTTAACCTGATTTTTAAAGATGTTCTCAGTCCAAACAAAAGCTCTTCCAAATAAAAAATATCTAATGTTCTTTGGTAAAATTATAGGAAGTGGGTCAGACTGAGAATTTTACATTACTCATTTGTGTATTATTAGCCATACAATAAAGTGATTTTACATTTGACCCATGGAAGTTCACTCAAACCCATTGTTTGATAAAACCATGTGGTAGTGAAATCTACATTATCCCAACTTTACTGGTTGACAAGCTGCTGGCTACTGCCGCATCTTGTTTATCTCTGACAAGTCTTCATATAGTTATGTTTGAATGCAATGAAACATTAAAATGGACTCATTTATTTGGTAATTAACCCAAATCTTCTTGGTGTCAATTTTAACTGATGCCTTTTTTATATATTGTGACCATTTGGCTTAAATTTCATATTTTCTTGATTTCAAATGAAAGTTTGGCTATTTTGCAATATTTTCAGGCATCCTTGGTAAAACAATAAACTACATCAGACAGAAAGGCCACTGATCAGGAGGTTTTGAGGAGCATGAAACCACCTCTTAATTGCTGGTGTTCCCAGGTCCTCGCTGGGATGGTAGCACTTGTTAGGGTCCCAGCTATGGGCAAATAGTGAACTCTCAAAATTAGGGTCAAAACACCATGAAAGTATAAAAATACATTTTTATAGTGAAAATATCCAGAAATATATTTTTGAAAAAAAAAATATTACCAGCAATACATTTTAGATAGAGAAAATAGCCAAAAAAAGGTCTATTTAGTACTCTGGACCTTAAAAGTGCCTACCATCAAGTAGCTATAAGGCCCATCATTAAACCCTTAAAAGTCAGTGGCAAACTCTATCAATTTCACAGGATACCATTTGGTGTGACTAACCGGCTAGCTAGTTTTCAACGAGTGATAAATCAGATAATATCAAAAGAGAACCTGCAAGGCACCTATGCTTATATTGATAATGTAATTATTTGCTGGAAAAAGTGGGCATAATATGACAAAAATCTCAAACTATACATGGCGATTGCTAAAAAGTACAAACTTACACTTAACCAAGACAAATGTTATTTTAGACGTAAAAATATAAAATTACTTATAAATGGGTAAAAAATAATTAAAAAATAAAATTAATTGTAATAAGTAAAAACAGCATAAAACCCGATCCAAAATGTCTCAATCCATTACTAAGCCGACCGGTCCCATAAGATTTACCCACCCTGCAATGTGCATTAGGAATGTTTGCACACTATCCACACTGGATATTTTTCAGACAAAATCCACCTTCTAACCATCCTGGGTAAGATGATAAAATACATCCAATAGCAAGGCCTCTGATCATTAATTGCTGGTGTTCCCAGGTCCATCCTGACCCGGGATGGTAACACATGTTAGGGTCCCAGTTATAGGCAAATAGTTAAGCCCAAAACCGGGCTCAAAACATTGTAAGTGTAAAAATTGGTTTTAATACCAGAAATACTCTGTAAAAAAATTATTATGAGCAATAAATTTAAAAAAAAACTGCCAGCAATACATTTTTGAAAAATAAAATTGCCTGCAATACATTTTTGAAAAATAATATTGCCAGTATTTGTCTATATTTCTGAGATGAATAATTCACATTATTCGGACTATTGTCCTCATCTTTGTTGCCATATTTATTACAATGTTTCGCCCGTTGTATGCTCCGGCCTTCATCAGGTGGTTGGAATGGCACGTGGAACTAGAACAGTCTACCCCAGTGAGTGAAATAAAGGGTTCAGTTCGACATTCCAACCACCTGAAGAAGGCCAGAGTGTACAATGACCGAAATGTAATAAATATGGCGACAAAGATGAGGACAATAGTCTGAATAATGTAAATAGTGTACATAATATTGCCAGCAATAAATTTTTGAAAAATAATATTGCCAGCAATACATTTTTCAAAAAAAATATTACTAGCAATAAAAATCTTGTCAGCATTAAATAACCCATTGAGATTGATATGCTGTAAACCAAACCAAACCAAACCAATATTTTCAGTAAATTTTTTTTTTTTAGATTATACTTCATAATTATAGTTGAAATATATTGATAAAAAATATCAGTTTAAATTGATGGCAGGAGGGTAGAAGTTAATCAGACATTTTTGTTTAATTAGCAAAATTGTTTTTTTTTTCTTGCACTGTAAACCTGAAGAGATATGAAAAATGAATTGGCTGTTTGGCTAACATCAAGAACACAAAAAAAACCCACAAAATTTGAAATATTAACTTCTCACATATTATAAACATTGTCTGAAATGTTCATTTGTCTGCAACAAGCTTTACTTTCTGGAGTAAAATGGTTATTTTAACTGCAGTAATCTGTTTGGGACATGCAATGAGGAAAGAACGCATAGAGAATTTAACACTCACAGGATATAATGAAAGCAAGAGAAGCAAATGAAAACAGGAAGTAACTCTTCTAATGGGTTTGTGGAGAACAGAAAGTAGAATAGGAACAAAGGTAGATGGAAAGGGTTTAAAAGTTTCTTCGTGCAGAAGTTGTGGAGGACCATGGAAACCAATATCCTGAAGAGTCAGGCCACTTAACAGAATAATCTGTTTATTATTTAGAAATGATTCCACATTCTTCCTTTTCTCATGTGTTGTCCCTTCAGGATGTATTCAATCATGGCTCTCCACAACTTCCTGTCATTTGTAGCACTTAGTAGGATTTGTTTTTTGTTATCTCTCCTCATTCCCATGCTGCCATCCATTTACACAGTCACTAGGTGGGTTATTTGCTATTTTCCTCTGACCACATTACCTTTGATATGACCTGTGAGTTAGAAATTCTGCAATCCTGCATCTGAATATGTGCAAAAAGGTCCCCTCTCCAAATTTATAGACCAATCATGTTGGGGATTTTACCTAGCTAATAAGATAGACCATTTCTCAGTCTCGTCTGGCATATTTTTCTTCTTGTCACAGCACTGCAATTACTTGTCTGTTTCCCTTTTGTGTGTTAACACCATTCTTACTGTGTTAACTTTTCGACTTATTATGGTTGCTTTGCCTACTTTTGCCTTGCATATATTATTTGCTTAGTTTTTTTTTTTTGACTGTTCTTTTTCTTTTGTTAATGTTTCTGATAATTACTCTACAGTTTGGTTTTTCTTAAAGCTTCCATGTTGTTCACATAATCATAGTTTCTCATAGACAGAAGCACTCTTTCCACATCACTTCATTTTTTAAAATAAATATATCTTAATAATTTATAGAACTTATCTTTGTGTCAAATGAAATTTATAGCTGATTTTTCTATAAAATAATGAATCTCCTGAATGTTTACTGTTTATATAAAGTTTTGTACATTGTCCTTCTGATCAATCAAAACTTTAACTTATAATCTTTGCTGCTCTGAGCTTCCTCTTGAATCTTACAGACAATTATAAAAAAATTTCTGAACTGAAACCATGATTTTCATTTGAAACAAATTTGGTGCTTTATAGCATATATATATCTTGTTTTATTTCAAACATATTCTTTTTTCTTCCATGTTATTTCAGGAAGTGCATCATCATAGATCTCCTAAACTTCCTGAGTAATCACTGCTCTTTATCTTTGTGGCCCTTATTTTGTTATCAAGTTATTCACTCATTAAGTAGGTTACTTGCTGTTTTCTCTCCCTACTACTCTTACCCTCACTATTCCATGTGAATGTTAACTTCTCCAAGTCTTCTTTTCTCTTCATGATTTCAAAATATTGCAGCAGTTTCTTTGTAGTTTCTATTTTGTTTAAAAAACTTTCTCATTTCTTATATGCTCTGTCTGTGGTATTTTTAGCATTTCATGGTAGAACCAGAAATCTATCGCTTCAAGTCTCTTCTTCGTTTGTAAGGTAATTGTCCGACTTTTACTGTGGTCTAGAAGATTAGACATTATGTGACAGTCTAGCAGCTCTTTCTTTCCAGACATTTTCTGATCCCTTGATACTTTGCTAAAAGGCATTTTGTGCTATTCTGATGTACTTTGTAGTTTTCTCACACTTTCTGTGATCTGTTGCTATATAACAAAACATTTGAATTATTGCACCATCATAAGTTTCAGATACCACTTGTACACTGATTCACACTGACTGTATAGATTATCCAAAAACATTTGATAAAGTATATCACAAGATCTGTTGGAACAGTGATGTAATCTTGGCATATTTGGGAAGGATATTAGAATAATCTAGAACCTATACTAGAAGCAAACCCCCACAAAAAAAAAAAAATGTCTTAATGGATTATTCAATCTACCCAATGAGGCAATATTGAGAGAATTAGAAGTCCTACCAGGATTTATTATTGGTGGCCACAATCTTAACAACAAAAGATTAAAGATATGCATATGACACAGTGTTGATAGCAGATAAAAGAAAGGAAACTACAGAAATTCCTATAGAAGGTAATGAAGGAAAGCAAGGAGAAAGGACTAAGTATCAATTGCAAGAAGATGGAATACATGGTTGTTAGCAAATGGAAACAGCCCAACATATGAATTACAAATTGGAGATACCGAAATCAAGCAGGCACAACAATTTAAATATCTGCAAAATGTTTTAACAGAAGATGGAAGGTGTGACACTGAGTTCCGAAGATTCATTAAAATAGTGAAAGATGCCTTCCAAAAGCCAATAAAAGTATTAAGAAATAGCAAAATTTCATTAGAAACAAACAGAAGAGTACTGAACTGTTATGTAATATCAGTCAGCCTATATGACGGTGAATGCTGGACAATCTCCTTACTGATGAAGAAGAAACTTGAAGCAACAAAAATGTAGTTCTACAGAAGGATGCTGAGAATACCATGAACTGAATATGTGAGAAACAAAAGTTTTAAACAAAGAAGACACTTACATTTATCATAAAGTGATAGTTGAAATTTCTAGAGCACATAATGAGGAAAGCAGGCTTGGAAACTGTAATACTTAAAGGGACAAACTGAAGCCAACAGAAATAGAGATCACCAATGGATAACTTAACTAGTGAGCTTGAGTAAATTGATTGTAGAACAAGGAGAGATAATAAAAAGAAATTTATTAAGTGCTACAAAGGGCTGGAAAGTGTGGAGAGCCTTGACAACCAATATCCTGATGCTACATGACACATAGAAGAAGAATGTAAAGGAAAAGTGGTTGTGGGTGCTGTTCTCCACACATAGATATCAGAAATTTATTTCTTTTACTTTAATATATACATTCTCTTATTTTGACTTCAACTACTTCAAGAATTGATCTTGTATTTTTTTGGAAGAATTTGGGTTTAAAAAGGAAACTCATTTGCATTAAAATCAATGTTGGCATTTTGTGGAGAAAATTTCCCAATCAAAACTGGAGGAACAGACAAAAAAGTATGAGTCTTGAAATCATCTACAAAGAAAAAAAAAACTAATTAGGTGATTTTTTAAAAAATTTCTGCAAAAGTTGATCATTTTTCTGACATTTTAAAATTAAAGTGGATTCTTTCAGGTCATTGAAAAAGAATATTCAAAAAGAATCTGAGCTAGATTAATGAATGTGTGCAGTAGTGGTGCAAGGGTCTCATGCCCCCCCTCCCACTCTCAATTTTCATAATGTAGTATTAATATAAAATACAAATATTATTGTAACCTAATTATGTACAATAATGAATCATATCAAATATAGGTAAACAATTCAACTAGAAAAAAATGAAAATAAATACAATGTATTTAAATGCAAATTAGAGACATGTCATAATTGACCATTCCATCTTAAATAAATCAATGTTTTGTGACAATTTTTAACATAAACTTGAGAATTTTCTTGTTAAAGATTTGAATAATTTTAACACATTAAACTTTATGGACAAAAAATAGTGAAATTTATAGTGTTTTTTCAAGACTTAGCATGGGCAAAACAAATTCACAGATTTGGATGAAAAAAAGAACCTAGAATGGCATCAAAATTTTCAAACATTTTTTCATTCTTTAATAGTCAGATGTGCTTAGTTTAATTTGTAATATATATAAATGCAGATAGAAATAAAGCAAATGTTGATAAGATAGTGATGATCATAATGAATGAGCTGGGGCCTCTAATCAGGCTTAGACCCCCATGGTCAGGGGTAGTATGCACTGGGCCTAGATGTGTGAACAGCTTGATATTTGTCAGTGTGGAAAAAGAAAATGATAAGCCCAGTCCAAATTCTGTTGCTTTTATTTTTTGCTTGTGCCTTTGGGAAAGACAAGAATCCATCTCTCCCTTGAAATATGGGAGTTAAACAACAAAGTAGATTAGGCTGCCTAGCTTTAAGTTACATAAAGGAAAACTATAAATTTAAACTGGCTATGTAAAAGTATACTATTTTTGTGGATATCTATGCTGTTGATACAATGGTATATGGGTGCATGTCCAAAATTCTAGATGCCTAGAGCTTGGTAACTGATCACTCTTCTGGTTGAGCTCTATCAGCTCAGTGTGGAAAAACTGAATGATACATTCAATGCCACAAAAAAAAAAACAAATTAGTGGTGGTTCATCATCGCTGAGCAGACCCTGAATTTTTGCTTATGATAAGCAGGTGTTCTCCCAGGGAGGGCCCCAGATCTGGAGTGCCTCTTGGGACTTAAGCTCAACCAAGACATCAAGTGGAATTCATATATACAATCTATTATTGAAGATACTGAAAAAAAGGGTGCTGTCTGGGGAGTTAGGTAGCCAGATATAAGGGGTGATGTATTGGCAGAAATTGTTTGATAGCCATGATTGGGTTTCCATTTTGTTTGGCATAGTGTAGAGTCCTGTTGCTAGACATGGAATCTGCTAGCAGCTACTATCTTGACCCAGGACAGCATTACCTCTTCAAAGCACTTGATGTAGGCCTCTGTGTTGAGTCTGAGGCCTTTCCTTATTAGAATTATCAGTGAGTTTTTCAAGCTGCTGTACCTTAATAATCACTATTAGACTCATCCAACTCTTTCTAAATCTTCTTCATTGTCTTCAGATTGACACTCAAACACTCTGAAATATTCATATTGGAACTTGCGGTGTGAATGCCAAGCACTGCAATATCCAAATTTATGTATATGGGTAAGATTATCTAGTCTTCATTTTCCAGTTTTGATCAAGTCCAAAAGTGCCTATGCAATTTTGTGGGTGATGAATTATTTTTCACTCTACAATCACTTTCCCATAAGGTTCGTGTTGCAAGCCTCTTGCTACTGCATTGTTTTTTACTTGGGAAAGTGTTCAGAGTAACTACAGTCTTTAGTTTCACAGCTGAAACCCTCCATGTCACACATGATTCTAGTGAACTTTTGTATTTCATTGGTAAGATGCAATTTCCACTCAAACAGCTTCCTTCCATGAACTATTTTGTGGAACAGATGATGCTTCCCTGATCACTACAATCTTAACATGTTCAAGTCTAGTGTTAATCGTTATCTTCCTACATATCCCCATAAACTGTGCCTCTTACTCGGTGACCCTCTACCTTGAGTGGCTCTTAGGCCTTGTATAGGGCAAACATTGTTAAAAAAATGTATACACTATGAAGATTGTATCCTGGGAAGGATGATGATGTGGTTGAGTCTGGATTTGTGAACCTACTTATTCAACTAAAAGCCTTCACTTATGAAGCCAGTTTTTTTAAATGAACTATCATTAATATTTGATGATTATTATTATTTAGGAAATGTAATAAATGAAAGTATTTAAAAAGAATATTTAATATATAGTTTTGAAAAGATATTTTTAATTGAGATACTTCAGAAAAGTTTAGAATTTGGAGAATAAAATTATTTTACACTCTTTAAAAACTTCTTATCTAGGAAGTGGAATTGCTGAACCCAATTGAAATGTTAAAACCCACTATGCCACATACACTGGAACAAATCATCCCCATTCTATTCATATTCCATTAGTAAGGAGGAAGTTTCATTCAGACATCATCTTCCAAAGAACTGCTACTTTATGGAACAAACTCCCAAGAGGATGCTTCCCCAATCACTACAGTGTTAACCACTTCAAGTTTAGGGTTAACCATATAATTCTTATAAACTCCTTCACTAAGACTCTGCCTTGAGTGGCTCTTTGGCTTTATATTAGATAAATAATTAGTAAAAAAAAAATGCTCAGTCTGTTACCTGAGGCCATTGAGAAAGGAATAGAGTTCTGAACACTTTCCATGGAAATAGTGGTAGACTTTTGTCTCTGGGAAAGTGGTTGTAGGTTGGAAAATTTTAAAAATATTCAGAAATTTTTTAAAAAAGTATTTCAGACTCTTTAGAACATTCTCTGTCCCAAAAAATGTAAAGTTTGAGAAATATAAAGCAGCATTTGAAAATATTTCCTTGTCCCTTTTATTAATATTTATAATGCCAAATTCTTGAAAAATAAATTTTTAAAAAAGCATTGCCTTTTGTATTTAGCTTTCTTCTCTACTGTAAGGCTAAGATTTTTTCTTGTTTTTATTATCAACTTGAAGTAGGTGCCATTTCAAACAAAATATATGGCAGGGGGAGTTCATGACCTGAAAAAAGATTTTAGTCTGTATCTTAAGTACTTTTTTTTTTTCTTACATCAAAAGGATGGTGAGGAACAAAATAATAGCTTTTTTCTCTGAATTCATCTTTCAAAAAAATAAAAATAAAGATCTTTGCTGCAAAAGAAGCCATCTTTTCTACAGTGTATTGGAGATCTTTTGTTTTTGTTTTTCTTCATAGTGTATTTTTAACTTTAAGGGGTTTAACTAACAAAAGATTTATTGATTTTTTTTATTCTGGCTACAAAAGCAGGTTTTCTGACTCTAAACAAATATTTCAATATTGTCAAACCACAATTTGTCAGCCACTATCTTCATAAGCAAATAGGCAAACTCTGATTTACATGATTAATTTGTTTCTGTTTTTACTTTCTTAAAATAAATTTTCATTAAGCAATTAATTGAAATGATTACAATAAATCTACTACTTTTCCAATTATCCATCACTGATTATAAAAATGTGTTTTTAAAAACAGCTTTTAGCTTCAAGTAAAGTCAAAATTGTTAAAGTTAATAAAAATATTTTTATTTTATTTTTATAATTATATAACTAAAATGTTTCTTAGAAAAATATTTGTCTGCAGTTGATGAATTTCATCTTCAGTTGCATTACTTGGTCATGTCAACTTAATTAAATTTATAATTATAAATAGAGGTGGAACAACAAATCTATACAAGCACTCAGACAACAAATTGAAATAAAAAAGAATGAAGATATTCAAAAAGAACAAAAAACAGTTAAATATCTTTAAAATATTTATACACATGTGCAAGTTAGAAGAAATTATATAAAGTCAGCCTCAGCCTTGAGGATGATTGTAATGCATCCAACAGATAAACTTCATGCCTGGATCATTCCTCCATTCCTTTTAGCAATCATGTCATCAAGCCTTGGGAATGACTTCATTAATGGAGCAAATGTTTCTTCTTCATGATTACCAACATATTCTTGCTGGCAACCATCAATGTGTCTTTGGTATTGTGTGGTCACTGGTTGATTTTGTTCATGGTAACACCTTAGATGTATTAGTTAGGGGACTCAAAATAGTGACACAGCCATAACTTGGTAGTGATATGATGGGGAAAATTCTTGAATTTCCATTCTGACACGGAGTAGCATTCTTTTAGAACATGCTTGATTTACCCAGTGTCATCATCTTAATACAGGGAATTACTAGTGTCTCCATTACCTTAGTGTATACAGTAGAACTGACCCAGAGACCTTGTTAGAAGTAGAGACACATCACCTGATTTTAATTGCTCACAATTCCCAAGATCATATGAGATGATGTTAACTTAGTTTGCAAGACTGGAATTTATGTAAAGTCATCTGGCATTCTTCCTATTCATCTTTTGGTTCTGGTTGAAGTTTTACCTGGAGAAAAATCAGAACTTGCTGATCACTTCAAGAAGTTTGATTCACTCATACAGTTCTTCCAGCTTTTGTTGGGCATGAACTGATAGTGTGGACTCTGTCACTTTAATCGGGCTCAGTGATGGCCCTCAGTAATTATCTGGGAGTGATAGCTGATGATGTCCTAGATCATCAAGTTGAACTCAACCACCGTTTTGATATCTGAAACTAGGATATTTTTTTCACTTAGCGCATCTCCACTAGAAGTATCCAGCTTGTTTCAGATGTTCCTGGAATTTGACTATCTTTGAGTCACTGTAATTGGCAACAAATACCATGAGCATGGTATGCTTTTTCATTTCTTGCGACATGTTAGAAGCTGCTATGTTAATGCCCTTGATACATCTGAAAGACAAGTGAAAATGTTAAAGTTCAGTGCATACCATGTAACATTGTTAGGTTGTGTTTTTTAATGTAACATTAATGGTTCTCCTTGAATACCTGGCACATTTATGTGTAAAATATAATAATAAAATAAAAATGCCATTTATTAATACATGCAAATGATATACATAAAATTATATAATTTAGCATATATAAAATTTAACACTAATGATATTGTATATCTATATAAGCTATATAAATTTAACACAATTTCTGCCAGTAAAATACTCAATATTAGACTAGAGTGATAATATATATATATATATATATATATATATATATATATATATATATATATATATATATATATATATATATATATATATATATATATATATATATATATATATATATATATATATATATATATATATATATATATGAGACTAGATATATATATATATATATATATATATATATATATATATATATATGAGATTATATATATATATATATATATATATATATATATATATATATATATATATATATATATATATATGAGATTAGATATATGGCCTATATGAGCGTTGCCTGTGCTTGATTCAAAAATCGTACAACTCATACAGTAATTGCTATCACTTGACTTAAAATATTTTTGCCCTTCCTTGCCTTTAAAGAAGTGCCCTTTGCCATGCTGATGTTGCTACATGCCTTACTTCTTGCCTATCTCACACTGTGAATTTTTTCTAAGCTCTATACTAAAAATTAAATCTGTTATGAAAAAAGAACTAAATAAAATGAACACAAAACAATCAGCTTTAAAAAAGGACTCATAACTGGAAAAACCGAATGAAAAAAGAATGTTAACAACAAATACTTTTTCACACCCAACCCAGTTCTGCGGAATCAGAATCAATGTTGAGTTAAAGCAAGCGAATGAGCCAATTGGAGTAAAGTGCCATGCAGATTTTAATTTTTCCCACTTGTGACGAATGCAGCTATCGATTTTTTTGCATGCTAGCATGCTAGTTAACATTCGTATCAGTCAGCTGTTGGCTCTCATGCTGGCCAATAGAATCTTCCTGCCTATCAGTGGCAGCCAGCTATAGGCTCTCACTCTGGCCAGTACAAAATGGCTGCAAACTACATGAAAACTGCCATAGAAACATGAAAAAATCGATTATTTCCACTATCAATGGGAGTTGGGAAATGCAAAGTCAGTCTTGGCCTTCCTACTAACTTGGAGCATGTGCATGTAAATTTTGGTACAAATCCGTTGAAAATTGCAGCCGTGCATTCATTACACACACACACACACACACATCCTGCCTTTTATAGATAGAGATTTTGCTGGCTAATTATACATCAAATGGTTTAAGTTGTTGAATTGTCTTCTGAATTATTACAGTAACTGGATTTCACATTGATTGAAGTAGCCTTCAATTGATTTTGCCTGCACAATTTTGAAGCTGATTAAAGTATCAATTTTCCTAAGAAAGAAAATATGTATAAGTTATGGTGTCTGTGTGTTTATGCCTCTATTATTTATTTATTTATTTTTTTTAAATACGAGGAAAGTTTTTCAGACATCATATTTTGTTATAAAATTGTTTGTATTAAGTAAATAGTTTTCTAAACTTTTTTACTTGAATGTCTACAAAAACATTTTCTTGTATTTTGTGATTTGGTTGTATATTTGAAATTGTCATTAAAATCTTGTGAGGAGATAATTGTTAATTTTATGAAATCTACTACACGCATGGCTTATGTGACAAGAAATAAAATCAAAATGTTTAAATAGTTTGTTAGTAAAATGTAATATCTTATTTATCCATTTCACTGAGAGGAAAAGTTTTGCCACAATGTAAAAGAAAAATCTTACCTTTGATAAATTTTGAGAACCAAATCTAAAAACGATTATTAAACCAAAAGTTCTACAATGATTGTTTTAGATTTGCATTATCAGAATTTTTCTCTCTTCCTCTGTCTCTTCCCCCTCCCTCCCTATCTCCCCCTCCCCTTCCATATATATCCCCCATCTCCCCCTCTTTATCCCCCTCTCTTTTCCCCCTTTTCACTTTACCTCTTTTCACTTTCACTTTTCTCCTTTTTTCTTTCTCCCTCCAACTTATTGTTGTCTCCTGTAATCTTCAGAATATGTTGAACGAAACATTCCTTATTACACAAGTATTCTTTGAACTTTGCATCCACATCTTAATTGTTTTCATCATCATCAGGCTTTCTTTTTATGTCTTATCATATCTAGTAACAATCAAAAAATGTTGAACAGAACCATTGATTTCTTTTCTGCTCAGCTAAGTGTTAGTTCATTTTCCTTTAAGTCATAAGTTTAATCTCTGGATTTAGTAAAGCAGAACAGCATTTTTGATATTTCTTAGACATAATAAAAATGATGAACCAATAAGCAGCTCTGAATAAAACAAACTATTCCTTTCAATGTTTCCTGAAGATAACATACGGTGGTTGAAATGTTTTAAATACAAAGAAAAATTCAAAAGCCTTATTGCATACATTTGTAGGCAAGCATTATTCAGTAAATAAAATCAATTGATTTTTGTCTATAAATAATGTTTATTGACCTGATCTGCCAACTAGTTTACTTACATATTAGAGTTTATTTTAAATTCATTTGATCAGTAAGGTTTCTATGTTTGTTTTATTTATTTCCTTTTTTTAATTTCCAGAGGGAAAAATCAAAGTGGACTTTAATCAACTGAAATTTCTCGCCCCAAGGGATATTATACAACAGAATCAGGATTTAATGGTTGGTGGGGCATGGAGGCCTCATCATTGTATTTCTCGTCATCGAGTAGCGATAATAATTCCTTATCGTGATAGAAGGCATCACCTACTGACTCTTCTTTATTATCTTCTGCCAATGTTGAAACGGCAACAGTTGGATTTTAGAGTCTACGTTGTTGAGCAGGTAAGTCTTTCTTTGGTCAGATTGAAATTTCTAGGAGGTTGTTAACATTTGTTAGATATGAAAACTAATTTGGAAATAAAGGATCTTCCCTACTTAGGAAATGAATAAGTTCTTGAGGTTGGTTTCTACTTGGTCAAAACCCCTCAGAAATCAATGATAAAAAGGTATTCAGAATGTTGTCATCCTGATTTTCATTCTTGACAATGCTTTACTTGTTGGTACTAACAAGTAACTTGTTGGTATCATTGATTCTTTAATAAACTTCATTGGTGACTTATCTAACTAAATAAAAGAAAGTACTGTACCTTGCATCTATAAGAATTAAGTAAAGAATTTCTTTAACAATTGACTATTACAAACTAAGATATTTACAAGATATATACTTGTGGAAACCACAAATAAATAATTACAGTGACAACAGAAACATACACAAGATGTTACATTAAGGTCATTTGTTTCATCATAGTTGAAATTTTGAATAAATTTTTCATTAAAAATTTTAATTTAATATAAGTTGTTGAGATATAAATAAATGTTCATAGTTTGTGTCAGAAAGTTGTAAATTGTTGTAGGCAAGGCTGAAATAATTAATTGCTCAAACTGAATATGGACAACTTTTCTGTTCTTGTTGAGGGGAATGTATTTATATTCTCTACTTTTTACATATTAAAATTAAACTACCATTAAATGGGATCTGTAAGAAAAGGCCCTGTATTTTAGATTAAAAAAATATGAACAGTTAATTTTTTAATAGTGGAAATAATAAAGGATATTTAAACATCAATAAGCTGAACTATGAAAAATATCTTTTCGGCAAGTGATGATTTACATGAATTTTTAGCACTCAAGTAAAGATGTGAAATTTTTGTTGATTGAAGTTTTGCATTTACATCTTAAATTTGTTCTTTTTTAAATAATTTATTTTAACTATTTTGAACAGCTTAAACAGAGAACTAATAGAAAATATACAGACTTATTTAAAAGAGTAGGCAAAAATTCCTAGTCATTAAGGGTTGTGCTCATTGATTTGATTCCGATGAATTAATGAACTGAAGGGGAGATAAGTCATTTTGACTTAATTTGGAATCTAATTAAACTAATGAAAATGAAAAAAATTGTAAAAAATACCTTGAAGTATTCTATGATATTTGAAAATTAATTTAAAAAAAATATAAGTGGAAGAATTTATGCAAGAACTTTACTATTATACATTGATTCTATAGAACCAATTTTCTCAACTTTTTATTACAATATTTTTAGCCACTAGTTTCTGGTGTTTGTAGCATTTATCTTTTTTATTTGATTCACTTGTGTATATAATGTGCTTATCTCTTTCTCCAGAGTGTCCTTCAGAACTTACTTGTAATGTCCTTCTGTTTTTTTTCTCAATTGAGCTTTGTGTGTGTGGGGGGGTATACACAACTTGAATTAAGTAAGCATATTGCCAAGTGGTTTAAAAGTTGGATTTCCAATCATAAGATTTGGGTATGAATCTCACCATGGTTGATTTGTCAAGGTAGTGACATATTGATATCATACAACTGTAAAGGTAAGGTATTGTTTAGCAGCATATCAACCTTATGGGTCATTTTTATGTGAAGTAATTTTTAATCATTTTTATAAACAGATGTTTTTAATGATGAGAATACTTTGTATTGGTAGACAAATATTTTGTAGAGATTTTTGGGTGTTGTATCTACAAGAGTTAAAAAAAAACATTTTATTGAGGAAGTCAAGTAACTGAGAAACAGGAACTTTTTTAAATAGTATCTTGAACTTTGGTATATTATATTTACCATGTATATATAAACTTTGTAATCTATCATGTGTTTTATAGTCAATCAGTTTACAGTAAAGTACCTAAAAACTACAGTCAAGGTTGTTACCCGAACCTTGTGAAATTGGTTAGATAAAACTATTTGGAAGTCATCAATAGCTACACTTGTGCTTTTACAAAGTCACAGATCATTGTGACCGAGGGTTCAAATGTACTTTTCTTGTTCAACTTTTGATCATAGCAGATTATGTGCTCTCTCCTAGAAACTGTAACTAACATCCACTTAGTATAGTTAAAGTATAAACCACAAGTTGACTTTGTTGGTATTGATATAATACAGATGTGCCTGGACGGTTACAGCAAGTACTGCATATGCTAGCATACACTTTCTTTTCAATAACATTTTAATGAAAAACAGTGAGGAGACATTGTCAATTAACTACCATGATGTACAATACCTCATGAGTGGGTAGTGTGTTTTTGGTATGCTATTACAGTAGATTGAATCAGTTTCCCCAACTGTCTTTGAATGCAATCTTTAAATGGCTTGTTGAGACATACATCACTCCTGCTGTCAACTTACCAAAAAAACCACAGGATTTAAGGTTCAAATTTTATACCTGGAGTATAAGACGGACCACTATTTGTAGGTGGGGATTTTTTAAACTTAAAAGGTCACCTTGTACACCAACATATATGATATTTGTTTTTGGGCACCTTGTCGTGGTGTAATGGTTAGCAAGCTCGTCTTGCTAGATCAGTTACAACTGAAAAGTGAGTTCAATCCTCATTAGGTGCCCCATAGTTTAGGCCTCGTGCCACATCTAAGCTATGCTTAGAAAATAACTATATGATATTTGTTTATCTATTCCATAGTTTCCTAAGACTGAACCATAGAATAAACTTTCAAATTTTCTAGGAAACAAAATCACATGTATTGATGCTTTAACCTATTGGACCATATTCTGTAGTTTGCTGAGATTGTCATGGCAACAGATGATCTTTTCCTTTTTTTCTATTTTATGGATAGTAAGAATTGAAATTCAGATAAAAAACAATTGGGGCTATAGATTAATTATAAAATTACCTGCATTTGGACAACAGCAATTTTGAAACCCAAGCTTTCATTCTGTATTCCCATTATCTGTAGCCCCATGACCTTGTGTAAAACATGGAAAAGCTAAAATAAATATCAGCAAAGCATGAATTCTTATCCAAAAAAGGAACAATCCATGATAGTGGCTAATTTAACTTTGCAGATTCACAAGTTCTTTTTTTTCCTTAATGAATGTAACTCAAGCCTCCCTCTTTTACAGTGATGATCAGATGTTGGCATGATGACTGCTACTTGTCAATTCTTATGAACGAACTGTGGTCAAAGTTTGTGGCTACCTGATATTTCATCTTACAATGTGATCAGAGGGAAAGTTTCTGGCTGGCTGATTTCTATCTGAAACCTTTTACATTTTTCACCTGCTTTCTTGATGTTGAATGCACATTTGACTGCAAGTGAACAGACAATATTTGAGCTGTTTCATTTGTGCGTGATTCAATATCCTGTCTTCCATCACTGTCTGACCTTTGACCAACTGTACTCATATATTTTTTGATCTGATGGATCCTCTTTTTGTTTCCTCTTATCCCAAACAGAATATGATTTTTTTATATTTTCTATTCAGTGTTGTATCTGATTGTCATGAAGACACGAGAAGACTTTCAATCAAGTAGGTTTCTATAAATCCAGAAATATCTGAATTTAAATATAAGGGATGTAAAACATATACATTGATATTTTTTAACTAGATTCATCAACTTTATTGTTTTTATCATATTCTAAAGATGTTAATATAAAAAAAAATCACTTAGCATTGTAAATTATATTTAGAATTTTTTCTCTATATGTCTCCCAAAAGCAAACTCTATTTTATCATGTTTGTTGGTTCCAATCCAGTGTGGGGAATGACTGCAAAATTTCCCCACCTCCCCAAATTTATAGACAAAACATACAGATGCATGCTGGGATTTCTTCCTAGTCACTAAGATAGGCCACTTCTCGGTCTCATCCTATTCCTTCTGTTCTTTCTTGTCAGAATGCTGTGATCACCTCTCTGTATCCCTTTTGTGTGTTGATACCATTATTAGATTTTTTACCTCATTACTGTTGCTTGTTGGAAGGAGGCATGGTAGAGTAATGGATAGCGGCATGGACTGAGGAATTGGAGAGCTGAGTTTGAATTCCACTTAAATCCATTACATTCACTTATGTGCTAATACCCTTGGGAAAGGTATGAATCCTCTTCTTCTCAGACCGGGTTCTATAGCTTTGGATGGCAACTGGTCTACCACAGAAGGAAATGGCAACCTACTGTCAGGAAAAAATCTGCCTCGTTATACATATATTGAAAGATACATGATCGCCTACATGTGTATCATGCATGGCACATAACTGACTGACTGATTTTTTCAGATATTTCTGATCTTCAGTGTTTTAAATCAGATGAGAATTGTCTTTTTAGTACAAGTTATTTAAAAGGGAAAGTCTTCGTTGTTGGAATTTTTTAGATGAATAATTATCATTATTATACACAGATATTTTTTGACTAGTGTCCTCACCTTAGTTGCTTATTATGACAGACACCTGAAGAAAACTGGAATATACAATAGTCGAAACATCGTGACCATAACAGCCAAGATGAGAACACTAGAATACGTTTTTAATGAGAAAATCTATGAAATTGTGTTGGTTATTTTAAATTTTTCATTTCAATAAGAAAATATTAATATTTTGATCCTATCCTTAATATCAAAACATCTGCATATCTTCAAACTGTTTATGATTTCAAAGTTTAATCTCAGTTTGATATTTGGTGAGCAGAAAAGTTGTTCAAAAGAACAGATTTTTGTGGGTTGTGCACACAGCAGTTAAGTGTGAAATTGCAAAGAATGAAGGCCATTTGATCTTGGATGATATTGGTTTTTATTTTTGGTGTGTATGCAGTACAAACAAAATATTGCATTAAAATCTATATTGATAATCTGTTAGGAATTTTGAGTTGAATATGTTAAATATGTGTGCCAAATCACAGATAAAAAATTGATATAGAAATAGTTATTTAAGCACATTAAGCTTTCAACTTTTTGCATAATAGATTAAATGTTTGCTAAAGTTTCTGAAATGAGGTTTTTAATTTTTAATAGTTAATCTGTTCATTTGAGTCCCAATTTCCATTTCTGTTTATCAACTTTATTCTTTCAAAAATAAAGTACAATTACATTTTATTCAATTATATATTTGTGGTATTACAGCTCAGACCAGACACCAGGTTTGTTGACAGGGTGCAGTTTCTTTCAGCCATATGTTTATTGCTTAAAATGACCCATCAACCAAATTGTTGTCCAGGAGTGAAGAACAAAATTTCTAGCAGTAAACCAGATTTTATTCTTGGGTTGTAATTTTTATAAATGAGCAAAATAGAAATGAGGTGTAAATGGGGAGGTGCACAATTCAGTGACTATCTTCCCTGTCCATTCTGCAAGGCCCACTTTGTCCCTTCTGTGCACTTTTTCAGAGGATGGTGAGTTTTATAGATAACAATTTTCTTTGTCTTGACATCTTCATCTAAAAAAGAAATTTATCTTCATTCCATGACTTTCTCTCAGTTTGAGCCTCTTGCTCTGTACTTCGAAGATGACTCCATTTACTGATGACCATCAGTTGAAAGTAAATGTTCTGTATCCAAGACCACAACTGACTCATATTGCTACATATTCACCATTATTTGCAATAACTTGTTGCCACTTACCATGCAGCTTTTCAATAACATTTGAGTAAAATTCCATAGATTATGTGAAAAACTATTTTGTGAAGTCTTGAATATGATTTTTATTAGAGAAAGTATTCATCATCCCAGAATTTTGCAGCAATTGAAGAAGGTAATAATTGGTTGGTGCAAGGTCAGATGAAGATGGTGGGTGTAATAGCACAGACCAACTGAGTTCCATTTTTTTCTGTCATTCTTGCTATATGTGGCTTTGTGTTCCCATAAAAAAACAATATTTTGCCTTTAATCTGCTGTGTACACTGCCATGCAAAACTAATGTATGTTAGTGTACACCAAATTCATTCTTAACTGCCATGTATGATTAATTGTTAAAATGATACATTCATCATTTGATTCCTTATCACCAATTGATTCCCTAAAACAGAAATTACTTAAAACTCAGTCTAAATTTATGATGGTGGTTTTATTAGGAAATTGGTGCAACACAGTCTTCTCACCTTTCTGATTGATTCTGTGCACCTATTATATACATCGTATACACCTACTTATATCTAATAATTTGGGATAATCATTTTATCAGGAAATTGGTGCAACACAATCTTCCCATCTTTGGATCTGGTTCTGTGCACCTACTATACATCAAAGGAAATTGGTGCAACAGAGTCTTCTCACCTTTCTGATTGACTTCTGTGCGCCTATTATATACATCATATACATCTACTTATATCTAATAATTTGGGATAGTCATTTTTTTAGGAAATTGGTGCAACACAGTCTTTTCACCTTTCCAACTGGCTCTCTGTACCAACTATATGTAATATGCTGTTACCTATCTATTTTCTCAAGAAAATTATTCTTTAAATATGAAGCCTTCGCAATGGCAAGAATTCACATCTTTTCTTGAATGACTTAATCTGCTATGAATGCTATCATGGTGAAGTAAAGGATAGCGGCTCGGATTGAGGAATTGGAGAGCTGAGTTTGAATTTCACTTGAATCCATTACATTCACTTATGTGCTAATGCCCTTGGGAAAGGTATGAATCATCTTCTTCTCCCCACCAGCTATGGGTAAATAGCAGAACAAATTGGTTTCTATAGCCTTGGATGGCAACTGGTCTACCACAGAAAGAAATGGCAACTTACTGTGGGAAAAAGCTGCCTTGTCAGTCAAAAGATACGTGATCGCCTAAGTGTGTATCACGCATGGCACATAACTGACTGATGCTTTCACTGATGTGAAAATTTAAGGTAGGTTAGTGTAAACCAAATTTATTCATAACTACTACATATGATTAGTAATTAGGGGAACCATTCATCATTGTAATCAGTTCTCCAAATTACTTATGATTCAAACTCTACTTATCTATCTCAGTCTATTCATACCTATCTCTCTCTCTCTCTCCATCTATTATATTTTAGTGGACTTCACTTGACAGCCATGTATAAATAGTAGTTAGAATGATAAACATAAATATAAATATTTCTTGAAAACATTCCTTCTTAATCCTTCATTTAAAAAGGACAGGATCCAAGGAGACAAGATGAGGATTGACATTGCATTGAAATTTTTGAAGATCAAAGTTGACTGGAAAGCAAGAAGCTGGAAGAGAGTTCCCACATGAACATGCCTGATTGTCAGGGAATAAAAAGATGTTAATACATTATCTTAGTTTGATTATCAGCAGAAAGGGCTACAGAGTAAAAATATTGTCATTTCAAGAGAAGTGGTAACTGTTCTAAAATTAAAAACCATTTGGAAAGTCAAGAATATCTGCCTGAAAACCAAAGCATAGATGGTTGCATTGCTTAGTCTTTCTGACTGTGAAACTTGGACATTAACAGTAGAATTACAGCAAAGAATCCAAGCATTAAAATGAGATGTTAGAGAGCCATTCTAAGCATTTCTTACATGGACTACCTCAGAAATGATGGTCCAAGACAATAGGAAACTGGCCTGCTGGAAGACTTTATAATGACTGACAAGAAGAGAAATTTGAAATGGGATAGACACATCATGAGAAACAACAATCATTCCACTGTCATCTTACAAAGTTCTACCTGAAGCAAAAGAAAAAAAAGCTAGAGAAGAAAAACTTGGCTGACAATCATTGAGTGAACTGTAATATGCTTCAGAGATGTTGGCACACAGCCAAGACCCATTGAGGAAGCTGGTCAGGTACTCAGCTGAGTAGTGACCATGCAATCTCATTCAGTCCTGACACTGATGATGATAATTCCTCCAATAGAAATGAAGAAAAAGTTCAGATATAGTGCCAAGATTTTGTCTTCAGTCCTGTTTTGGTTCTATCTACATCCAGAAGTTAACCTCTCAAAATTTATGAATGCAATACATAAAACACCAACATCTTTGAAGGTATCATCACCATTCAACAATTGTTTGCCTTTGGTCAGTGTTATAATGTAACAGAAATTGTTATTGTTCATAATTTTATAAAAAATTTCACAATATTTTTGAGAAAAAAAAGGCTATTACCTCTGATATAAATTTACCTGAAAAAATATTTGATGAAGGAATAAAATTCTTTATTTGTGGCACATGATTTAAGTAAAATATACTCTTGAGATTGGCTGTAATCCCAAAGTAATATTCTTTTCATTTGTTCACCAAAATTACATCCTCTACAAACCAATGTTTTAATTCCTTTGTGGTTTGACTACTTAAATAGTCTGAAATATTTTCAGGAATTTTAATGACTAACTTCTTTGAGTCTTACGTAAATTTGAACAGTGAATTCTTCAGCTGACTTCATTGGCAAAGAGAATTCTATTTCTGTCAGTAAAGAATTTTTTAAGTTCCTTATAAGTCTATCACTTTTTGTGTTCAAGTGTTCTAGTTGATTGCTTCCCATGAAATGTCTTTTTTTTGTTTTCATTTTCTATGATTTACACAAATGCTCCATTGATTTTGAGAATAGAGAACCTAATATTCAGTTATCCTAAAGAATTTAAGTTAGAATCATAATTACACACACAGCTTTTCATTCCAATCAGATAAAAAACTATTTTGAAGAGAATACAGACCTTTCAAAAGAATATTTCAATGTGCGGATGAATGCATCTAGAAATATCCAGCTGTAACTCCCTTAGCTTTAAGAAAAAAGAAAAAAAATATTTATCTGAAGATAGATGTCAAATCAAACTGGTTTCAAGTTATTTAAAAAAACATTTTATTTATTAATTTTTCCATCTTTATTGTTGCTTTTATCATTCAGGTTTATGATGTTCATGGTTGATATCTAACTAAAGGTAAACATAGCTCTCCATAGTTTCTTTTTCGTTAAAATTTGGATACTGTGCATTGCCATATCTATTCTTTAGGAAGGTAGTGGAATGATTTTCTACTGTTTTTAAACTGGGATTTGTCCTAGACTGATTGATAGTGAAGACTAAAGGACACAGTCTAACCTACTATTTTACATAAATATAGAAAGAGAGATGAATTCATGCCTATCTATAAGTGTGTCAAATATTATTTAAGCCTACATATATATCTAAGTTGTATTAGACAAAGTTTTAGATTAAAGGTAAAAAAAAAATCCCAATAAAATCTTTAAAAAAAATCTTTGTTCTGCAAGATATTCAGTCCTGCAGAACAAGGACTTGGATTTAAAAAGAGACATTCATCCTTAAAAGTCATGAGTTCAGTCTCTGAAATATCTCTATTTGCTTAATCTGTTTTCATCCACCGTAAAATCAAGTATTAATTATAAAATTAAAATATAAATCTAGTATTATTAGTTTAGAAAATAAATGTGGTGTTATTAATTTCTAAAATGTCTGCTATTATCAGTTTCCACCCATCAATGACCACCGTCTCAAAAATGTGATTTTGGGCATTAATGGGTAAAGATGCAGATTAGCAGCATAAAAACTGAGTTCTGAAATTCTTTGGGATCAATACAAGAATGTGAGAGATTAAAGAAAGAAAACAGCCTTGACCCTTGCAGATCAAATAAAGGATTCTGTTGAGCATTTGGAAGGTTATAGAATCTGACAAATACATGGGCAGAATGAAAATTATTCATCCCAAACCCACAAAAAAACTGATCAGATTATTGGAAATGGGTCATACTTTGTGTGTGTGTGTGTGTGTATATATATATATATATATATATATATAAAATGATTATTTTTTATAAATATATCTCCATTGCAGCACAGAAATTACTGTGTTTTAAAACTGAAGTTTAAATCTTAAAATGAAACTTAAAACTAGGAGCTGGGTTCCATTTTCAAGCAATGCTAAGAATAAGTTATTCTTAGCATCGCTTGAGAATGGAACCGAGCTATAAATTTTAAGTTTAAAGTTAAATTTTAAGATTTAAGCTTCAGTTTCAAAACATAGTAATTTCTGTGTCATGATGGAGACATTTTAAAAAAAAATTAATTATAATATTATGCTCTACTTTATATCAAGCAGTTTTTTCCCTATTATTTGAACACATATATGTATGTGAGTGTGTAGCTGAGAGGTTATAACACTTGTTTTTTAACCTTGTGATTCAGATTTGAATCTCACCTTAGTTGATTTGTCAGGTAGGTTACTTCTTGATGTTATAAGTCTGAAGAGTTGATCCCAGCATGTAGCACATTTGGTAAGTGCAGGAAAGGTCTACAATGGTTTGAACCAGAACTTGTAATTGAAATTGGCTAGAAAGAAATGTTGAGAAGATACTGATGGTGTGATGTATTAGCAGTGTTTAAACTACTAAGATTATGTGATCTCCCTCAGAAACTGTAACTAAGGTCTGCTCAGCATAGTTGCAGTATAAACTGCAGTTTGGCTCTGTCAGTGTTGAACAAATACAAATATGTCTGAGCAGACCTCTGTGACTGGCATTAGCTAGCCAACTTTGCAGACAGGTGCACTCAGAAAACAAAACTAGCTGGTCATTATATTGGTTAGCAATCCCTCTCTCATACATGTTTCATTAAAAATTAACTGACAAGGTTCTTCTGTTGAGTTTCTGTTCATTTTGTGCACTTTCAGCTAATATGTTAGCAATTTTGAAGGATTTGTGTTGGGATGTTGTAATCAATCTAGACTCTCTACAATTTCTATGATTTTTTTATTTTCTAATCTAGGTCTAAACAAGAAAGCTCTTGTTAGCATACCATAAAAATAAAAAAAATGTCAGTAAATAATTTTTAATGAAACTCACTTGTCCACACATACTTGAAAAAATGAAAGAATGCAGAGTCAAAGCTGATAAAAATTAGGAAGGAATGAAACTCGTTCGAAAGATAAATATATAAAAGAATTGATATGTATGAAAATTTATTCATTTTTGATATCTGCAAAAATTCTATGCATTAAATTTTTCAAAACCTGGATCTTGTTGGTTCTTCATCTTATACATTGTATGCTAGGCAAATTTTCTCTCCTGAATCTAGTTTATATATTTTAAAGTCTATTATTTGTTCTTGCTTTGAATATTGCAGTGACTGTATATCTAGAGATTCTTGATAAAATCCAAAGAAGAATCTCCAATGTTATTGGTCCTGTCCTGGTGTCTTGGTTTCAGTCACTTTCCCACTGCCATAAAATTGCCTCCCTGTACCTTTTTTATAAATACTTCCATAGTAATTGTCTGGATGAACTCATCACTATGGTACATAAACTTTATGAATTTAACTGCAGTACTAGGTTGGTGACTAGGTCTCATCAATTTACAGTTGACATGGCTAGTTGTAACCATAAGTTCTATGCTAACAGTTTCTTCTCTCACACTTTTTGCTTGTGGAACTCTATTCTGGATGTAACTGTAAATTCCAACAGCTTCTTTTTTTTTTTAACTTTTCACTTGTAAAACTCTCTTCAGGCTCCATGATTTTCAGCCAATTTTGATCTTCAAAAATTCAAATGTAATGTCAATCGTTATTTACTCTCTTCCTGCTTACTCTTCTGTTGTTCTCACTCCTTAGTAATGTTTCTTTTTTTCTTATTCTTTTACACTCAGTAACCCCCTTTGTCTTAGTGGCTTTACTGCCTTGCATGAGATGATATTGATTAAAAACAAAAATGTTCTAATAAGTTAGCTTTTTGGGGTGTGATCGCAAATCATATCTATATTTGTTATTTTTACAGAACTTGATGGAGTAGTAGATTCTCGTCATTTTTTTTTTTTTAAATAAGAGTTAAAACTCTGCTTGTCAGCCATTGCTAAAGAGCCCCACTTTGCAATGCTACTTTATCCATATCTGGTGAGAGAAGAGATGAATTTCTGTCTTTCAGAATTTGAGCTTCGCTTGCTGATTCAATGTCATAAACTATGAGATTTTTGTACTTCCACAAATAACTGAGCCTTACTCCAACCTCCGAATGCCAATGAGTTTTAATCTACTTGGCATCTATTTTTCCATAACCTTCAAAATGCTGAAGAGAATCCTTTATTGAATCCACCACACAGATCAAGGCTGTTTTCATTCCCTAACATATCATTGAACCATTCCAAGTGAATTTCAGAACTCAATTCTAACATTGTCAATCAACCTCTCATCTTAGCTGAGGCATATTTTTAGCACTAAACCAGTGAAATATCTGATACACATAATGAGGAAGGAAAGCCAAGAGAATTTAACACTCATAGGACACACTGAGATCAAGAATGCCAGTGGGAGACAGCAAGTAACTTACTTAAGAATTGTTTGAATGGTTTGCCTAAAGAAACAGAGAGGGATGGTAAAAGTTCAGAAGTTACTTACAGAAACAAAAGAGAGGGAGTTATGGAAAGTCATGATCTACCACACCCAGAAGGGACATAGAACATCGATGCACAATAATTTGTGACTTCCAGGGAAAGAATTTTTTTCTTTAATCATGTTAAGTATCTACAATTGTGATGTTCACAGTTAATTTCCATTTAAAAATATAATTTCTGCTTCTCTTTTTGTGGGTAAATTGTTATTGTTTAAGTCTCATCAAGCCATATTATAATTATCAATATGTATTTATTTATATATTTCCTGTCCCATCTGTAATGAAAAGGGAGGTAAATTGACTTGTTAGGTAATTTATGAGTGATTACTACCCTTAGTTATTTTAATAATCAGTACAAATAGTTATCAGCATTTAGACAAAATTACTTACTGAGAAAAATGAACTGTTTAATTAATGAGTACCTTTACTCCTACATTTCTTAACTTGCAGTCTTATTTGTTCAAGCCTTTCATGTGAGGCACTTAAATACCTTTGTTTATTAAGTGTTCATCTTGCTTCCACTTGGTCTTGAAATAGATTTTATTGTCAATGTATTTGTCATTCTGTTGCTAATCTTTTGCTTCCAAGAGACATTTCCATTTCACTGTTATATTAAACACATCAAATCTTTAACATGAAAAGATATTGAGCAAAAAGTGATTTGTAATCAGGAGTAATCGATGGATCATAGATAACATTGAACATCTAAAAAATATAATGCGAATGGATTAATAAAACCGTTTATTGTCTGCTATTTTAATTGTGAATTCTTTATCTCTGCTTTATTGAATTGGAATACATTATTTCAAGATTTTTGTTTAATTGCATTTTGGTATTATAATTTTCTAACAATTGATGTCATCTGTAATGGTATGAGTAAACCAGTATCTAAATGAAATTTACAAATAAATATCAAGAAGTATACACTTTTCACAGTCGGCATGCAAGTGGACATTTATCATTTTTGCAATATTTTCCAACTGATGTGTATTATAAGTAGACAATCTCTGGATTTCAGAACTGGTTGAACTTTGTCCTAACTCCAAGTATTTGTCAAGTTAGGAAATGAATTAATCAAAACTTGCACATGTTTAATCATTCATTTTTAGATGATCAGTTTTGGGTAGTTGTAGTTTTTTGCCTTTTTTTATATATTGATATATAAATTATATAATGTTATAAGTGATAGACAAATTTAGCTTGACACACTTTCAAAAATGAATTATATTAAGTGGGTTTCAGGTCCCTACAATACAAAATTAACTAAAATTAAGACTTTTTTTTTTGTCATATTTTCTCTATTTTTTTGGTTTCTTACTCCAACTTCAAATAATCTGTGAGACAATTTTTTCATTTTTGCTGCAAGTCCCCAAAAATTAAAATAAATTTTTAGAATGTTCTTAAAGATATTCATTTAACTTTGTTCCTTTAATACATTGATCATTACTTGCTTTTGGTAATACGTGCCAGGTACCAAATATGTTTTCACCATAATTTTGCTTGTATTTATCAGAAAATCATGATTGAGACCTCTATTGCTATGTTGTTTTTTTTTGTTTTGTTTTTTTCTGAACCAATTTTTGGGACTTAATTCCTTTCATAATAAGTATAAATAGGTTAAACACAAAAAGGAATTTTTCAGAAATTTTATCTCTTTGCTGTAGGTCAAGGTTTCTAGCTTTGTTTTAATCTTCCTCTTAAGTATGGATAACATTAATACAGGTTCATAATTGATCTGAAAATTGTTCAAGCAGCTCAAAAATTAGAAATGTCCACTTAATTGTGTCCATTGGGCATTTGATGTTGTTGGTCCCAATCCTGGATAGGAATGACTGCAAAAACATCCCCACTCCCCAAATCTATAGACAAAACATACAGATGCATGCTGGGATTTCTTTCTAACCACTAAGATAGGCCACTTCTCAGTCTCATCTGACTTAGTTCTGTTCCTTTTTGTTTTGAAATCAGAACACTGTGATCATTTGTCTGTATCCTTATTGTGTGTTAACACTATTCTTAGTTTGTGAACTTTTTATCTTATTACTGTTAATTTACCTTACATATAGTGTTTGCTTGTTCAATATTATTTTTGCCCTGTTCTTTTTCCTTTTTCTTCTTATTGTTTATTGTAAACTTTTATCAATTCTGTTTGTTGGGCATTTCTGTCAAATTACATTTAATCATGGCCAATTACTCTACAGATATACTTGTCTTAATATTGGTGGTTATAATGACCAAACTTGATCATAAAAACAATGATGAGGATACTAGTCTGAATATACCAGCAAGGAATATTTCCTCCTCTCAAAAATTCAGACGAAAATAAATGAACAGAATATTTTCAGTAATTTCTTTATTGTTCATTTTGTGTCACGTCCATAATACAAGAGAGGCAGAATAAACTTATAAATACTTGGGGTCAATTTTTATCATTGTTTCTATTTTGGGGAACTGCAAAATTTACTGCTTCTAAATCAATACTGATGATTTAATAAAAAAAGTATTGATTTTTAAAATTAACAAAATATAGAAACAAAAATAAATATGGATTCTGTGAAAAGAGTTATTGATTTCAGAGATTTACAGTTGCTTTCCTTCATTACGAAATATTCTCTTGGGCTAAACTGGAAGAATAGAGCGATCAAGTGGTATCAAAAGGTTCATGGTGATGCCTACTCATTTCTGGTATATTGTTCTGATAGGAAAAAAGAATCTAAATTTAGAAGATTTAATGGTAAGTTTAAACTGTTACACATTGTATTAATATTTAAGCTGTTACACATTGTATTAATATTTAAGCTGTTACACACTGTATTAATATTTAAGCTGTTACACATTGTATTAATATTTAAGCTGTTACACACTGTATTAATATTTAAGCTGTTACACACTGTATTAATATTTAAGCTGTTACACACTGTATTAATATTTAAGCTGTTACACACTGTATTAATATTTAAGCTGTTACACATTGTATTAATATTTAAGCTGTTACACATTGTATTAATATTTACAAAGGTTATCTTAGTACAATAATAAAGGAAATATGAAACAAAAAACTAAATGAAATGGTATTATTAGCCGTTTCCTATTTGACAATCATTGACCGAGCAACCAGTATTATTTTCGTTTGATATTTATCAAAACAATTTTTCAGGAAGATGGGTTTTTAAGTCCAGTAGCTGTTATTGCTCTTTCCAGTAGTGAGAGAGGTTTCCTTCCTAAACTTTTTATTTAAAGTAGTGTGAAATGTCAACATTTTGATTATGTCTTTATTTTCTTTTTTGACTTATGTGCTATCCATTTTAGTTGTTGCTACTGTTGGTAGTCCTCAAGTGATGTAGTTTCTATCATTTGGTATAGTTCTCTGTGAATCTGTAGTGCCAGTTCACAGGGTTTAAAGAAGGATGAACTTTTCCAAAATTCACTTGCTCAAACCATTCATCTTAGTGTTGCATTCAGCTGACAGTTTAGATATTTTAGAACACTTTTGTGCCATGCATAACATACCTGTGAAAGCCTTGATTTGAAATGCTATTTAAAAATATGACTCAAGTTTTCAGGTTTTGGTTTTGTAGCAATTTTTGGTATTGGCCAAAACTACCTCTGATGCAGCCTGTTCTATATTCAATTTCCTTTTTTCCTATACTAAACTTGTTATAATTAATGCATATACTTAGGTATTTAAAGTTTTTAGTATTTACTAATTCCACATCCAGAAATTTATGATGGATTCAGAGTATTCACAAGACTTCTTTCTTTTATCAGCATACTGATTGGGTTTGATTTTGTGACTTTGAGACACCCCTTGGATTGATATTCTTAACCTTCCTATTGAGAAATCTGACACAGAGATTTCTTCTTGGGTTAAACCTGGTATTGATGCTTTTGTTCCTTTTTGAAAATATCAGGCAAAACCATAATCTTCTTGGTTCACACCAGCCTGTTCAGACACTATAGCAATCACTTTTGTTGGGTGTTCTGGCGTGATAATTCCAATCACAATAGATGCCTATTTGTAACTGCTTGAAAACATGTCTTCAAAGGGTTGATAATTCCAATCACAATAGATTTTGTAACTGCTTGTTCATGTCTTCAAAGGGTTGATAATTCCAATCACAATAGATGCCTATTTGTAACTGCTTGAAAACATGTCTTCAAAGGGTTGATAATTCCAATCACAATAGATGCCTATTTGTAACTGCTTGAAAACATGTCTTCAAAGGGTTGATAATTCCAATCACAATAGATGCCTATTTGTAACTGCTTGAAAACATGTCTTCAAAGGGTTGATAATTCCAATCACAATAGATGCCTATTTGTAACTGCTTGAAAACATGTCTTCAAAGGGTTGATAATTCCAATCACAATAGATGCCTATTTGTAACTGCTTGGCTTATGTCTTCAAAGGGTTGATAATTCCAATCACAATAGATGCCTATTTGTAACTGCTTGAAAACATGTCTTCAAAGGGTTGATAATTCCAATCACAATAGATGCCTATTTGTAACTGCTTGAAAACATGTCTTCAAAGGGTTGATAATTCCAATCACAATAGATGCCTATTTGTAACTGCTTGAAAACATGTCTTCAAAGGGTTGATAATTCCAATCACAATAGATGCCTATTTGTAACTGCTTGAAAACATGTCTTTTGTAACAAAGGGGGTTGATAATTCCAATCACAATAGATGCCTATTTGTAACTGCTTGAAAACATGTCTTCAAAGGGTTGATAATTCAATCACAATAGATGCCTATTTGTAACTGCTTGAAAACATGTCTTCAAAGGGTTGATAATTCCAATCACAATAGATGCCTATTTGTAACTGCTTGAAAACATGGGGGTTGATAATTCCAATCACAATAGATGCCTATTTGTAACTGCTTCAAAGGGTTGATAATCAAAAACATGTCTTCAAAGGGTTGATAATTCCAATCACAATAGATGCCTATTTGTAACTGCTTGAAAACATGTCTTCAAAGGGTTGATAATTCAAAAGGGTTGATAATTCCAATCCAATAGATGCCTATTTGTAACTGCTTGAAAACATAGGGTTGATAATTCCAATCCTATTTGTAACTGCTTGAAAACATGTCTTCAAAGGGTTGATAATTCCAATCACAATAGATGCCTATTTGTAACTGCTTGAAAACTTGGGTTGATAATTCAATCAGGATGCCTATTTGATAATTGTCTTCAAAGGGTTGATAATTCAATCACAATAGATGCCTATTTGCTGCTTGAAAAACATGTCTTCAAAGGGTTGATAATTCCAATCACAATAGATGCCTATTTGTAACTGCTTGAAAACATGTCTTCAAAGGGTTGATAATTCCAATCACAATAGATGCCTATTTGTAACTGCTTGAAAACATGTCTTCAAAGGGTTGATAATTTCAATCACAATAGATGCCTATTTGTAACTGCTTGAAAACATGTCTTCAAAGGGTTGATAATTCCAATCACAATATATGCCTATTGTAACTGCTTGAAAACATGTCTTCAAAGGTTGATAATTCCAATCACAATAGATGCCTATTTGTAACTGCTTGAAAACATGTCTTCAAAGGGTTGATAATTCCAATCACAATAGATGCCTATTTGGGTTGATAATTCTCACTAGATGCCTATTTGTAAAAAACATGTCTTCAAAGGGTTGATAATTCCAATCACAATAGATGCCTATTTGTAACTGCTTGAAAACATGTCTTCAAAGGGTTGATAATTCAAATCACAATAGATGCCTATTTGTAACTGCTTGAAAACATGTCTTCAAAGGGTTGATAATTCCAATCACAATAGATGCCTATTTGTAACTGCTTGAAAACATGTCTTCAAAGGGTTGATAATTCCAATCACAATAGATGCCTATTTGAACTGCTTGAAAACATGTCTTCAAAGGGTTGATAATTCAATCACAATAGATGCCTATTTGTAACTGCTTGAAAACATGTCTTCAAAGGGTTGATAATTCAATCACAATAGATGCCTATTTGTAACTGCTTGAAAACATGTCTTCAAAGGGTTGATAATTCCAATCACAATAGATGCCTATTTGTAACTGCTTGAAAAACATGTCTTCAAAGGGTTGATAATTCAATCACAATAGATGCCTATTGTGTAACTGCTTGAACATCTTCAATTGATAATTCAATCAAATAGATGCCTATTTGTAACTGCTTGAAAACATGTCTTCAAAGGGTTGATAATTCCAATCACAATAGATGCCTATTTGTAACTGCTTGAAAACATGTCTTCAAAGGGTTGATAATTCCAATCACAATAGATGCCTATTTGTAACTGCTTGAAAACATGTCTTCAAAGGGTTGAAAATAGATGCCTATTTGTCTTCTTCAAAGGGTTGATAATTCCAATCAAATAGATGCCTATTTGTAACTGCTTGAAAACATGTCTTCAAAGGGTTGATAATTCCAATCACAATAGATGCCTATTTGTAACTGCTTGAAAACATGTCTTCAAAGGGTTGATAATTCCAATCACAATAGATGCCTATTTGTAACTGCTTGAAAACATGTCTTCAAAGGGTTGATAATTCCAATCACAATAGATGCCTATTTGTAACTGCTTGAAAACATGTCTTCAAAGGGTTGATAATTCCAATCACAATAGATGCCTATTTTGTGCTTGAAAGTCTTTGTTTGCTGGTAGAATGAGGCACAGTATAACCTCTAACAAATTTAGTTCATGTGACTACTGGCGGTTCTGTAATAGTGTGTTAAATAAGAGTAAGTCTTCTATCATTCCACTCTTCAATCAATTTGAGGTGTTAACATCTGCTGATAAAGCAGAATGTTTGTACTGTAAATTCCCTTTAAATTCTACTCTTAACTCATCTGGAGTACCTTTGACTTTCCACATAGAACTTGACTGATATGCATATAATTCTATCCATGGTTTCTACTGTCATAAACTGGATCCTCACAAAGCAAGTAGACATGATGACATCTCTGAAGTAGTCCATAAGAAAGGTACTCCTGAACTGGCTCTTGTTAAGCTCTACAATAAATGCCATGTTCCTTCATGCTTCCTTGCTTGTTGGAAATCCTTTTCTGTAGTTCCAATCTTTAAGAACACAGGCAAATTATCTGATCCTTCTATTGCCTATGAGTCATCTATCTTTTTCTAAGATGAGCTTGCTAATGACCGTTTCATAATAAAACAGCTTCATTGCATGTTGAAGTGTGTGCAAATGGTCTAATGTTTAGTAACTTGGAATGAAAAATTGGTGAGTTTAAATTCCAGACATGTTTGTTGCGCTCACATTCATGCAAACACCCTTGGGAAAATAATAAACCCACTTCTTCTCCATGCCCCCAATCTATGAGTTAACAGTAGAGCAGACTGGGTTCTTCAGACTTGATTGGCAATCAATCTTGGCAGATCTTATTTCAAACTTGCTGGGCATGTCACTAGAATTTCCATTTGGTGAAAACTATTTGCTATAGAAACCACTACTGCAACAGCTAGTGTGTCAAGATCTGTAACCCCATACTCTGCAGGAGCATCCTCAGAACTTTGTTTTGCTCATACATAGTCCAGGCTGACACCTGAAGAAAGACCATGGTTTAATATCAGAACTGAGGGGTCATTTCATACTAATGAAATCTATGTTCTTGGTAATTGATATGTAACTTCATATCTATTGTTATATATGCATTTGTATAGAAACTACAAGCAGTAACAATACTGTGCAATGTAATTTCGAATTATGGTTGTTTATAACCTGATGATGATAACTGTGTGAATTTGATAGAACAGAAAATTGCTTTATGGTTATGCAAGTCATAAATCACTTTGAGTGGAAAAGAAATCGGTTATCATATTTAAGAAATGTTTAATCAGTTATGCGATTGAATTCTTGAGAAGGAAGATGAAACTGGTTTGGAAAAGAATGAAAAATAAGTTGAAAATAAGGCACCTGTTAGAAAGAAAATGAAAAAAATAATTAAAATGGGGGTGGGGGAAGGAAGAAAGAATGTAAATGGGGGGGGGGTGTAAATGAAGGAAGAATGTAAATGGGGGTTGTGGGAGAAATGAAAATAATTTAGACATGGGTGGGGGAAGTGAAGAAGTAATTTAGATACGGATGGGGGTAGTGAAGAAGTAATTTAGACACATGTGGGGGGAAGTTAAGAAGTAATTTAGACACGGGTGGTGGGGAAGTGAAGAAGTAATTTAGATGTGGGTGGGGTGGATGTGATGTGAAGAAGTTATTTAGACGTGTGTGGGGGAAGTGAAGAAGTAATCCCCCCCCCCAACCTTCTGCAAAACTCTTTATTGTATTATTTGAAGCTTAGGAGGCAGGTGTGGGTATGTTTTTCTGTTGATCAACATTATCAGAGATTATTCTTATTTTATATTAAGTATTTGCTATTTTCTCTTTTGGTATTCAACATTTGTATTGAATAGTTCTTCTGTACAAACCTGCACTCTTGCAGTGAACCCTTGATGATAACAAATTTCAGTGACACTTTCATCAAGAAGAAAATAACTAGCACCCAGAACAAATGCTCTTAGGGAATGTCACTAACATTGATGCTGATTGTGTCTCATCTACCTGACTGCACGTATTTTTATTGACATGAGGCAAAGGCCCAGATGAAAACATTGCCGACAGATGCCTATATGTAAATGGTTTCAAAATTGGCATCATACTTATGCCCTTTTTTTTAAATTTTACTTTCACTTTTCCCTTGGCCAATATGCAAGTGGTTCAATGCCTTATTGACAACGGGGCATATGAGTCTTTGTCACAATGTATGATGAGAAATAATTTTGGAAGAAACATTAAATAGTTTGTTGAAAATTTTCACGTTCTTTTGTGTAAGTCTCCTGATTTTCTTTCTCCATCCACTTATTAAAAAAAAAAAATAGTTTGAGATTGGGGTGGCTATTTAGAAAGAGCACTTAAGTAAGAACCGGACCCATTTTCTAAATAGCAGGTTAATATCAATGGGGATTTCATATAATTGGAAGAATCATAATCAATCATGAAATCCAGAACACAACCAATCAATAAAGTGCTTACAGTTATAGGGAACAAGTCATTAGGTACATTAAATTGAAAAAGTGAACTGGCATTTTTTTCTATTTATCTATTAAATATTATATTTTTAAATTAAATAATTTAAAATATAATTTTCTAGTAATTAATTAAATAAAAATATTTCTGTGACATTTTTCTGTGTCAAAAGTCAGATATAACTTTTATCCATGACATTTTTCTAGTCATGATTGTAAACATTTAAATATAGATTCTTTACTTAAGAGGGATAGAGGGAAACAATAAGTAACTGACCTAATGAGCTTGTGTAATGGCAGAACATAAACAGAAAGGGATAGAAAGCGAGGAGGGCTATGATCTCCCACATCCTGAAGGGATATGATACAAAGAATAGTTATCTGAAAAAGTTAATAAACTAGAAGTATTAAAAGATAGGAAGATTTCATTAGTAAAAAAGAGATCTGAAGTGGTATATAATATCAAATCTTCCTCTATGGCAGTGAGTACTAGACAGCTTCCTTAGGAATGATGAAGAGAATGAAAGTGACACAGATGTTGTTCTAAAGACAGATACTGAGAATATCATAAATGGAACATGTGAGAAACATGGAAGTCTTAAAGGAAAATGGATAAAAAAAAAGATATGTTAAATCAGGAAAAAAATTCTGGTTTATATTATGAGGAAAGAATGTTTGGAGAATTTAAAACTCATGGGATATTAAAAACAAGTGGTGGGAAATAGCAGGTAATAAAGTTTGTATAAATAGATGTTAGTGGGAGCAAAAAGGAATGGTAAACAGTTAAATGTTGCTTAGAGCTATAAAGTACAGGAAGTTGTGGAAAGCCACAATTGCACACTTCTTGAAGGGATGTAACTCTAAAAAGAATTCATTGGATAAACATGATGAAATCTGTTTTGACATGGAAAGATTAAATATTTATTTCCGACTTGCTAGTATAATTTGTTTTAATAATAGTAGCATATTAGCTCTTTATTTAAAACAAACAAAGCTATTATGGCTGCTCACATCTTCAAAATATTCATGGTAAAGTAAGAACAAGTTTATTCAAATTTAGTGGAGATCATTTTTATCTTTTCCGTTTTTTTGTTCAGTCAATATTTTTTCATTATAAAAGGTAATTTCTTTCTTTAATCACTGAAATATGTCTAACATCTTCATTTATCAAAGAAATTTGATGTTTAATAAATTCAGTTTGTTGGCAGGCTGAGAGTTTTCTAAAAATATCTTCAAATAGAGAAACTAAGAACAAACTCTCTATACTACAGAAATGAAAAAAGTTTTAATATTTGATGATTCATAATTATGTTTACAAAGTAAATCAATTTTTTAATCTACTTTTCTTGGAATTTCAACAAATAATTAAACTTTCTTTTTTTTAAAAATAAAAAAAAAGAATTAATAAAAAAATTTCTAACATGAAATTTGCTTATTGCATCAAACCATGACATTTGTCATATTTTTTATTTCCTGTTTTTTCTGTTTATCTTTTTAATGAGACCTAAAATATTGCTTTTTGTCAGTGTATGGACAAAGAAAAGAAAATAGATTTTCTTCTAAAGAAAGGAAAAAAAGCTGCTCTGTATTCTTAACATCTAATATTTTTTTCCTTTACTTCAACTGCTCAATCATTTTAATTTGCAAAGAAAAAAATGTTGCTTTTAAATTGTTGATATATTAATTTATTTATTAGTTTTTCACTTGATGTTGTCTCCAATTCTATGGAAATGACAAAAAAAAAAAAAAAATGTGAAAATAAAATCCCCTACCTACTCCAAAAAAACCCAAGAGAGCATTAGGGACAAAAAAAAAAAAAGAAAATTGAAGAAAACATGTCAGCCATGATGTAAATTGTTTTCAAATGTGGAGTAATTGCCTGGAAAACTTTGAATTTAATATCATAAACAAACAAGAATAAATAAAATGGAGTTTAAATAGCTAGTATTTAGTTTAAACACAGGTGGAAACAGTTTTTTTAAAAAAAAATATCCAGTCAATAATAAAATGAAGTGTAGAGAAAAAAAGTTCTGTTATATGAATAAGATATTAAAAGATGAAAAGACAGACATAAAAAGGGGAATAAAGTGAGTTTAATGCAATAATGACGAAAGGGACAAAGAAGGGGAAGAAAAAAATGTCAATTAAAAATATTCATTTTTAATTAAATGAGGGAGGAGGAGGAGGAGGAGGAGGAGGAGGAGAAGTTGGAAAAGGGATGTTAAGAATTCTTTGAATTAAAAATAGTACTTAAAAGAAGGGGAATTGAAAATGGAAAAAGTAAAAAAAGAATTTCAAAAAATTATGCAACACTTATTTTGATTAACCGTGTTACTTAGAAGGATTACTTTGCTCCTTATACAAATGTAAAAACAGTCTTAGTTGGCCATAATATAAGAGACAAATGGCTATAAAAAGGCCGGTGATTATTTACAGCTAATTTATTTAAATAATGCACTAATTTGCATCATGTGATAACAATTGTAAGCAAAATGATGCACTAAAATAAGTAATCGTTTTTTTCTTTCAATATCTTGCCAAAAAGAATTAATATATATAAAATACATTGTGTACATATATATATTTTATTTTTGTTACATTTTCGTGTAGCACACACATACTATACTCTGTATTTACTTACTACTCAGTGAAGGTAGAATACAATACATAGTTCTGTTCTGTTTTACTATGTTAAAAATGATTTGTTTTCACTCTGAGTAAATTTTAGGACTCAGTAGTTTGGAAGGAAAGGATGAAGGTAATAAAATAATTTACTGAAACCTGAACCTTGCCACCCTGCATGTAAATCTCCTTGTCCAAAGAGTAGAGGGGGATCAATTGAAAGTGAAAGAAAAACAAGTGTTTTTCTGAATACAATAAATCATTTTGATAAACATGATTTGTTTAACCAATGCCTACTCAAGCTGGTTGAAATCTGAAATATTTGGGTTGACCATCAAAATTTTTCAGGTAAATTGGAGCTGACCTTTGCCTCTGAAAATCTCTGTAATATGGCCATCAACAGGATTAGGTGAGATGATGCTGAGGAGTGGTAGATATGATGGGCAGTGGGTGATGCAATGCCTTCCAAAACATTTGAAAATCTGACTAAGCATAGACTCAAAGAAACCCACTCCTTAACAAAGTCTTGACAATCAAATTGTTATTTTCACAACAGAATTAAGTCTTATTTTCACTGACTATTGTAACAAAATAGTTGTTTCTATGACACAGAACAAGTACTATTCTGTAAACAATGCTCTATATTGAAGATTTTGTACTCTGAAGGCACAAATGGATTCTGTCATGAACTTCAACAACTCACATCTATAAATATTCACATTTTACACCTTTAAGGTAAATATACCCTTTTAACTGGGTCGAAATCATTTTATTGTAGCTTCTTTGTAATTTGCTTTTTTTTCTATATGCTGGCATTTTTCTAGTGATATTTTGTTATTTGATTGATTTTGTTTGTAAAATTTACCTTTTTCTCACAATTCCCATTAAGCCTTATTTTAGAAAAAATAAATACTTGTCCAGGAATTTATTCGCCCCTTTTTCAGGTGAACAAACCACCAAATTTGTGCATCCTTAATATTTAGTAAAATTTGCTTTTATTATCCTAATAAAATTTTTGGGGTTTTGTATCTCACTGATTTTTTTAATAGTGCACTTAGAAATCACTTGATCTCTCTTCTCCCCAATCTCTTTTAACTGAACCCACAAAATATATAATAATAGTTTCTTCCCATATTTTTCATAACCAAGACCTAAAATATCTGCAACCATTGTCACACTGCCATCAAAATTTATTTCTTTACTAATTTTTCCTCCAATATAAAGCCTAAGAGCCACTCAAGGTAGAGTGTTACTGAATGAGGTTGCTGTATGAACATAAGATGATGAAGTAAGAAGTGCAGATTATGGGGATATATAGGAGAGATGGCTGAGGAAGCATTCATTTGGGAGCCTGTTCTATAAATTATCAGTTTTTTGAAAGAATTTGTCTGAATGTGATTTTTTTCTTATTAAAGGAATACAAATGGAATAAAGATGATTGAACCCAGTGTATCTAACATGGTGTGTCTTAGTTGTGAAGGTCTAAACTTCTGGAATTAAAGAAGACTTGCCATGGAAAAGGCAATAGTTTAGCAAAAGTCTTGTGATGTTATGTCTTTGGGAGAGGAGTTGAAGAATAGAAAAGTACAAGGCCACATAAGATACATTTGAATTCTGTGAAGATTGGGCAGCTCCAGAATGATCCAACCATCTCCTACTGGTGAAATGACAGAGGTGCTCCTGTAGGTTTGCAATCACTAAAACTAGGTTCACCTCATTGGAAGACCAATGGTAAGAATACAGTACCAGCCAAGAGAGGAGAAAGTGGCAAAAGACAAACTAGTACAGTATGTGAATCGTGGCTCAAGTAAATGTCATAGGATTTATTTATCTATGCAAGAGAGTATATTTAGTGCATCGTCATTTTAATGTAGGATCCTAAATTTGTTCAAGGATAAAAATTGCCCAGTGACAGTGATCAATGTCACACAGACTTCAGAGTACTCTAGTCTTCATCTTTAAACTAATAAAGAAGTGTTGCTTCCAGATAGGAATTTGTGTCTACGCTCACCTTACTGCAAGCAGCAAAAGATAAAAATATATCACCAATATCCTGTACTGCACTATGGGAACACACCAGAGAAGAACAGATACTAAACAGTCAGAAAGTGGTGAAAGTGAAGTGAAGCTCCTCGGTACATATGCCGGGAGTGACATTTCAATTCTGGACAGAACATATATAAATTTAATCTTAACTGGAGGTAAATAATCCCATCATTTTTGATTGGTACTATGCTAGTTTAGGAATAAGAACGAAGGATGGTGAGAGAAGTTGTTAAATGACAGTTGGAGAATTGTGAGAGATAAGAATTCAGGTGGAAAAGGAAATTTGAAGAGAAGAATACAAGGAATGGATTCAAAGAAGACTGAAATGAATTGAACGCAAAGAATGATGGAGAATTAAATGAAGAGAAATAGAAAAATTGAGTCGGAGAGAAAAAGGTAGAAGAAAATGATGAAAGAAAGAGAAAAGAGATAGTGACGGTCCAATTGTTGATAGCCCAGAAAAGATCCAATTCTCTGTGTCGTCTTTCTTTGATCAGACAAGGAGGAAATTAGATTGTGACACTCATCAATTCTTGTGCCACTCCCTAGCACATCAAGTGAATACTATTGCTGGGTCATTTTCTGATTGATCCAACTGATTAAGCATCCAAGAAACCAATTCTTTGGTTCATGATCTTGGCTTCAAATCAACACAAAGGGAATCAGCAATGGCGGCACTGATTTTAACTTTAATTCACACTATTTACAAATTATTCTGTCTGCAAAATAGTATCAGCTTTCATGACCTTGAAGTATATTATTATTTTTAGAATTTTTTACAAAGGATATTTTATTAATCCAACAGATTTTTATCAGTTTAAATGATTTAATATATTTAAATGATTTAATATATGACTCCATTTATTTGTTAAACAGTGTATTTATTTTTGCCTATTGGCCTGAATGTTCGAATTTATACTATCTAGCAGGATTTGATTTATCTTTAGTAAGATTTCTCAAACATTTAGGCCGGATAGGCAAAAATGAATAAATATTTATATTGTTTAATAAATAAACATAGCATCTACTCAAATATGAGTATCCCCTAAAAATAAGGTTTCAAGTGATAAAAATTGTTTGTTACAGTAATTTTGAATTCAATCTCTAATATAGACATAAACTCAGTAGAAACAGGGCAAGCAGTAATTTAGCAGTATTAAATGAGAACAAAACATTACCAGATATGGTCAGTAGAACAAGAATAACCTACCTTGAGAATTTAGTCTAAAATACCCTGATGGTTACCTAGACTGACCATCACCCGAAGAAGTATGGAGGGCACAACAGTCAAAGAGTGATAACAACAAAGATGAGGATATTAGTCCAAATGTACATTGTGTAAATAATGGCTTTTCATCCCATTTATGAGTTATTATAAATTATTATTTATTTATTATTACTTTTTATTATTATTATTATTGTAGTAGGAATTGTTGTTCTCCTTCCTTCCTTTTCTTTCTCTCTTTTCTTTTCTCTTTTCTTTTTTTTTTTCTTTTCTTTTTTTTAGTGTGCACATTTTTCCCCAAGGTCCCACCTAGAGACCTAAGGTTAGAAATGGCATCATGATTTTTTCCATTGACCAATTCAAAAAAAAAAAAACAAGATATTTTACATAGTTAAAGCCTTTTGTAAGGTGTGGGCTGTACTCATGAGAACTTATTATTATAATAAAATCTTTCTTACCTAAATTTATATTTAAAAAAATCCTGTTGAAATTGTTTTTCCTTCAGGCAACAGCCATCTTGATTTTAGGTAATCACTTTCTATATTTTTTATTTTATTTTACCCAGACATTTATATGGTCTTTAGTTTAAAAAAAATATTTTATTTCTAAAGATTTTTTATATTTTTTTTCCACCTGTACAATCCACCATATATTTATGTCTGTATGCTTCAATCCATCCTAATGAAAGGTCCTGGTGATTTAAAATTCTTATTAAAGATATTGATACTTGATGAATGGTTAACATTGAAATTTGTAATTCAATCACTCCATTTACAAAATTATGAAGATTACATTTTTAATCTCTATAAAAAAACAAAAAAACAATACTAATACATTTTTTGCCAAAAACAAATTAAAAATTAATATTTATTAGAGAATTTTAAAATTAAAAAAAATTATTGTTAAAAATATTTATTTGTCTTTTCTTCAATAAATTATTAAGGAATAAAATAGTTTTTGATAGGATTTAAATCTCATTTCTTTGTAACTTTTGTTACTTTTTTCACAACTATTTTCACCTTAGTACCTTGTGACATTAAAATAACTTTTTTGAGGTTATATGTTTGATAAAACCCATGACAGTCATTACAAATCAGGTACTAAAAAAAATATCAATAATTATAAAATTTTATATATTTATTTACAATATAATTGAAAAGTCATTAATTTGTATGGCCTCATATATAAATAATGGTAGAAATATATATATATATATATATATATATATATATATATATAGCCTCATATATAAATAATTGTAAATATTTCTGATAAAATCAGGCATCATAAGCTAAAGTTCACCAGGTAAATTTATCATATGAGCATATTCTGAAGACATTACTTACAGCCATTAGTAAATAGTAATTATGTTGCAAAAAGATTGCATAATATGCTATCTAATGCAGTAAATGCTTTTACTATTTGATATTTTCACTGTAAACAGAAACCTAATTATAGATTATCGAAACAAAGATGAAATCAGAATATTCTGATATCACCCTGCAGACAATGTCTTCTTCAAATCAGAAACATGATATGTATGAGAAATGCATGTATAGTTTGTTGATTAATCCAAATCTGATAAATTGCAAGATTTAATCTCAGTGACTTCAAAAGCAGACTTGTCTTGCAGGTTGACTTCAAAGCAAGCTTGCCTTGCAGGTTAAATTTCTGGCAGGGTGACTTTGAAGGCAGCCTGGCCTTGCACGGTGACTGTGAAGGCAGCCTGGCCTTGCACGGTGACTGTGAAGGCAGCCTGGCCTTGCAGGATGACTTTGAAGGCATCCTGGCCTTGCATGGTGAGTTTGAAGGCAGCCTGGCCTCGCACGGTGACTTTGAAGGCAGCCTGGCCTTGCACGGTGACTTTGAAGGCAGCCTGGCCTCACACGGTGACTTTGAAGGCAGCCTGGCCTCGCACGGTGACTTTGAAGGCAGCCTGGTCTCACATGGTGACTTTGAAGGCAGCTTGGCCTTACAGGATGACTTTGAAGGCAAGGCCATTCCTGTCAGGGCTATGTTTCTACTATGCTTTTCAATTATGCCTTGCATTTTTCTCAACCTAATTTAACATCAGTAATTCAGTTTTGTTCTGATGAACAGGTTGTGGATAATCAGTTTGTGATCTGAGACAAAATGGTGGACAGCAGATTGACAAGTATTTCAAAGTAATTTTATTAGAATTATATCAAAGGATAAACACTCAGTGCTACAAGTTATGAGAAATTGAGTTACCATTTTGAGAATGGCTGAAAATAATAAGTAAGGTCTGTCAATATTAAAATTATATTTGAAACTTTTTTCTGTAATTTGCCACTTAGAATTTATCAGTTTTTATAATATTAATATCTTGGAAATGTAATTTTTTTTATGCCATTTCTAGTGTACAAATTTTAATTTTAACTTTTTTTCATACCATATACCTTCAGGGCAGAGGCAATCATTACTTTCCACAGACTTCTTTTTTATTATCTGTTAATTCCTCACAGATGAAGTGGAGGCTAGACTTGAGGTAACAGAGATGTGGTTCTCCAAAAGGATGCTGAGAATATCGTGGATAGAGTATATGAGCAATGAGGATGTTTTAAGGAAAATGGTAACAAAAAGGACACTTACACTTAGAATAAGACAGTTGAAATTTCTGAGATATATGAGGAATGAGGGCATTGAAAATTTGACACTTACAGGCTGTATTGAAGGCAAGAGGTGCAGAAGGAAAAAGATGAGTAACCATCCTAACAGCTGAAGATATTTTAACTAAAAAAAATTACTTTTTTATTTAAGATCAGATTAGTATGGCCATAGCTACATATTCTACCTCCTTTCATATAATACAACTTTAAACATGTTACATTAATAAACATGAAAACCATATTTTGAAATTATCATAAATCCATTGACTATTATCATTTTATTTAGGAAATTTCTGACTTTTTGAGGATGAGGAGTTATCATTATTTACATGCAGACTATTTTCCTCATCTTTGTTGTTATTATCAGCTAATTTCCTTCTGTTTAAATTTCTGGGATGAACAGTTATCATTATTTACATTCAGGGTATTGTCCACATCTTCATTGTTGTGACCATAATGTTTTGGCTGTTTTGCCCTCTGGACTTAATCAGGTGTATTCAAGTAGTAGTAAATAAACGGTTCAGTTGAGAATTCCATATAAATTATCTGGATCAATATACACCTGATGAAAGCCAGAGAGCATATAATACAATAAGAAAGATGGAAGCAATTCTCGGAATGTAAATATTCCAGGAATGTCATCAAATTTTTAAAGAAAGAATGAAAACTTATTAAAATGTAGCAAAGTTTAATTTTTTTATCAGAACATAATCATTATTCTGGATGTGCAGTTAGTGGAATGATTATAACAATGAAAATTGGATTTGCTAAGCTGATTTCATATCCTGGGCTGGTCAGTTGCATTCACTTACACACAAATGTCCTTGAGAAAGGCATGAATCAGTCTTTTATCCCTTCACCCAGCAATGGGTTAAATAACAAAGTAAACTGGGCTCTGGCTTTTGTTGGCAACCAATCAAAGAGAAGGAAAACACTGAATTCCAAGCCTTGCAGAAAGCAAGGGAAAACACTCCAATATCTTTCCCAAGAAGGCATCACAATTCACAATAAGTAAAGAAAAGGTATTGGTGGAGAGCCATGATTGCAAATGTTTTGAAGAGGCTTGACATAAAAAAAATTGCTTTTCATTTTCAAGCTGTAATTTCAATGCTATGCTTGTAAGTACTTCCAAAGCAGAAAATGACTTTACTTGAATTACTGAAGGATCATGGTATTAAAAGAAAAACAAAAAAACTATTAGCAATGGCAAAACCTACTATGAAATAAATTCTTGAATTTCATGTTGAAAGAATCTCAGATTCTAGATGAAACTAATGTACACCAAAATTTTACTCAAATAAGATTTTGACAGGAAGTCTGTAATTTGGTGTTCACAATTGTGAATGATAATAATTCTGATTTTAATGACATAATCTCTTACCTACTCACAGGGCATACTTGAAGGCAAAAGGATTACAGAGAACTACCTAATGAACTTGTATGAATAGATAGTGAATAGGGGAGGGGATGGATGGTAAAAAAACACACCCAAAAACTCATACAGATGTATTTGGATGCCCATGAGACCACATTACATTTTTGGGGAGGAAGGAATATTTTACTCTTATTAATAGTAATTGAAGTTTGATACATACATACCTAAGTGTGTTTTTTTTTGTTTTGTTTTTTTGTTGAGACAAGATCAGGATTAAACTCGCACATAGCAAGGTGAGGTGGGTCCTGCTTGACAGAATATCTGTCATGATAATTTGAAGCAAGATTTTTCAAGACTTGATGCTCTTCCTGATGCCCAACTCAGACATCTATGGTAGTCCACTGAGTCTTTTTTAGAGACACCATCTCAAGGAAGGTTACCATTCAAGGCTTGAAATCCTATTTTAGCATTAAATATGAAAGAAAAAATCATACATTTAAGATATGCTATATTTATGGATTAATAGGCTCAAATGATGAAGTCTTAACAATTATTGCTGAAAGAGTTTATTAAGCTTTAGATAAAAATGGTGAAGCTCATGCTGCTGCTTTAGATATAAGGCATTTAACAGAGTTTGGCATGATGGTCTTCTTCAGAAGTTGAGAGGTTAAAGTATTTCTGGATGAATTATTGAACCAATTCAATCTTTCTTATCAAATTGTGAAATGAAAATTGTCTTTTACAGCCACTCTTCTAGATATTTTTGCATTACCACAGGTATCTATCCCTTGACTCATGTCAGTCCTAATTTTCATCAGTGACCTTCTTGATGTCATCAGGTCTCAGCTTAGTACTTATGTTGATGAAAACAACTATTTACTCCTGCCTTAATAGTAAGTCTGAGCAGTTTGGTAAAATCAAATTGGAAGCTGATCTATAAAAAACATGACCTACCATCTGTTGTTAAATGGGTCAAGGAGTGGCATGTTAATTTTAACACCAAGAATGAAATTGCTTTCTTTTAATGATCTGAGAGAACCTTTTTTGTTTTCCATCAGCATGGCTGATACTAATTTCAGCTGAGAATCACTCATTGCACTTTCTTGGACTAACGTTTTCAGATTAGATGAAGCTGAAAGATTATATTGAATCAATTGCTGAGTCTGCAGTTAAGAAAATGGTTTACTGTCATGCTAGACAATGTTTCTCACCAGAATTTTCTATAAGTCTACTATTCATACTTGCTTTGACTATCACTGCCACATCTGATCTGGTGCTCTTGCTATATATTTAGAGATTCTTGATAAAACCAAATAAAATCTGCAATGATGTTGTTTCTGACCTAGCATCTCAACTTCAGTCCATTTCTCATTGTCATAACGTAGCTCCCATGTGTCTTTTCTATAAATACTTTTATGGTAATTGTTCTGATTAATTTTCTGTTATGGTACCAAGATTTAGAAATTTAAGCACAGTGCTAGATTAGTGGCATGGTCTGATCATTTTAGAGTTGAAATGGCTAAAGGCAACTGTATGCTAAAAGTTCCTTCTATTGTTCATTTATTGGTCACTCTGCTTAATAATAGACTTTTCTCATATTCCCTAACATTCAGAAAACCTTTGTGTCCTAGTGACTTTATTGTTTTGCTTGGGGTAAAATGAAAAAAAATTGCTCCAAAATCCAAACATTAGCCTAAAACCTTGAGTCCTGTTCTTAATTATCCTTGTCAGATTCAAACTTTCATATGAATGGCATGCATTGCACAAAACTCATTGAGAAATATCTAAACTGTCAGTTGCATCCAAATGCTTTCTCGGATCAATGATTAAAAATTACTTTGAGTGAATGATGTATGTCAACCTTAGTGAGGAACATCCTTCTTTGGACCTCATGAACTGATGCTACAGAATCACATAGCTGTACTAAATAATGGAAATTACTTAATTCGAGAACTTTTTGCAACAAGAACAACTAAAATGGTTATCACATGTAACTAAGAGAAAATAATGATATAATCAAGATGTTGATTTTCCACACTACTTCCAATAAAAAGTTAGGAAGGAAACCCCTGTCAGTACTGGAAAGGATAATAATAGCTTTGAGATGCCTATTATTCTGAAAAATTATTTCTACAGAATAATTTCATAAATTTCAACCAAAAGTATCACTAGCTGTTCAGTCAATAAATACTTGATGTTTCCTTATAAGTAAACAACTGATATTGTAATGACCATTACCTGCTCTATTCCATTAACTGCACACAAAGATGTTACAGAAGTGTTACCTTGGTTTCTGTGTTTTTTCATTCAAATTCCCATGGAATATAAGTGTTGGGTATGGATTTGGAGAGTGATTGGTCACATGATGTTAGGCAGTCTCTCATTGGTTAATAAAACCACATAGGTTTAGAAAAAGCTAACCACTATCAAAAAAGGACCAGACATGCTCTGAAGCAACATGCAAGAAATTCTCTTCACTGCCAACAGTACCATTTGTTGAGGGTTTTAAAGGTACAAGCTATCTAGCCCTATTTTACTTCACCAGATGGGTAAGTTCACCTGACATGTTCTCTATATATAGGAAAGGACATTGTGTTTATGTTAACCATTGCATTCATGTTTAAGTGTAAATAAATACCTTTATTACATATTGATAATGGATTCTTCTTATTTGTCTCAATCTCAAAGTAAAGTGGGACCTGCACAATAAAAGGATCATGCTGGTCACCTTTCTTTTGTTGTTGCTGCTGTTGCTGATAACTGTCCCTAACCAACCTCCAAAAGTATCTTTTTATCTGTAGCCTGATATATCATATTTCTTAAATATTAAGATTAAAATTAAATTAAATGAAAACATCAACCAAAGATCTAATGCATAGACTACAACTGAGATCATCAACAAAGCCATCATTAATTGTGATAATCTGTTACATGGCTGTACAGTATATCCCTTGCCAAGGCCACATACAGTTTTGAGTCATCTTTTTCTGAGATTGGTAGCCAACCAAAACATATTCTGCTTAGCTATTTAACCCACAGATGGAAGAAGAAGAGGTAGATATATACATTTCTCAGGGTTATTTGTAGAAAAGAGAATGTAACAATCTCAACTGGAATTCAAATTTGTTCTGAGTCATCAACGATCACATTACTATCAAATTACTCCCAAAACTAACTTGTACATAAGTATCTAAAGAGTTTATATAGGTGTTATTCAAAGAACACTTACCCCAACTGTTAGGAATGTTTCTAATATGAGTTATCACAAATTTCTAATTTACATAAAATGTAACATATTTGGATTTTTCCAGCATATCATTTTCAAATAGTCTGGAAATTAAAAATTCACATTAAAATTAAACCTGATGAGAAGTTTATTTAAATTTGGCAGTAAGTATGTCTTGGGAAACTGCAATTACTACATGAAAGGAAAAAGAAAGAATAAAATAAATTGATTTTTAATTTAATTTAATTCTAGCTGCAAGTGTGAATTACTCTCTAAGTATCGTCTGAATAATTTTTACATCAGCCTACAACTTAGATTTATTCATTCTGATCATTCACTGATTGTATTTCAGAATTAATTTTCCTTCAGGTATTTCAAATTGTGCCATCTTAATTTTGTGTCTGGTTTCTATTTCTGGTTTTGACATAACCTTTTCTTTTTTAACTTTCTGAAATGATTTTACAGTGTTAGCATTTTAAATCTGTGCGAGATTCTCATTTTCAGTACAAATAAATTATTGTGAAGACATTTTCCTTTTCTTTTCCAACATCATTGGCCACTTAGGAATCTTTTTAATATGATATTTTATTTGTTCAAATGTAAGTCTTTTTATTACATTTTCAAAACACAATTTGGGTGAGTTGCTTTGCAGTGAAATATTATAGAAATTATGATTTGCTCATTAACATGATTTGCAAAAAGGAGAAATGAATTTTGTGACTTTCTCTTCTTATACTTGTCAGTTTGAGTTCTCTTATTGCAAATAAAGAAATGGCGCCAAATTGAGCATTAAAAGTGGTAAGTAAATATAATATATAAATAAATATTTATAGCAGTTTCTGTATTATTCATATATTTGCTAATTTCACTTACTTTCTCCAGTCTGACATATTCATTTCAAAATGAAGAAAACCGTTAATGATAGATAAAGAAAACTAATTTAAATAGCAATGCTGAGACTAAATTACATATTCTTATCACTATGGAAGGAACTATATAAAAAAGAACATTGTTATTAATATCAGAAACTTCTTTGTATTAATATCAAGATTAGTATATAATTTAACATTATATGTAGAATAATAATATTGATTTAATAAATTAATATTAATAAATTATAAATAATTCATGAGTTATAGTGTAATATATTAAATATATATTTCCTTATGTCAATTTATTTATGTCAATTATTAATTTAAGAATATGGTAAATTATTAGGTGTAGCATAAATGCTGTTATAAAATTTCAAATGAATTCTATTTCTAAATTTTTGGTCATTACATTGTTGTTTATGCTTTGATACTTACCCAACAATGTATATTATTTGTTTTTTAAAGTGTTTTAGTATGTACCAAAAACAATGTCTACAGAAATTAAAAGGCAGTATATAATTGAGCAATATGAAAATGGACAGATTCCATCTGAGATTTTTAAAGCTGGAAAACAATTTGGAATGAATAGAATGTTTATCAAAAAGATAGATCAAGACCAGGTATCCTCATACTTCCAGAATGCCAAAACATATGAATCGAGTGCATGAAAAAATCAGATGTAATCCAAGTTGGTCAATGAGAGAACTGGCTAGGGTTGTAAATACAAGATAACCTGCAAGATAAGCCCTACAAGATAACGAAGAGAAAGCTTCTTTCAGAAGCCACATTGAAAAAAAAAAAAAGCTTCAAGGAAGTAAACACATACTTGAACAGATTCATGATAGCACACTGTAAAACATAAGCTTCACTGATGAGAAACTGTTCACTGTTGAATAAACTTTTAATCATCAAAATGATTGTGTTCTTTCAACAAGTTGCCAAACAGTTCCTGCCTCATCAGGAAAATGCCTCAGAAACTGGCATTAGTTATGGTTTGTGCAGTTATTTCAGAAAGAGGACAGTCTACTCTTTCTTCTGTTCATTAAGAGGTAAAGATCAACAAGGAATTGTACACAGAGGACATATTGGGAGGTGCCACTTATAGTGGTGAACATTGGACACTTCAACAAGACAGAGCAATGAGCTATTCTTGTAACACAGAAGTGTTGCAGAGCCAATTGTGTTGGCTTCATCACCAAGGATGAATGGCTTCCCTTATCACAAGATATCAACGCTCTTGTCTATTGTTTGTGGGCAGTTCTTGGGAGTGAGACCTGTTCTACTTCACATTATAATATTGAAGCTCTGAAGGCAAAATTGAAGAGAATACAGGACAAAATACATATAAAAACTATATGCACCACTATCAATGACTTTCTTAAAAGACTTAGATGTGTGCCTAAAGGTAACTATATTGAATATTTTCTGTTGTTATTTAGAAGATTAATAGTTACTTTGTGTTAAAATTGTATGTTGATATTTTTTAGGACATATGAGCTTTTCCTTTTGTAACTGTATTTATGTTGCACACTGTAATTATTAATTAATTAAGCCACTGCTGGCCAACATTCAATACTTTGTGCACTATTGTAGAAACTGTAATTAGTATAGAATTTTGTTTTAATCATGGATCTCATAGTGAGTATTTATACGTTAATATCATTTTTATAAAATATTAAATATTTTTAAGATGGTGTTTCTAATAAATAATTTAATATTAATTTTTATATTGTAGAAATTGTAACTAGCATAGAATTTTGTTTTAATCATGGATTTCATAGTGAGCATTTATAGGTTAATATCAATTATGCTTTTGCAACTACTGAAGATCTACATTAAAAATATTACATTGTATATAATACTATCCTTTATTTTTATATGTAAATAAAAAGATGTCCATTTTGCTTTGCAAGGAAAGTGTAAAAAAACAAGTTTTCAGTTTATTTCAGGCATCACTAAATTTCAGTTGTTAGTGAAAACCCACTATTTGTGTATCAATTCCTACCTAAAAATGATCTCTACAGATTGACTCGAACTGTTTTAAAGTGAGACCAATCTCTACCATGATTATTGATGCCAGTAATCTAAACTGTTAAAATACTACTTTGATGCAGTGAGGTGTTGAAAAAGTTCTCAAAAAGACCAATTTTCTTTAATGTGATCAGAATTCTCTCTCTTTATTTTATCCCTTTTGGTTGGGATGGGAACATTTGAACACATCTTTTATAGAATGTGTCACCTGTATTTTGACATTAAACTTTTTAGATAATGTACAAATAATGTATGCTACATTATTTGTACATTATCTAAAAAGATTTCAACTTTTAATCTTTTAGCCTTGCACCAACCTAGGCCGAAATTAGTATTAAAAGTTCTTAAATTTATTTGATGTAAATATTCTATAATCAGTACAACAATAAGTAAATATATAAACTATTATCTTTATTGTTGTTGGTTTTGGCTTTTTTCTTGATGTACATATTTGTTTATCTGAAAGATTTATATTTGAATTTAGCTTTAAAGAAGATATCTAGAATTTAGAGACTTGAACTTAGAGATGTGGTTCTTGTGGTACATACTTTGAATACCTTGAACAGAACATGTGAGTTATGAAGAAAATGGAAAATAGGAACTACAAATAAACTACCACAGCTGAAGATTGCTAGCTTCAGGTGTGCTCCTTGTAAGCTAATCCTCATTAATAATTATAAAGTTAATTATAATTTTCTAATTTTAATTCACTTATATAATAATTGAATATTGTCGTTGTCTTTGCATATTTGAGAATTTAACTTTTTCTTTGCTGATTGCTTCCTTTATGATGATGTTGATGATAACTACATTCCCTGCCAATGTGCAGGTTCAAGTCTAGAAGCTCCCAGTTTCCCCAAAACTTGTTCTCATCATCCATTCCATATTACCATTTGGCTTTGCAAACAGTGATTGAAGGTGAAAGAAAATCACAGTAGAAGAAAGTGCTGGTGACCTTAAGATGAATTAATTAGACCTTAATTTGGGATGTTTGGGTATGAAAAAATAAGATATCTACCAACTCCCCCACAAAATAGTTGGGACAGTGACCTGTTAGTTATACAAATTATTCACTTTTGCTAGCTAACTGCTAATATTTTGGGCTCAATAAAAACAGGCAGATTTTCTGAGGAGCTCTGGGCTGTATTGAGTGTTATAACATGATTGCCATATGATACTGAGAATTTCAGTTTGAGTTAAAATATGTGTGCCACCCAGAATCACCTGAAATTCATTCATCTTTGCTTGTTTCCAGTGTATTGGCTACATCCGACCCTTATGTATAGTTTTCCTGTGTGAAAGACTTGTTTTTGCCTGCTCATCTTCATCCTATGTTTGGCTCTTTTGCGTGTTTCTTTTTTTTTTTTCCCCGGTGTTGCTAACTTTTCTGTCCCTCCTGAGCTGTAAAAGACCTATTCATTGCTGATACCCAACCAATAAAAAGAAAAACCATCCAAAAGGTAAATAATTAATGGTGAATTTGAGAAACTAATTTACCTGAAAAATTGTTTTAAGATTTTATAAATTTTCATTGAATGTACCGATAGCTGTTCAATTAATGAATGCTGAATGTTTGCTTATAAGGAAAAAACAAAAGATTCTGTTGTGGGCACTTATGCACAATGTGGGTCTACTTCTAATAAATGGCTACAAAAAAAGAAACATGAAATTAAAATAGCATGAAATATATATATATATATATATATAATTAAAGATATTTATTCAAATGGTACATACGTGTTCATTGATGTTTCCACCTTGTTGGTCAGAAAGTGGCTTGGTACGTTTTCACTGCTCCAGGGTCAGCCATCAAAAAAGAGAGTTTTTAAATTCTCTGCCAAGATGGAAATGAAGCAGGGCTGTAATTGGATTGTCTATTGACCAATCAGAGGACTGATTACATGCTGGTTATAACAATGCTGGGAAATGTACTAGACACTGAGAGAAGTTATGACAAAGGACAGCAAAAGAAAACTTTGGGAGGAGGAATCAATGATGACCTCAGGAAGTAAAAACTGATAGATGACATGACTCTGTTTAGAGTAGACAGGACAAGTACAGTGAAACAGGCTTCCAAAACATTCAACCCTGATATGTAGGAAAAAAGACAATAAACAAGACAATGGGTATGAGTGAGTGAGAGACAGATAAATATTCTGCCACATATAATGAGGAAAAAAGACTTAGAGAATTTCATACTCACAAGACATATTGAAGGTCAGAAAATATGAAGTAACTTAACTAGTTTATGTAAATGGATGGTGGAACAAGGTCAAAGTGGGAAGGAAGGTAAAGTATCAAAAGGTACTTAGCCGAACAAAAGAAAGGAAGCTGTGGAGAGTTATTAATATCAGATCTAGAATGTAATAGTAAATGGTAACTAGGTAGAACTTTATTAATAAATGAAATGCTTCCTAAATCCATGATGCTTTGATAAGTCTTCCTCTTATGATATTTCCTGGTCTCTAGTCATTTTGTCTCATCCTCTGCCAACATCTATCTTGGTTGTCTATAATTCAATATGACAAGATCAAGATGACACATGCTAGGACAGGGTTAAGAGAAATTTTTAGATCCATGTTTTCACCAAGTTATTTATCTAAAATAAAAATAACTGACTGAAAACATTTTTTTTTTATATACCTCTTTCCTTTTTCTTTGCCTTTAAACTGCTAACATCTTTCTCTGCCACAACTGTCACAGAATTTTGCCATCATACGCCTGTGACTTGTATACCATTGCTATATTCAGTTTAATATTTCTGCTTTTATATCCTTTTGCACAAGAGAAAAAAAATTGACAGTTAATAGATGAGAAACATTTATGAAACTTGACTTGGAAAAAACTCTATAACATGTTTTGTCCTTCAAAAAGACTTCTTCAGACTAATATTTTCCTTGATGTGGGGGTGGGAAATGAAATAAAAACAAACATTGGTTATGCATCAAGAGAAATGCTGATAATACAGTGATGCTTTAAATTTAAAATTTCTATTGTCTGATGTTCCAAGATAATCTGAGAATGTTTTAGTTCCATTCTTTAAAATTCTTGTGCACATTTCATTGTTTCAGTAAAAATGAGAAAATTTCATTTTAATAAGCAATTAATTCCATCATGAATAGATAGAAATGTTAGCATTAGCATAACCCAGAAGAAAATTCCCCACCACCAATAATAATAGCGTTTTATTTTTGGATTTTTTTTGATGATTGAAAAATGTTTGGTAATTGAAAAATTTGGAGTATAGACAAAAATAAATTTTTGAATAATGCATTTTTCTGAATGACATATACAATGGGAATGTGTTGTGGCCTTGTTAGGGCCAGAAATATAGATGTAAGAAAGGAATTGAGTTAAACAAATATATTAACATTATTATACATATTATTAAACAGTAATACTGTTATACCGGAACATACCTATTCTATTGTTAATAGACTCTCCCACATATAATAAGTAGTAGTAGTAGCAGTCACAAGGGGGCTCAGTGGAGTTGGTGAGTCAGTCGATGTTGGACATTAAAGTATCAACCACCACAACTAGATTTCTGCGTCATTAACTATTATTTCAAGTTCCTAACGTTTTGTACGTCAGACCCTTTTAGGACCGACTTAGTGAAATACAAGCCTTCACAGTGAAAACTATTCTACAACAAATACAAACATATACAAACAAGAGTGTTACAGCAAGAAATGTTCAGTCTTGAGAGAGCTGACTGCTGGAAACTTCACACACCAAAAGGCAGTACCTGCTCCTATTTATAGCTGGGAGAGTCCATGTGTGCGTGAGTAAATTACCATAACAGAAGTGTAGAAAGTGAAAATTATAAGTATATGGAGGAAAGATGAGGATTGACCATTGACATGACATGGTTAAGATTGTAGCATTCAAGGAAGCATTCACTTGGGAGTATTTCACAGAGTAGCATTTCTTAGGGAAAAGCTGTGAAACTTTCTACTGAGTTTTGGAAAACAGTGGAAATGAGGATGATTCAACACTGTGGGCATAACATGGTGGCTCTTCTTTCTTGTAAATGTTTTAATTGGTGAAACTAAAGGGTGAATCTCATTTGAACATTTGCCATAGAAATAGCAATGTAGTCACTATAGGTCTACAAAATTGTGTCTGTGAGTAATAAATTTAGGTATGTAATCCTGACAGTGTTATAAGTTAATGACATTTAAAAAAAATGTTCATGAAAAATATGTAATAATATTCAATAAATCATTTAGCTTTTAATGGCTTCATCAGATGGATATTTGTGTATATGTGAAATGTGAAAAGGGTGAAAAATCAGTAAACCACAACAAAGCTGTGTAAATGACCTTGAAGTGGAACAAGGTTGGAAAATGAAGATTGAACAGCTCCAGCCCAGTTATATCTCAGTCTTGACTAGGAATGACTGTAAAACATTTTCCCATCCTAAATTTATAGGCGGAAGCACACAAATGCATGCTGGGATTTTTCTTAGCCAATAAAATAGGCTGCTTCTCGGTTTCATCTGTCTCAGTTTTGATCTGTCCTGTCTTGAAGTCAGAATGCTACATTCATTTGTCTGAACTTGCTTTTGTGTGTCAATGCCAATTCTTCGTTTGTGAACTTTTTGCCATATTACTATTAATTTGCTTTGCATATATTGTTTGCTGGTTTTATATTATTTTTGTTCTATTTCTTGTTATTGCTTAATACAAACTTTGTCACTTCTGTCATTCATTCTGTCAGTTTTGTCATTTATTTTGCATTTGGCCATGACGACTCACTCCACAGCAGCAAATTTGTATGTTCTATATCCTGTAAAGAAAAAGCAGACAAGGAAGAGTCAGGTACTTTCTAGTAATAAAAAAATATTTCTTTGCCAAAAAATTATATAAATAAATTACAAGTACCATATTTGGTAACCACTTTAAATAACCTCTCAAAAAAATATCTTTCAGGTCATTTATGCTTAGTTGGTCTTTGGTCAGACAAATGGTACTTGTATCTGACCTAGCTCCAAAAATACTCTAACATTAAATGTAAATGTTGGAGTTTATTTGACATCAAATATTGAAGATAGAAAAACACACACAAAAGAAAAACAAGGGAAAAATCAAGATGAACTGAATAAGCATGTTTCTGTAACTTGATTGTCAAAACTAAACAACCTAAAAAAGAAATTCTGGACTGATTCAATCTGCAAATGCCTACTTTGTTTCCATGGGAAATAAAGCATTTGTCATTCTTGATTTTTGTTTGGACAATTTCGGTTGAAGGTTTCGATAAATAAAGCGGGACATGGTCTTCAGCTTTGGGAAACCATATCATTATGCATTACAAAGGAAATTGAATCAGATATTTATTTACTCTCACCATCAATTTGATTTGTTTGTCAGAGGAAACCAGGAAATCAACCATATCACCACTTGATTATCTGAATATGTGAAATCGATTGACAATTTCATCTTGAGTGTAATTTTTTTTTCTACTGAAAAAAATTGAATTTACCATTTTCATAATTTGTGATTTTTGTCATGAAAAATAAGATATTTTTTCCCCTTTGCTTCAATTGCCATCTTTCTCTTTAGATATGAATAGAATCTTTTCTTCTACCCTGTTCTCTTTTTGAGAGAAAAATCTTTAGGATGCACAGCAACTGGAAGACAGATTGAAAAAGAAAATGAAGAGGAAACATTTTTTTTTTTTTATTCAATATCACCTTATTTATGCCTGCCAGAAAATGAACAAAAAAAAAAAAAATCTTTTTCTGTTGAGCTTTTGTATAAGTCTGACAGCTCCCCAGTCTCACTTTAATCAAATTGTTGGCATTAAAAGAATGAACCAGAAAAAAAAGGTCATCTATCATATCAATTATATAAAATCAAAAGCCTCTTCAGGAAGTTCTTTTAAAAAAAACTTTACTTCCACAAGACTTAATTAGGTTCCTCACTACTTGTTGCCTCCTCTTTTCTTTGTTTACTAGATATTTGAAGGTAGAGAATAAATTTAGATCATGAGGTTGTAAAAGCCTTAACATCTTGTAAACAAAATCCTCATGAATTCGTAGCATTTTTATTCAGTCATCAAAGCATTTCTTTGGAATTCTATTAACTTGTGCCACCTTTCAGCTAAATTATGTATCCTGTTGTAAAACGATGTTTCTGGTTTTGAACTGATTCTGGAGAGAATTTTTCATTGTCTTGGACTTCTTAAAATTGCCAACCTGAGTTGAATCAAGTGAAATTAGCAATTATCCAAAGCTGACAGATTCTTCCATATACAGAAGAATTTACCATTTTGACTTTCATTTATTGTGCTGTATTTGTAATTTGAGGAAAAGCACTATTATGCAGCAAAATCAATGATGGAGTGACTTAGCTTTGTTTTTTTTCTCTTTCAATGCCAAATTCAAATTATAAATTTGTAATAATGAATTCCTCTTTAGACACAAAACTTTTTTTTAGTTGCTCTTTTAGGTTGTAATGTTGAATGCTGTTGGAGTCAATTAAATATTTCTTAATTTCTGAATTCCATAATAAATACATTTTATGTCACTGGTAACTCACGTGTGCAAGAATGACTTCTTGCTGTATTAAAGAAGACAAAGGCAAATTTTTTAAGACTGATATTTATTCTGTAATTTTGGTTTTAAATCATTTTCTTTTCAGAATATTTCCTCAGATTTACAAACTTCAAAGACGGAAAAAACAAGTAATGAAGAACTCAGTAAACTTCAATGACACTTCTAAGATTTTTCAAACAAAGTGTAAAAAGTGTATCAACCTAACGATATTTTAAAGTAGTGATCATATTTTTGATTTCTAGATTTGCTCATTTGTTAGATATTTTTCGTAAAATATATGTTTTCCATTTCATTTTATTTTGTTTGGAATTTACCAGAGAAATTACAAATTGTGAATTAGATTATTATTGTCCATGTTATATATTCTATTTTTCACCAGAGCCATTTTGTTATTTAAAATTGAAATCTTATTATAATGCAATTTTCATTAAATATTTTAGAAAAATTAAGGACTTGACCAGATTTTTGTTTTGATGAGTTTTAAAAAAAGATTAAGAAGTAGAAAGGTTATCCTGTCATCTGGTTCACAGACCTACCTGGTCTTTTGAACAGGAGTAGAGGTTTATTCCTTGTCTCCTGTTCTTTCTAAAGTTTTTCATTTACTTTCACTCCCATTAGGCAGATGTTCCTTAATGGTATTATTGTCTTGCTTGGGTGAATTGATAAAAAAGTTCTTGGTTGATTTAAGTAGAAGGAATGAGGTTTTGATTTCAGACTAATGAACAGTTGCTTTTTTCCCTATTCCTAGTGAAATGTATTGTTTCAATAAGAAACAAAGATAATTGTTCTATTCATAAAGTAAATGACTACATGATTTCATTATTTATATAAAAAGTAAAGTCAAAGACATTCTACATTTCCAGCATCGATTTTACTGGTTTTTGATTTTCCTTCCTTTCTTTCTTTCAATTTATCTGTCTTTCAATTTGAATGTTTGTCTTTCAATTTAAATGTCTGTCTTTCAATTTATCTGACTGTCAATTTGTCTTTCTGTCTGTCTTTCTGTCTCTGTGTCTGTCTTTCTGTCTTTCAATTTATCTTTCTGTTTGTCTTGCTTTTAACTTTATATATGATTTTCTTTCATTGTTTCTGTTTGTCTTTCTTTTTCCTTTCTGTCTGTCTTTCTTTTTATTTGTATTTCTTTCTTTTTTCTTTCTAAAGAAAAATCTTTTTCAATTTTTTTCTTTCTAACATTATATATATACATATATATATATATATATATATATATATATAAGCAAATATATGGATATAGATCCGACAGTATGAAGAAAAATATACTGAAAAAACAAACAAAAATCCTAATATGCGATTATGCTGTTTTAATGTTTAATGTCAACGTTGGACGTTTCGGTCTAATAGACCATCTTCAGGACATATTCATAAAACATAATTAACATAGACCATATACAATTCAACATGAAAAAGACGATGGACATAAAAGCAATACTAATTCTCTTCATTTTTCTTTCAAAATACTCAAATTTCGTCTTTTTCATGTTGAATTGCATATGGTCTATGTTAATTATGTTTTATGAATATGTCCTGAAGATGGTCTATTAGACCGAAACGTCCGATGTTGACATTAAACATTAAAACAGCATAATCGCATATTAGGATTTTTGTTTGTTTTTTCAGTATATTTTTCTTCATATATATATATATATATATATATATATATATATATATTCTTTTTCTCACTCTCTCTCTCTCTGTTTGGTCAGCTTAGCTATAGAAAGAGAGTTCAATTAGACCTAAGCCCACACAAGATTGGGCAGAAATGTCATGAAGAGTGCCTAAGACAACAACAGCTAAACACCATTGCCCAGGACCTAGGCCATATCAACATGCCACTTTACAAAGCCAGGAAGCAGGAAACAAACTGGGTCCAATGGTCGAGGATTTCTCAGTATGTAGTTGCTACAATGGAATCCTACCAGGTACCATAATAATAGTCTGAGGCAAGTTATGTGGGACACATGTGGCTAGCAAGCTACTCATCAATCCTTACTGGTGTAATGAGTTTCATCTTGCATGAATGTTTAGCTATTGTGACAAAGTTAAAATTAGCAAATACATTTGTACAGCATTCATAGAAGAATAAAGTCTCAATGGCTTTTGAGATTTTTTATTACATTACAGTAAGTTTCTTCCATTACCAAGATATAAATTTCCACAAATATAATAATTCATATTCTGCTAGTAATGTTTTGTTACTTTTTTTCCTGATTTATATTACACAGTACTGAGAATTGAGAATGAATGTCAAAACTCTCAAAGAAATTTTAGGTAAAAAAAAGATCAGAATTTTTTTTTTTTTTTTCTAAACAGTGCAATATTTCCATAATGACAAATATTTAATTGATCAGTTGAGAAAATCATTGAAATTCTGTTAGTGAACAACTGAGGTAGGCAGCAAAAAATAAAAATTCAAAGACTTACCAAGTTTGTATTAAAAATACAATCATTTCTCCATATCAGTTTCTTTATATTAAAATTTTTATAATTTTCATAACATCCAATTAAACCTTTGATATATTTAGTTAATAAATCTTCCCTGTGATATCACAAAGGACAGAAAAAAGCTCATAACAAATTCGCCAGAAGCAGACACCAAATTACTTTGACCCTGTTGACAGTTTGTCAAGCAATACAGCAATTCTATACAGTTTGTTATTTCTGTCAAAAAGAGATGAATAATTTTATTTAAAAAAAATATACAAATATTTGTCAGTGTTGTCAGAAAAAAAAGGGTTTTACTTTCCTTGAATGTGTGTAATATTACTCCATTTATTCATCTTTGCTCCCGTTTTGAACAAGTGAATCACATAAAGAATAAATTGGGCAACTAAAAATAGCTGCTTAACTCATTCCTATTCAGATGCAGATATTTCACCTTTTGTGCTTAACCTGTTCAGTGTGTCAGAGGCAACAGATTCTGTTTTGTCTAAACTGCTGAATATAACAAAATGTATGCAAAAACAAAACAAAAAAAAAACATCAAGACATTTGCTCAGTTAATTTATTCAGTGAATTTTGCACTAATTAATCATGTCTTAATTTCAAAGCACTTAAAAGAAACAACAGCAAAACTGAATAAATGTTTTTTTTTGGAAAAAAGTTTCAGCTGAGCTTATACAATTTGAATCTTTGTCAGATTTTCAGTCATCATAATTTATGTATGTACTAATCGTGTCTGCTTTGCCATCTTCAGAATTGATTGACTTAAGCGCTTTCTTGCTCCCATAATCCTTTGCTTATCCAATCTGCAGACACTTAGCTCACAGTTAATGATGTTTTATTCAACATGAAAGTTGGATAAAAAGTACAAATGTAGAAAGAATAATCTATCATTTTGATTGCAACATTCCACTATTCTTTTATGAATAGTATCACATCTGAAAAATGACAAAACATAAAATAAAAAAAAAAAAAAGAACATAAATACTTATCTAATTTTGTGTTGAGTTAAAATTCCATTTGGGTTTGTTCCATTCACTTATGAGCAAATATTCTTGGAAAAGGTATGAATTAATCTCTCTATTACAGCTATTGGTTAAATAGTATGACTTAAATAACCATAAGTTTTGTTTCACAAGGGACATAAAGTGTAAAAAGGAATGATGCCAGTCATTTGAATATGTCTAAGAGAAATCCTAAAATGGTTCCTTTAAGTGAAAAGATGAACTTTCTCAAATCAATAAAGAAAGAAAAATAAATTGTGTACTAAGTTTGTTGTTATGGTCCAGATTCCTTGCACCACGGTGATAGTCCAAGGTAGAACCAATAAAGATGAACTCGAACACAGGTACGGAATAACACAGATATATTAGAAACAGGAATATATACAGAGAAGTAGAAGTGTTAGTATGAACAATCAGGTTTAGTAGAGAGAACAATGTAGTCTCGACCAGTATCACTATTCCAATGTCTTGCAGTAATTGTCTGAACACGACTCTGTTTTAGACTGCCTCTGACTTGACTCTTGACTCGACTTGAACTACTGACTCGATTTGAACTACTGACTGACTTGAACAACTGACTGACTTGAATGACTGACTGACTCCTTGCCTACTCCTGAGGCGCAGTATTTATTAAGAATGGAATAGTCCATTATTATTATTATGGGTAAGATCTCATAACATTTGTAAAGATCTCTGATGAGAATAAATTTTCTTTCTATAGCTTAAATTTTATTCAAACATGTTATTGTAATTTGACTTTATTATTGTTGTTGTTATTCCTTTTTGCCAAAGCCATCAATGGTTGTGCTAACACAAAGTCACAAGTCATCGTGACTGAAGATTTGAGCGTACTGGTCTTGTTCAATGACTAATCATAACAGATCATGCACTCTCTCTCAGAAACTTTAAGGTCTGTTCAGCATTATTGCAGCATAAATAACTTTGTTTTAGATGTTGAATATCCCTAAGCAGGTGCCTGGTAGCAAGGATTTCCTAACAGCCTAAGCAGACTAGTCCAAGTACCCTAGGAGTCATTCCCTTGTTCAAATTTAAATTCAATTTATATCAAAGGGAAAAAAACATTTCAGTGGGCTATTTGTTACACCCAGGAAAAGTGAAATATAATTATCCAAGTACCCTATGTAATATAGTTTCAGAATATGGTTGGGGGAGGGTCTATTTCCAAAACCCTAAGAGGAGTTCAATAACAGACAGGCAGAGGCTACAACTTTATGTGTGTGTGTGTGTGTGTGTGTGTGTGTGTGTGTGTGTGTGTGTGCGTATATATATATATATATATGAAGTTGATTGATTCATTTTCTATGGCTTATCAACCCTTTGCAGGTTATTTAAAGCCAGAAAATATTTTTAGATTGTAAAAATGTTTTTTTTTTTTTTAGAGATTATAATGATTTAGGGATACAAGTCTTATAAATTAACCCATAGCTGGGGGAGAAGAGGTGGATTCATACCTTTCTCATGGGTATTTGCATGTAAGTGAATGTAATGAACCCAACTGTAATTGGAATTCTGTTTTCTGATTAACAATTCACAAGCCATTATCCATTAATAATTAAACCATTAATTTAAAATAAAATAAAATAAAAATTTGCTGTTAAATATAAGTTTCTCCCTAGGTTAAGCAGGTACTTTATAAATATTAAATAAGTTATACAATTTTTCTCTCTATTTGTGTGTGTATATATATATATATATATATATATATATATATATACACACACACATATACACACACAGTAAAAATAAATGTACACAAGTTTTAATTTTTTTTTTTTAAATTGTCCAATCTGTTATTTATTTGTAACACATTAAATGTATATAAGCCAGGTTTTGTTTTGAGAAATCATTTTCTGGAAAATATGTCAAAGTTTAGTTTAAACTAATGAATGGAATTTGGGAAGTTAGATGATGCTAATCATAAGAGTACAGCAGCAATGATGAGTATTTTTAAAACAAGGGTCACTTTAAAATGGGATCCTTTTTCTCTATCAGCAATTACTCGTCTAATAGAAACGTTTGGAGCCACAAAGATACTGCATGATATTCCTTCAAGTGGGAGACATTCCTTAGAAGCTGAGGGCACACCTCAAGTTATGGATAGTCAATAATTTGATCAAATTGCAACTTTGCTTACACAACAAAATGTAGGAACCATTGGAAATTTATTGTAATTTTATAAAGCCCATTTCATATCCATTTGTTTTAAAATATGCTTATATAATTGCTTACTTTGCATTATAATTGTTTTAAAACTGCATTTCCTTTATCTTCACCCTGTTTGTTTGTGTGTGTATATATATATAAATATATATATAAAGATATTACACTGAAAACATAAAAATCACTACACAATTACATTCATGTTTCACTGCATATCACTGCATCTCATCAGGTGATTGTAAATTACTGGTGAGTGAATGATTTATTTAGATTTAAAAGCAAAATACAACCTCTTTTTATGAAAAAAAAAGGGGGAAGGGTTATAAAGTTTGAGGGCTTTACTCTGATCTACCAATCAAATATGACCTACATTAAATTTAAACTAAGCAAAGAAGCAAAAATTAAGAATTATTTTTTCTAAATGGGTCATGACCTGTAGATTGGCAGCTAACAGCATCCAGACATAAACGTAAAGTGGATACAAATGGTTACATAAAATACAAACCAGACAATGCAGTTTTCTAAGAAATAAAAGCAGGTTGGCTAGAGAGGTAATTTAACAAAATGCTAAACAAGTTACATGCTTTATGAATTTCCTACATAAAATTTTTTCGTAGTTGATAAATAAATGGTTTCCTTAAGAAACTAGTAAATAACTTAAACATATAGAATTATTTCGTAAATAAATATACAACTGTTAAATAAAGATCCTTCATATAAGATGTTGAGAACATTAACTAATCAATGTAAAATGTTAAAAATAGCAACCAAATACCAATACATCTGTGCAAGATGTTACTAATACTAAGAGGAAATTAATACAAAACTATATTAAGTCCAGATTAATCTTACAAATAGAAAGTTAAGTCATATATTGTGCAACACAGAACAACTAAAATATCAAGAAATACATCACTTTCTAAATATTTTTGGAGTTTAAAAGATGATAATAAGAAAAAAATGGAAAATTTTTCAAATGGCAAGGACTTGTAGATCATTATATGAACCCTGTTTTTGTGTTTACATGAAAAACTTGAAATAAGCAGATTTTTTGACAAAAATTCATTAAATTGAAGAAGTGAATTAACAGTAAATTGCAAACATAGTTTACCTTTTACCTTACAATTTAGTTAAAATATGAAGTTTGATAGTGCTTTTTCTTATATTTTAGTTGTAAAAACCTTATAATCCGTTTTTTTTCTGAAAAAAGAGGTTGTATTTTGCTTTTAAATTTAAATAAATCATTCACTGCCAGTAATTTACAATTACCTGTTGAGATGTATTGATATGCATTTAAACATGACTGCAATTGTGTTGCAATTTTTACATATTTTCGGTGTATTATCTTAAAATAAATATTACTCTATTCTGTATTGAGCCCACTTTTAAATTAAATGTTACAGATGTTGGAATTGTACTTTATTTGTTCTCATCATACCTGGATATATATATATAAGGATATACTATAGCATGCCTAACAAGAAAACTCATGTTACATCTCTCTGACAATAACTCGATTATGTCTCATTTAAATACACATGGAGACCTACCAAACTCAATTGGTTATATACTCTTTAATAATACAAATATAATAGTCTCATCCACATATAAAAATGGCTAAAATAATGGAAGCATTATTAATAAAAAGAAAAAGCCAACACTCAATAATATCAACTATGAATATGGTCACTATGGGCTGACCATGTTTGGAAAATAAATCATTCCTTTAACTCTAGATACATATATAAAACAATGCCTACATTTAGTTGAAATTAAAAATAAAAATTATCCTTGATAACAGCTAAAAGTATAGCCGAAAGCACTTACATACAAAATATTTGTACAATTTTTACATAATTTTATGTCTAGAAAAGAAAACAATTAGAACACATGAAAAATTAAAGAAAAATTTTTAATGAAATACTTTTGAAAGACATTATATACTGTTGTAACTTAGAGAAGGTTACTGAATAGAATAATCAAACGAAGGTTGGTAATGAATGATAATATTTAGGACAAGAACAACACATATAAGATTTACCAGCAGCGTATAGAAGTTGTAGCCAAATGCTAGAAGAGATTCAAGTGAATTCCACAATGAAACTTCAACTGCAGACCAACATACAGTATTTACAGAAATGGGGACATACCCATTATTATCCGTAGGTATGCTGCAACATATACAAATACCAACATTACTGAGTCTGGTGCATCAATGGATCACATAGTGCATATCAAATTCATGGTATTAGTCGACTGGTATACTTGACTCACTTTCTCAAAATGTTGATGGTTACTTAAAAAGCTTTGCTTAGTCTGGCACAAGGGTGCAGTAGTATAGCATTCACCCTCACCATATGTGTGAATTAGTTTGCAAGACAAGTTTTTTTTGTGCCAGACATTTTTCTCTTAATTTTTTCTTGAACTATCTCTTCAATTATTCCCACATTCTCATCCTACCTGTTTCATTGACCAACACTTGCTACCATGACTTACTTCCCTAGCTACTGTCTGTCATTTGTGCCATTCAGAATATAATTTGTCACAAAGAACTGCTCAACATAGGTAATAATTTACAATTTCTTTCTCTTGTGTTTGAATGAAAGTTTTCCATTTGTGTGAGTGTATTGATTTTCTTATTGTTGAATCAATCAGTTGTTTTATTTCATAGACATTTCAAACTATTGTCCTGATATTTGTTGTTTTAATGTAATATTTTGATAACAAAATTCTTCAGGCTTCCTCAAGTGAAGAGCAAAGATGAGAATCTTAAAGTTTTCTTCTAACAATGACAAGTATAAGACAAGCTTTCTTTTTTAGATTTTAGTAAGTGCATCTGACTTAGGTTTTATCATAGGTTATCTCAAAATTAATACAGAATTGAGAGAGTACCTGTAACCCTGCATCTCATTTGCAGTAAAGTGATAATTAGAAAAAGGTTACCAAATTTGTTCATTCACTGATTAATAATATAAATGATTAATCTTATTATTTTGTTGGACTGCTGTGTCCTTTTTTTACACTGATGTTCACCAATTACAAGACCCAAAAGCCACTCAAGGTAGAGTGTTATGGCATAGTGTCTTATGAGTATAAGAGGAGGTAAGAAATACAGTTTATGAGTTTAGGTAGGAAAGATAACGACTAACTTTAGAGAGGTAAAGATTGTAGTGTTTGGGAGAATATGCTGCCAGGAGACATTTCCAGAAAGTAGCAGTTCTTGGAAAGAATCTATCCGAGTGGAACTTCTTTCTTATTAATGGAATATGAATTCTTTTTTTCTTTCTTTGATTTTTTTCTTTCTTTCTTTATTTTTTTCTCTCTTTCTTTGTTTTTTCTCTCTGTTTTTTCTTTCTTTGCTTCTTTTTCTTTCTCTCTTTGCTTCTTTCTTTCTCTCTTTTTTCTTTCTATTGGAACTCTATCATGTCAGACAAGTGAGGACTGGGTAACTCCTGCCTAGATATAGCAGAAATTCTTCACTTTCGGTTTGATCTTGCTCCCTTTTGACGGGAGGGGGATGTAGACAATAGAAAAAAATTTAAATACCAGAAAAGTTGCATAGATCTGAGAAAAGTCAAGGTCGGACTCATTTCAAATGTTATATTAACAAAAAATAAAAAAAAATAATGAAAACACGTATGAACAATCCACTTATCTAAAAAAAAAAGTTATGTATATCTAGGAAATTTTCAGCACCTGTTTGTGTGTGTGTTTATATAATACCAATTTCTACCATTGTTTTTGATGTATGATGATGCAGCAGCTCAGTTCTTAGAAGCGAATAGCCAAATTATTCATAGATACGATTTGATTATATTCATGATGTTTTGTGCAGACCAAACCACACTTTTCTGAAGAACTGTATAAAGAGCACTAGTGCACATCGTGTGCAACAAAGTCTCCAATTTGTAAAACAATACTTTAAAATTAGCTACAAACAACTGCATTTGGATCCACAATTATTTCTACTCAGTAGCTTTTAGAATAACTTGAAACAAATATTGCGACCCACCTAATAACCGTTAGGATCATAGAACAGACCTTCTGACCATAATGCACTACTAACCAGTATATATAGTTGAGCCAAAGCACACCATACATGGCTTGAATATTGCATTAAAGTATGAAACATACTATTGCTTTAACATATACTCTATCCCAGATATTGAACATTTTAATCCGTAAATATATATATATAATACCTTAAAACTATATTTTATTATATATATATACATATATAACATAAAATGTTAAATGGCCGGAAAAATTACTGTACCAAAAAAAAGGACATATAAAAAAGTGCTCAATGTTTAGAAAAACAGTGCAAACTAATACAATAAAAAGTAAGACACTGTATACTACAACAGTTTCAACGACAAGGTTTGATCAGATGGCTGGGCAGATAGCTGATGAGACCTAGCGGTCAAAACCATGGTAGTATGCAGTGTTTTCCTTTTTAGTTTTTTTTTTTTTTACTGATATATATATATATATATATATATATATATATATATGATATGGTCTAAAATTTGGTTTTCAGCCAATGATGTAAACCAGTTCTTAATGCAAATACTTTCCACAGTTAAAAAAGCTTCAAGCACAGGTATCACATGATTTGTTTTTAACATAGAGACAAAAAGGATACTTAGAATCAGAAATAGACAATTGAAACTTCTAGGGTACAAAAAGAGGAAAGAGAGCTTGGAGAATTTGATACTCACATGATATATAGAAGGCAAGAGAGAGAAAAAGAAAGGAAACTAGTGGATGACCTACCTAACAAACTTGTGTAATTGGTTGGTAGAAAATGGATTAGTAGAAAGCAAAAAGATAAACTTAGTAAGAGCCACAAAGGACAGGATGTTGTAAAGAGTCATGATCACTCATATCCTGAAGGGACATGACACATAAAACAATAATTGATCTGTGCTTCTCTCATTGTGTTACTTGTTTTATTTGTCCTCTCATATAGTGTCCCTTCTCTCTTCACATCCTTCACACTTTTCTTTCTCTTTACTCCCTCACTCTTTCAATACCTACTCACATTGTACACTTGTGTTTGCTCACCTCCCTCTGTACTACTTTCTTTGCATCATGCAGACTATTCCCTTTTCTTTTCTTTACTCCTTTGCATTGCACTACTGACATTCTGTCCTCTCTTGCGTAACCCTCCATCATCTCTCTATGCCCTCTCAGATTGTATTACTTTGTCCCATTCCTCTGTGTAATTGTCTTAGCCCCTCTCATAGTGTTCATTTTTCCTTTTATCACTTTTCTACTCTTCTTTTTTGTCCCACTCACTCTCCCTTAACTACTCTCTCTCTCTCTCTTATCTAACCATTTTATGTACTGAATTATTTATTTCTCTGATAACTGCTGAGAAGTGAATGATACTAACAAAAACAAAAAAAAAATTCAATTCATGTGAGGTGTTTTTGTTCATATAATATTGGATTTGGTCTTAGATTCTTCAAATATGGATATTTAAAAACTTCCAGACAGTAGAATTCAAATTCCCATTTTGTTCAAAATATAATTTCTGGATTTTATTATTTATTTATTTTATTTTTTTATAATTTCACCCCAAGCAAGGTGATAATGTCATTAAGACACAGGGGATTATTGGAGTGAAACAGAATAAGAAGACTTTAGTGAGGAAAAGGACTATAAAGGAACAGGATTCAGGAAGACAGAAGATGGTGATTGACATAGCATTTAAATTTTTGAAGATTGTAGTTGGCAGAGAAGTAAGAAACCAGTAGGGAGTTTCATAGGAGAAGTGTGAGGAAAAACTGTTAGAATAGAAGTCGTGTTTGTATCTAGTTAGTTCAACATTAAAACTGGGAGACCTAGTTGCCAATCTAGTAGCACGCTTAAATTCATATAGTCAAGGCACTAGGGAAAGAAACTCATCAGAACTGTCACTATGAAAATATTTGTAGAAAAGTCAAAAGAAAGCCATATCACATTGGTGAGAAAGTAACTGAAATGTCAAAGTTGATTACATTAAAGACACTTTTTTGGATTTTGTTAAGAATTTTGAGATGTATAGCAGGAGTACCAGACCAAGCTATGGCAGCAGTATTCAATGCATGGAAGAATGGTAAATTTGGGTGAAATAAATTACATGACACAGCAAAACTAAAATGGAAAATCTGAAGTGTAACTTTTGGCATTGACCTTGTTTCTCTGAAACATTTCATTGTTTGCATTTGCTAAAGTTTGAACATTAACTAGAGGTGAGAACATGTGTACGCAAACACACACAGAGGGCATAGGGCAAAATGTAGAGATCGACAAACACTGAATAATTCCACCCATAAGACCCACTTGGAGAAATAGTCTTAGCTAGGTGACATAGAGTGGTATTCAAAAGTATTTGACTCAAGATAACTATCATTGTCAATTCACTTTTTCAAATGATTTGATGACATTTATCTACAAGAAGTGTTCATAAGAGTTTCATGTGTGAACTGATAATAAAAAAGAGAAAATTAATATTATTTCATTCTCATACACTGTCTGATGTCTTATTAAAATTATGGATAAGTTGTTTTGGATGTGTCAGCTTTGATTCTACATACAAATTAAGTGTAACATAAATTTCTATTTGTCTATATGTTGTAAAGTGGTTTTGACAGTGGAGGCTTGTATTTTACTGAGTCGGTCCTAAAAGGGTCCGACATACAAAACGTTAGGAACTTGAAATCGTAGTTAATGATGCAGCAATCTAGTTGTGGGGCTCATACTTTAATGTCCGACATTGACTGATTCACACAACTCACTGAGCTTGACTGGCGACTGCTACTACTATTACTTATTACCTGTGGGAGAGTCTATTTACAATAGAAATAGGTACGTTCAAGTATAACACTATATTTCTGAGATGTGGTATTATGTACACTATTTACATTATTTGGACTATTGTTTTCATCTTTGTTGCCATATTTATCACAATGTTTTGAGCATTGTACACTCCAGCCTTTTTCAGGTAGTTGGAATGTCGAATGGCAGAGTGGATAAAGGTGTTGGTTAGATCCAGTGACAGGACCCAAAAAGTTGTGAGTTCAATACCTCATTAAGGCAGTGGAGAACTTGGAGAGGTGAATTAACAGGAGATAACTGATAACAGACATCCATTAGATATGGCACATGGAACTAGAACAATCTACCCCAGTGAGTGAAATAAAGGGTTCAGTTCGACATTCCAACCACCTGAAGAAGGCTGGAGCGTACAACGGCCGAAATGTTGTGATAAATATGGTAACAAAGATGAGGACAATAGTCTGAATAATGTAAATTTCTATTTATAAGTAAATTAAAGATATAGGCTTTCAAAATATATACCTGAATTAATTATTGATGGACTCTTTGACCTTCTATAACCATTATATCTTTCATTCATTAATATTAACTTTTTTTTACTGTTTCCATTTTAAGATTTCTTTAAGTAGTTTTTATTCCTTCTGAGAGATTAACTTTGCTTAAATACTGTTTTCAATTTTCATATACATGGATTGGCTGAAAATCATCTATCTAATTGATATCTGGAGAGGCTGAGGGATGTTCATTTTTATTATAAAGAAGCATTGTTTTGCATGAATATAATCCTTTGCTTAAAAGTTATTAGTTGTGGCCTGCAGAATCTAAAAATGTTTTGTTCAAAAACTTGAAACAATTTTCTGCATTTATCTTGAGTAACTCCAAATATTACTCAACCCCTCTTAAGTTTTGTTACTTGACTATTTTCATAATGGACTCACTGTCACAAGTCCATCAAATGTAGTTCTATATTCTTAAATAAAAATTACTGTTGAGGAATTGGCTTTCATCAACTTCTTCACCCAAATTAAACGTTTATCTTTGTACTAGTTTGGATGATTTTATGTCATCTGTCATTAAATTTTTTTTTGGATGACTTTTTGTGATATTCTAAAAGCCAGTTTTTTTCTTGTTCTTATCCGCCAATGTTTTTAGTTTCTTGAGGCTTTTGTGATTTCTGATTGTTTTTGTAATTTCCAATGCTGTGTACTCTTTTGTAGTTCATTCAGTCAGACATTGAGTCTAGATGCTGTTGTAACACATGCTGTCTCAAGCCACAGTTTAAACCATAGTCTACCTAATTTTTCACACTTTTGTTTAATCTTGCATGTAATAAGCAAAACCTTCATGCCCTTGCTGAGGGTTTGGACCGTCATCAGGATTAAATTATTTTGATTTCTTTCTACATTATCTTTATATTATATGCATAAATTTAAAGAAAAAAGTATTGAATGAAAAAGAAAAAAAAAGTTGTATTAATTTTGTGCATGAAGAACTTTGTATATTTGACTGTGCATTGAAGAAAACATACTAAACCTAAAATGTGTTCACTATTTTAATATTTGTATTTTTTAATTATTTTGTACATTTCTGTCAAAGAGATTTTTTGTAAATGCTTTCTTCTATTTACTATTTGCTCCTGTGCTCTTCTCTTGTATACTACTCTTGATTATGAATTACAACTACATTCTTCTTTTTTTCTGTGCTACAACCTTTCAGGTCATAAGCAATCATGGCTCTCCACAACTTATGTGGCTCTTAGTTGTTCCCTCTTTGCTAAGGGTCCACTGCTCTGCCATGCATTCACACAAGCTCAATAGATAGGTGGCACGCTACCTTCCCCTATCTCTCTTTCCTTAAATATGTCCTATGAGGATTAAGGTTTCCAAGTCCTCCTTCCTCATGTGACCAAGAAATTTCAGCTATCTCTTCCTGATTCTAAGTGTTCTTTCTGTTGCTATTTTCTTTAAGACTTCCTCGTTGCTTACTCGTTCTGTCTATGGAATTTTCAGTATCCTTCTGTAGGACCGCATTTCTACTGCTTCATGTTTTTACCTCATCTGTGGGGCGATTGTCTAACATTCACTGCCACATCAGAGGATGAATATCACTTAGCATTCTAACAATCTTTTCTTTTCCATTTCTTAGCACCTTGCTTAACTTTTGGAATGCTCCTTTCACTAGTTCAGTGCATGTTCAGATATTTGGTGTTACATTTGCCATCCTCTATTAAAATGTTTCTCAGATATTTAAACTTCTGCAGCTGCTTGATGTTTTTATATCTCCAATTCATAACTGATTTTTGTATCGACTCAATCCATTTTCTATCTCTATGCAGGCAGTTTACTCCCCGTATATGTTCTGGATTATTCTAACATCCTTTCCAAGTAGATCTAGTTTTCCCAGCAGTTCAAATAGATCCTTGTGCCATACCTTTTCAAATGATTTTGCATAATGCATAAAATGTAAATGCACATCCTTCTGCATTTGTATTGCTCTCTCTGATATCATTCTGATCATGAATATCATATTTTTTGTTCCACTATCTTTGACAAAGCTGCACTGTTCTTGTCCTATTTCTGTTCTTCTGCTTTACAATTGATTCATCTGGATTTGCATCATTGGTTATGTGGCTCATTAAACTGATTTGCACCTTATCTTTTAGCTAATGTTAAGAAGATAGATTCAGTAACGTTCTCTGCTATGTGACCACTGTTGTTTATTTTGGTTATTACTTCTGTGATCTTGTCGATGCCAAAGCTGTCTAAGATAAGTGGATTTATTGTGTTATGCTAGATCATTTTTCTCAACAGAATCTATCTTGCACATATATTAGTCTCTTATTCATTTGAGTATCAAATATTACTGTTCTAGTCTGATGCTTCTGCTAATTTTCTAGAGATTCTTGACAAAATTAAAAGAAGAATCAGTAATGTTATTAGTTTAGACATCTTGTCTTCAGTCACTTTCCCATTGCCAAAATGTGGCTTACCTTTGACTCCTCTGTAAATATTTTAATGGTAATTGTTCTGATGCACTTTCCTCTTATGAATTTAAGTGCTGTACTAGATTGGGAGTTAGATTTTATAATTTGTTTTTGAATAGTTTCTTCTTGAATACTACTCACCTGTGGAACTCTTTTCTGGTTTCTTGCTTTTCTGTCAAATATGATCTTCATAAATTTAAATGCAGCATCAATTGTCATGTTTTTTTTTTTTAATTTTGTTCTTTTATTGTCCTATCTCCTCAATAATGTCTTCTGATTTTTTAGTGGCTTTATCATCTTGCTTGTGATGAAATGATTAAAAAGAAATAAACTTAATTGATGAAGATCAATTCACAGTAATTATTGTAATGTTATGATATAAAAACAAACTACTACTACTGATAGAAAAAGAACTACAAACATTTTACACCATGACTTAATAAGTTTTAAAATATTTCTCTTTTGACTGTAGCAATTTTTATGTCTGAAATTAGATAATATTATCATACAGTTAGATATGTTTATTTAAAAAAAATTCTGAATTTCTTGGATTACCATTATTTTCATTATTCACATTTGGACTAATATCATCTTTATTATTAAGACAACATTTTGGCAGCTGTGCCCTCTGGCCTTCATCAGGTACTTTTTGGTTTTCTAATAAAAAGATATATAGTCTATTTTTCATATAAATGTAAGCATATTTCAAAAATTTTACTAACTACTATTAATTGGTTAATACCAATTTTAACCTGAAATTTTGACCTTGAAGAAAAATAAGTGAAATTACCTGAGCATGGGTTGTGGTCAGATGTAGGCAGAGTACTTGCTATGCTGGTTTTCCAAAGTGAAGCCGCTCTGAGCTCTGGTTTTTGTAATCATTTTACCAGAAGTGATGAGATGTGCAGATTTGCCACCTTGTTACTTAAGGTCTGCCTTACTTCCCTTCTCGACTTTTCCTTTGTGAGAGGTGCTTATGGAACAGTCATTTTTCACGCTCTCTTCTCACATAATTAACTGATCCCTGTTTGGATTTGGGTCATGAGATAAGCAGTGTTTTGCACCACTTAGTGTACTGGAATGGCTTCTAGCTACCCTTAAGAGTCAAATGGAATTTCTGTCATAGTGTAAAGGTTACTACATTATTATAATAACTTAATTAATATTTGAGTCTCCTTTGGCACTGATCACTTCTAAGAGGAATTTTCTTCCACTTTCAATAAGATTTCTTCATCTTCCAATTGATAACTTTCAACCAGTTTTTCTCTACTTTAACTTTATCTTTCTAAAACTATTCAGTGGATAAGGAGCTGAAGTATGTCTCTGGTTATTTTCTAATTAGAAGATGAATTGCTAAAGCAGACTGACAAGGATTCACCAGTTAACTGAAAATAACTCCCTTTTGAAAAAATGTCATGAGATTTTTTTCTAGAGATCCAGATGCAGAACCCATTCCAATAAGCAGGTGTGAAAGTTAAGTCTAACAATAATAAACAAATGAGGAAAAGCATTGGTGACTACTTTCTGGTAAACTGGACATTATGATTAAGACATGATAACATTGACCAACCTCTGTTAAAAAAAAATTGTTGCACCAATTGACCCTGTTGATAGGCCCCACTGGCCAATACCATTCACATGAGATCTGATACTACACCTCTTTTCATCATGTAATCTGTCAGATGGTTCACTAGGAATCCATTGGTGGTCAGATGCTTTTATCTTAACCATTTCTACAGCTGTGCTGTGTCAACTTGACAGCAAGGATCTGGAATCAATGTTGTTTCAAGGTGTTCCTTCAAAAGGTTAAGGCATTTCTCTTGGCTTAATCCTGACTGCATTGCTAAAAAAAACAAAATAAAATGCATCTATCATCATTCATCAATATTGGAATGGTATTTATACATTGGGCTCTTTTTCGTTTCAATCTGGGTATGTCAGAAAAGTTTATATATATATATATATTTCTGGTGTTAAGAAAGCAGTGCTCAATGTAATATGACAGACCTATTTAGTATATATTAATAAATATACATAATATCCCTCGTTGGTATCACAACTTGGAGTTTTATACACAATTCTGATGTTGAGTATAGACTGATTGCTGTGTAATTTAAATTTTAAGAAAAATATATGATTAATACAATATTGTCATAGTCCATATATTATATGAGGATTACAGTTTTTTATTTTAAAAATCTGTTTTGCATTTAAAATAAATGGCATATATAATTTAGACTCTACTATTGTACTGAGCACTGTTTTTAAAAATAAAAACAAAAAATACTAAAGAACTTAGGATTATTTACCTAACGTGTTCTTTCCTACTTTTCTATATATTTACACACACACACACACACACACACACATATATATATATATATATATATATATATATATATATATATATATATATATATAAAAAATTTTTTTATTTAAAGTTGTGAATATTTATTTTATATTAAACATAAAGGGAGATTACTGATTTAATAAAAAAAACTTAAAATTAAGGAAAAAAACCTTAGAGAAATGTTATAATTTAAATTAAAAATTAATCTGGATCAATATATTTCAGCAGATACTTATTTTTATGTTAACATGTAACCATTCCTCAATATTAGAATGGTATTTTTACATTGGGCACTCTTTTGTTTCAATCTGTTTGTAAGAAAAATTCAGTTTTTGTCTCATCAAACAAAATAGCATATTTCATTCATCATTCAAATGATACAAAAGCTTTTTAGTGAATACTAAATGAGCCATTTTCTCTGCTTTCTTCAGAAGTATTTTTTTGCAACCTTTTTTGTTTAGTATTCTACAAATTGTTGAAACATTTAAAACTGTTCCAGTATTCTTTTTACATTTCTGCATATCCTTTGTATACTCAATTTTGAGTTGACTAAAATTTATGATTTTAGTCCTCCTTATTGAAATCTACTTTAGACAAACTGATGATATTGGCATTGGGTCAGTACCAATTTGCTTGTATCTTATTCCTTATTCAAATGAATAAGACAGTGGAACAAGATAGGTCAAACCAATTGGAAATTTTCTTAGAGCGTTCCTCGCATCAATAAACCTAAATTAATTTGTTTTTTCAGTCCTCATGGTTTTGTAATGGTTTTAAAAGAAATGTTTAATTTGTAAAATAAATTTATATAAGCTTTCTAAAGTGCTCAGTTTTAGCTGCTTTTATGACCTAATTACCTACCATTTTTTTTATGCTTGAATTCTTTATTATGTCAGCTCTTCAGGGTGTAGGCTACAATTGTATGGCTACAATTGTATGGCTACAATTTCCTATAATTTATAGCTCTTAGTGAGTTTTTTTTAACATCCCTCTTAATCAATGTTCTGCCACCCATTTACAAAATCTTGTTAGTTTACTATTTCTGTCTTGTGGGTGTTGGATTTTCCAAACCCTCTTTTTCTCATTATGTGTCCTAGCAATTTGTATTGCTAATTAGGGAAATAAAATTTTAATCCTACCTTATTAATTAATTATTAATTGAGCTATTTTACTAATTTTGAGTAGATAAATGTCATCAAATCAAATTTGGAATGATTAATCAGTGAGAAAAAAGAGAAATATATGTTGAATACTTTGATAATTAAGTATAATTGCAATGGGCAAAATATTTCTCTTGTGCAATTAATATATATATATATATATATATATATATTAATTCTAGACAAATATCACTAGCACATGATAATTGTGAGCATCATCACATGATAGGTGATAAAAGGACTGTATTGCCTGCTAATTACAAGAATAACCACCTAAGAAAATGGAGCATTGCATTAAATCACTTTATTTTTAAACATTTCACCCCAAGCAAAGAAATAAAGTCACTAAGATGCAAGAGGTAGGAGTGTTAGAGAATATGAGATAAACCACTATTATAGAGGTAGGACAATAAAAGAACAAGAATTAAGAAAAAAGAAGATAATGATTGACATTCCATTTAAATTTTTGAAAATCAAAGGCAATAAAGCCACTGGGATGCAAGGTGTTACTGAGTGTTAGAGAATATGAAGAAAACCACGATTAAGCAGAGAGAAATTCTCAAAGGACAAGAATTAAGAAAACAGAAGATAATGATTGACATTGCATTTAAATTTTTGAAGATCAAATTGGACTGTAAGAAAGAAACCAGAAGAGAGTTCCACAAGCAAGAAGTGCAATAGATGAAACTGTTAGCATAGAACTTTTGGTTACATCTAACCATTTCAAATGTAAAATTATAAGTTACCATTAGTCTAGTACTGCACTTAAATTCACAAATCTAGATTCCATAGAAGAAAGTTCATCAAAAAAGTTACCATGAAAATATTTATAGAAAAGGCACAGTGAAGCTATGTAATGGTGGTGGGAAGGGACTGAAGCCAAGATGTCAGGTCAGGACCAATAACATTGCAATTTCTTCTTTGGATTTTACCAAGAATCTCTAAATATATAACAGGAGCACCAGACCAGATATAAATTCCAATTTAATGATTTCACCACTGAACCCATTAGTCTATACACTGTACAGTATAACCTGATATTGGCAACTATGAAATGCTTGGTTTTTCATAGTTGTCAATTAACATGGATACCATTATTATATTGGTTACTGGGAACATCACTATAGGCCTGAAGAAAAGTGGTATACCATATACACTGTGTCATATTTATATCTCTTAAAAGCAGATAATTGACTTTGTGCAAAAGTCAATACATGAAGCTATGGATTTATGTTAAAGAAACTGATGCAGGATGAGGGTTATTTTTGGTATGTGTGTGTTTCACTAAAAATGACTGATAAATGATTTAACAGAAGTACACCATGTCAGTCATTTTTAATGAAACCTGTATGAGAGATTGATTGTTTCCCAAATATGCAACTATATATATATATATATATATATATATATATATATATATATATTTTATATATATATATATCTTCCTGCATTCCCATAATGCACATTAGCTTTGAGTGGAAGATTCTAAATTTTGAAAAGGAAAACAATCAGCAGCCAATTAGCTGATTAATTCCCAGCAAGTTAATGGTGGCTCTGTAATGTGATGGGTGTGTTCTGTCAGAGTTTCAGAGGGTTATTTATGAATCTAGTTTTTCTTGGCATGTGTGGCAAAAACAGATTGTTACAGAACCTTTGCACCTCTTTTTGATCTGCAAGTTTTCTGGCAGTTTTCGGTGATGGTTTATGCCACCTACTCTACTGGACCTGAAGTTCACCAGATTTAAACCCCATTAAGAATGTATAGATCATGTTGCAGATCTTGCTTAGAATATTCTTGGAGATATATATGAGTTTGGGTGTGCAGACATCACTCACTCACACACACACACACACAGGGTTTGTGTCATGTCCACAGATAGATATTTGTTCTTAAGAACAAATATCTATCTGTGGAGGTCAAATTCATTGAAAAATCAAAAACTGATAAACAGAAGTAAAAGTTAAAAATAAAGTTAAAGTTCAAAATCTAAAACAAAGAACTGGCAAAAAAGAAGAAAATTGGTTGAAGAACTTGATGTTAATTCTCAGATGGTTACTTGATATTGTATAAGTTTTAAGAACCTTTGTGAACCTTTTGAACTTTTAGCCTTTGATTTTGTCTCATTCGTAGACCACAATCTATTGAGTTCCTTCAAGAAGAAACTTTCACTATGGTTATACTTCATTTCTTAACAAATTATACTTTTTCAATTTCCCATTGTCAATAAAGTATAAACAGTTTTGTTTCTTGACAAATATGGCTTGAAACTACAGTAAGTTTGTTGAATGATGGAATTGAATTCAAGAATATCATGTTAGTAATTCAGCTAAAGACTCATAAAGCAAATCTGAAGATAGTAAAATGAAAAAATGTTAAATAATAGCATTGTTTTTTTGTTCTTTAGAGAGGGAATTTGAGGTTATATTCTCTGTATAATACAGAAACTTAAATAATGTCTAATGGTTACATCTACTTTGGTAAGAAGGAAGACAAGCTACCATTACTGCTTAGAACACACCCATTAAACTGAGGAGAGGGAATTCAGTTAGCTAAGAATGGTGAGTTCAATTCTAGGTAGGACTTCAAGAATCAGTATAATTTAAAATGCCATCTGTATGTCTCTAATTCTTAGAGTAGAAATGGTGAGTGCATTAGCACTATAGTTTGTTTCTGTTTGACTTTTTCTGTGGAAATAAGACTTTTTCTTTTTTTTTTTTTTGTATGCGTTCTAGACCTGAGGAATGTTGTAGAATGGATCAATCAAAATGTTATGGTAACAAAACTATTAAAAAAGATTTTGGTGGTTTCATCAAATCATGAAATGATAATTGTTAATGACTTAATTACCTCCCCTTTGATTCTAATACTTATGTAAGGGTATAAAGTGAAGGCTAGCTTTAGTTATTTTTATTCTGGAAATCATGGAGGACTAAAGAGATAATAGAAGGAATGAAAGTGAAGAATAACAATAATGACTTCTCAAAACTATAGACAAAAATGAAAACATTTTGCATTAGAATCTGCAAAAACTATTCCTGCTGCTACAATCATTTAATAGTCAATAAAATGTTGTATGAAGTGCGCAGGATTGGATGCAATAAGAGAAGGATTTGGAATTAGAAGACTGTAACTATGAGAGCCAAAAGTGAATTGCTCCATGAATCATTAATTTCTGTTGGTAAGGGCTCAGATTTTGAGTTCTTTCCAAAGCTACCATATTTCATGGAATATAAGACCTTACTTCCCCTGCCATTACCAAAAATGGTTAAAATAGATCTCTCCAAGTATTACATGTAAACTCTAAATATCCAATAAGCTCATGTTTATTGAGATGCTGTAGACAATCATTATTTGTATCTTGTCGAACTCTGCAATCCTATTAAATGTAAATGGTGCCAGGTTTTGTTTGCTGTTAAGTATGGTTGTTTATTCTGAAGTCACAAAGATAAATGTCATCATCCCAAAAATTAGGAGCCTTAGATAAGTATAGATTTAAGGCAATAACTGAAGATATGTAAAAAATTAAAATTTTCTAATGAAATATTATTTTATCAATTGAAGCATGAACATAAATTAACCAAAAAACATTTTGTGTATATATATATATATATACACACACACACATATATATATATATATATATATATATATATATATATATATATATATATATATATAATATTATTCACTGGCATCACAACTTGGAGTTTTATGCACAATGTAATCTTCTGCTGTTGTGTATAGATTCACCGCTATGTAATTTAAATTTTAAGAAAAAATATGGTTAATGCAATTTTGGCATAGTCCATATATTATGAGGATTATAGTCTGGGTCAACATATTTCAGCAGATATTTATTTTTATGCTGACATGTAACAATTAATTCATTTCTCTTGTTTAATAAGCTTGGGTTATTTAAGTGTTTCAATTTTTCAGCAAGGCATAAATTACACCTATTGCCTTTCCCATTGTAAGACTTTGCTTTTGCTACAATATCTTGCATAATATATATATTACCACCATTCTTTAATTGCCAGAAATGTTTTGAGAGAGCAGTGAGGTTTATGTATCTTACATTGCCTAATGTCATTAGATGATGGTTGAAAAGAAATTTCCAAGGATTTTCAAAATGTTATAAGGATGGTTAGATTATTTACTGATGTATCTGTGGCTATATAGATCTTTGGTATATGGTTTTTAATAACCAATATTCAAGTCCAAGGTTACATCGAGAAAGTTGATCTCTTTAGCATTGTGGCAATATTTAGCTCTAGATCTTTGAACAATTTTATTACTTCCTTTCTCAATCAGATTATATTTCTTGGACCTGTTTTATAGAGAAGAATTACACCATCATCTCTATAAAGTCCAGTGTCCTTAATGTTGAAAATAAATCTTACTCAGCACAATAACAAGATTCCAACAATTTTGTTATATCTCTGCAGGATTAAATGCCCTCATAGCAATGTTAAATTCTGTGTTATTTCTTTTGGTCCACAGTTAACCATTATGGAATAATATAGGTTTTTGTGCTTCCTTCATGATATTGATTTTGTGATTGCTAATAGGACAGTAATTTTTTGCTAAAGTGACAGCAAGCATTAGTAGATTCTTGGAGATGAACTGGTAAAAGTCACAAATATCAAATTGGATGAAATTACATTAACTATATATTTTTGTTGAAATTATGGTCAGTCTATACTCAGCACCTGAAGATTGCATTGTGCATGAAATTCTGAGCTGTACTACTGGTGAGGGATAATATATATATATATATATATATATATATATATATATATATATATATATATACACACACAAAAACACAAAGTCTAAATTAAATTTTTTTTAATGATTTTGATTTTTTTCAGAAGGCAGATTATTCCTGGATGATTTTACAAATACAAAAAGAAAACAAATCCTAAATTAAAAAAAAAAACTAATGAAAAAAAATTATAATTTGAAAATGATTTGTAAAAAATTGTAAAATCTGTTTGCGATTTAAATAAAAAAAATTCCAAAATCAGGTTTGTAAGAGCTTTTACTTTAATTGTCAACCGAAAATTGTTTGAGATTTTCTGACACCCATGTATTGTGTTTGTGTACATGTCATATGCCTGTCTAATGAAGTTATTCACATCGACCTGTTTCCTGTTTTTGCTCTGGGCGATACATGAAATCCATTTATTCTTTATTTACAGAATGTGAATACATACAGCCAGGAGGCTGTCTTATGCAATATTTGAATAATTTTGTATATTTAAAAAAACTGAATGATAATATCGTCATCTGAAAAAGGAAATAATTGGTTTGCAGCAATGGCTGCTTTGAGGAAGATATGCTGAAGGCACAAGTTTCATTCAACTGCAGGAATGGTTGGTAGATTTTTGTGAAAACTATGCAGTGTTTTGATTTTAGATTTTGAAATAAAATAAGTGTAATGAACAATGTGATTCTTGGTTAGGAAGGAAACTCCCATCAATACTGAAAAGACTGATAATAGCTACTAGACTTTAGAAACCTGATTTTCTAAAATGCTTTAAAAGAAAGATTTTATAAGATTCAATGAAAAACAGTACTGGCTCTTTGGCGAATAAATGCTAAATGTTTCCTTAGAAGGAAATGGCTTATATTACCATTACCATTCAGTTGGATTCATTCATGATAAAGAAATATTTTTTAATTTCTAATAAAAATAAGATTTGAGGCATTTTAATTTTTCTCTGGATTTCTGAGATGAGGAATTGTCATTATTATACACAGATTTATTCAGACTGTTATCTTCATCTTGGTTGTTATGGCAATACTTTGGGCATCATGTTATTGGTTAAGGGTAATAACTCTTACTGGTTAATTCTTTGTACTTGATTTGTACTTGTGATGTTTTGTCTGCTTGTTCCATTGCCTGAGCCAGGGATTGAACACACAAACACTAGTTAATTGCACTGAAGGAGTAGAATTTTTTGCCCCTTTTTCTTTTTTGTCATTTCCTTTCAGGATGTTGGCTATCATGGCTCTCTACAAATCCCAGACACTTGTTGTTCTCTTTTCCGTTACCACTTTTCTTTGTCGTCTTCATTTTGCTATCCATTTACTCAAACTCATTAAGTATGTTACTGTTGTTACATTCTTCCCAAAATCCAATCTTCTTCATATTCACACTGCACTAATTTTCATCACTAGCTAGCTGAACACCCAAGACTCAACTAAAAATTCATCAGCTGCACTAAGTTCTGCACATACCTTTCATTTACTCAGACACTCAAAAAGAAAAAGGAAAAAAAAGCAATACAATGTAGAATACTTGTACCTTGAGTGGCTCCTGGGCCTTGGATAGGGTAAACATAACTATAAAAAAAATAAATGTTAGGAAGGAAACCTCTATTAATACTGAAAAGAGTGCTCATTGTTTTTAGAAAAAGATTTCATAAATTTCAACTGACAATTGCGTTAGTTGCTCATTCAAAGAATGCCAAATGCTTCCTTATAAGGAAATGGCTAATTACCATAATATTACCATCCCTAACTTGACATGTCTACAACTGAGGTTTCAACACTGTGTCCAATGCTGTTTTCTTTGTTTCATTTGTCTTTTATTGGATTTTGTGATATTATTTGTGGAAACATTTCATCACTCACCAAGCAATTTTATGAGGTTTATGAAATGTCTATAATATTTTTGTTGGATTTTTTTTTTGCCAAGTTACCTTGTAATTTATATCATATATGGTCTGGACCCCCTTCTGTTTGTCTCAAGGTTCTTGATAATATCCAGAGATGGATATGTAATGTGATTGGCTCTGATCTGGCATCTCATCTGCAGTCACTCTCTCACAGACATGCCGTCTCCTCCCACTGTCATTTTTACAAATACTTTCACAGTAACTGCTCTGATAAGCTGGTTCCCTGACTTCATGGATTTAAGCGTTCAACTAGGCTGGCATCTCACTCTCACCCCTTCACTGTCGAAACTATTAAATGTAGCCGTCTCTTTTACTCCAATAGATTCACGTCTTGCACTTCTTGCCTGTGGAACTCCCACCCCTTTTCCTCTTTCTCTGATGGCTATAATCTCCAACTATTCAAATGTAATGTCAATAGACATCTCCAGATGCCTTGATCTATCACCTATCCTTCTCTTCATCCTTTCCTCTATCACTCCTATTTGATCTCGCACCAACTCTCTGTAACCCCTTGCATGCTAGTGGCTTCCTGCCTTGCTTGGGGTGAAATGTTTAAAAAAAAAATATCATGTCAGGAGTCCTGAGGGTCAAAGTGTATAACATATACCACAGCCAAAGCAGTAAGGGTATGTTTAGAACAGCTGGATTGAACCCATCTCTTTTCAGGCTATTTAACCCATAGCTGATGGGAGAAGAGATGAATTCATGCCTTTTCCAAGAGTATTTGTACAAAAGTGAATATAACAAATCTTTTTTGTTTTTAATCCTTCCATCCTAAACAAAGCAATAAAGCCACTTAGATGTGAGGGGTTACTGAGTGAAATAATATGAGATATAAAAAATTATTAAGGAGAGAGAACAACAAAAGAACAGGAATTAAGAAGCCAGAAGAGAGTTCTACAAGTGAGAAGTGTGAGAAAAGAAACTGTTAGATTATGCTTATATATAGCCATTTAAAGTGAAAAATGATGAGACCTTGCTGCCAATCTAGTACTGCATTTAAATTTATAAAGTTGAGGTAGCAAAGAGGTAAGTTAATCAAAACATAAAACATGAAAATATGTATAGAAAAGATGTAGAAGCTACATTACAGTGGTGGGAAAGTGACTGAAGCTGTGATACCAGCTCAGGACTGATAACATTGCAGATTCTTCTTTGGATTTCATCAAGAATGTGAATGTCTGAATACATGGCAGAAGCACCAGATCAAATGTGGCAGCAATTTCCAGTGCATTGGCAGATGGTAGACTAATAAATGCATAAGATAAATTTTGACAACAGAAATTGTCTAGTATATCATAGTGAACCAACTTTTCTAGAAACAAACTGACTATGAAAATAGAAATATATTTGACACAAATTCTGAGATTAAAAATTTTTGTAATTACAAATTTGATATCATTTATTTGATTTTCATCATTATATCTTTTGGGGATAATCAATTCTTCAGCTATGAAATTGTGGAGAATTGGAATCAAGCATTGACTTAACCTTCATCTTGTATATCAGAAATACATCTTTCAGGTTTGATGCTTTAGCCAATTAGCTCATCAAAGCTGCTATGATTTGGCAATGGTATCATCTATAGTCAGGTTAGATAAAGCTTAATCCTAAGTTGTTGACTATATAAATGAGTTCTCTTAAGGCTGTTATTATTACTCAAATGGGCAAATTATATTCCGTCAATGAAGTATAAACAGAAATTGTGAAGAAGCAAATGTAATGGGGAGGAAGAAAAGGAAATACATTTAGAGAGTGGGGAAAAGAAGAGTGGAGATAATTTTGGATAGAGTGACTCCAAATTTAAAGCTGTCAAAACAAGGAATTATTAGACAATAAAACACAAAGAAAGGATGAGATAAATCAGAAAAATGAGTGAAAGAGAGAAAATGGAATTACATGAGAGAGGAATAAGAAATGAGAGAGACTTTATTTTAAAAGAGAGAAGAGGTATAACGTAAATAGGCCTCCAGAAATATTGTATGAAACTTGACTGCTTCTGTTAATATTGTGCCAGTGATTTTTCTGAGAAATCAGTTTGAGGATTTATCAACTTGGATTTAATTTTTGTGAATTATGCTTTGTCTCAGTCAATGGAACTAAAATGAAAGGATATAGGGAGATGACTAAAATGAATTCCATCTGTTGATAGGTTTCTGTGGCCAAATTGATAAGGTGTTATCCATGTTGGCTCTCAAATCTTGTAAGCTGTTCTTTATTTTGAATTCACACTGATTCATTATGGCTTGTAGGATGTAGAATGTCCTGAGAATTGAAATAAAAATACATGACAAAAGACAAAGAAAAGAAACTTGACAAAATTAATAAAGAGCAGAAAATAAAAAAAAAACGAATATGAAGTGAAACAAAAAAGTTGGAAAAGTTGTGAAGAGAAGCAGAGATAATATTTATCAGAAAGTGGGTGAGAATTAAAAGATTTAAAGGAAGAGAACAAGCTGAAGGAATTTGGTAACAGAGGAATAAGGGATGGAAGAGGGTGTTTTAAAGAGAATGATTTAGAAAAGGTCTATTGTGAATATGCTTCCTAAATACTGAATGAAATTAGTGTTTCTATCAATATTCAGCAACAGATTTCTCCGAGGAATTGGTTTGAGGATTTATTTTATTGATTTATTTTGTGCAATATCTTTTCAATGAGTTCAACTTTTTAATCTGTTCTTATTGATGGCTGATAGCAATTTTTATTCTTTACTCCATTTCTTTTATTTAGTGAAACCCAGCAAATCATAATTATACAATACAAACCTTAGATTCACAGCCACCAGATAAACACTTAGTACATTTCACATCTCTGATGATCAGATTTACAATAAAATTCACTAGCCATCAGATTAGCATATATATATGTATATATATATATATATATATATATATATATATATATATATACAGACACACACACGCACTCTTTGACTATGTATGGAGCAAGGTCAAAGGCTTGTGGATCAACAGAAATCTCTCCTTGCCACTATTAAGCATTAAAAGATAGCATGGTTTGGCTCCATCACACACAAAAACAGCCTCTGCAAGGCTATAATGCAAAGCATTGTTAAAGGGGGATTCAAGCATGGACAACAGTGCAATATCTGATGAGACATCAAAGAATGGACAGACAGAATTGCTGGACCTCCAGAGCCAGTGCCAAAAATCATCCTGGAGGAGGTTGTCAGTTTCTTCTACCCTTAAGTCCCTCTACCCAATCATTGAAGCAATGGAAGACCTGATTTTATATATATATACATATATATATATACATATATATATATATATATATATATAGCTGGCCACTCATATTTGAGGATACCCATCTAGTAGGACAGCTAGCCAATCCCTATTGCATACGCTCGCTCAGGCACTTTTTTGTTTGCTCAACACCCACAGATCCCACCTGTGGTTTATACTGCAACTATGCTGAGCAGACCTTAGTTATGGTTTCTGGGAGAGAGCATGTTATCTAGTGTGATGAACAATTCGAACAAGGGAAGCACACTCAAGCCCTTGACCACAATTTCTTTTGGCTTCATGCTAGCACAGAACTGGGTAGACAGAACTCTTGTGGGCTGTATCGACAGCCCACAAGAGTTCTGTCTACCCAGTTTCACTCACAAGGCTTTGGTTAACCAGTGGTATAGTTTTCAGGCACTTAGCAAAGGTGCTGCATGCTAGGATTGACCTTGATCCAGTTTGATAACATCAGGAAGTCTCCTTCCTGAAAAATTGACCATGATGAGATTCAAACTTGGGTCTCATGGTCAGAAAGTGAATGTTCTAACCACTCAGCCACGCAACCATATATATCTCATAGTACCTATAAAAACTAAGCTGATTATTGGATCATCAATTCTGTTGTAGTTGAGTGTATAAAAATGTCATTTGTTGTCTTTCTGCTGAAGATTAAATTTTTTCGCTCTGACCCTAGACACTAGAGTCAGTGTAATATATGTGCACTGTACTTTTCTGCAAAGACCAGTGTCATGTCTGAGTATTTCTGCCTGTGATTATTAAAGCATTTGTTTACACTGCCAAGAATGGAAGTGTTGTTACCTTGCCCTTTGCTTGAGGTCAGTGTAGTATCTGTGTATTCTGCCAAAGATGACAGTTTTGTACACTCGCCCTCTACCACAAATAAGTCTTGTATTATTGCTGAAAAACAGCAGAGCATGATAAAAACAAAAAAGGCCCCAAACTTAATAAAAACAAAGTTTTATTATCAAAATGTTTGTTATTATTAAGAAATTAAATTTCAATCTCAAAATTGTTTTTATTGGTTAAAAGCAGGACTCCTTGGAGAATGTAAATTAATAATTTTTTTTAAACAACTAAATGTTTACTGAAAATTCTCCTCTGAATCACAAAATAAAAATGCAATAAAACAATGACATTATTTAATTAGAAAAGCTTTTAATTGCTTTTACAAATAAGATTTATTAAGGACACTATTATCTTTAAGAAAAATATTTTTTTGATGAATGAAGTTTTACAAGAATTGTTTTTCATTTTTTTAAATTTTAATTAGAATAGTTTAAATCATTTAAAATTCTGCATTATTCTAATCTGGTTAAGTGATATTGCTATTAAGTAAAAATTATCATTACAAATCAAAAACTGAAAAGCTTAATAAATGTTGTTTTGCACTAAGATTTTTAAAATGATTTTTTATTTTTTTTTTTTTAGAGTAGAAACATTGACATTTTCATAACTATGGATGTCCATACCATATTTGAAAGAGTTGTGCACCCTGAAAAAAAAAAGTATTTTGCTATCTGGAAATAGTAAATTTAATCATTTAGCTTTCAATTAAAGTTAAAAAGAAAGCTTCAAGAATGCTTTTTAATTTTTAAAAATTCATTTTAAATCTTAAGTATCAAAAATTTAGTGAAGGTCTCTACTATTGTATCTGGGCATTCTGCCTAGGATGGAAAGAATTAAAGACCAGCCTTATCCCGAGGAATAGTCTGTGTATTCTGTCAAGAAAGGAAATATTGTGCCCTGTTCATTTGTCTTAGATCAGTGTAGTATCTGTACACTCTATCTTATCTAAAATTATTATCCCTTGCCTCCTTTGCCAATGATCAGTGTTGAATCTGTATACTTAGTCTAACTTTATATTTCCATGGTAATTTGACCTTGATGTTCAAACTGCAGAAAGTGGTGTCCGCAATTGTTTACATGATATTTCATCATATTTTTAGGCAGGCCATTCAAATAAGGTTAGGATCCACTTGTTGATTTAATATATTTTTTTATTTTTAGTATCGCAGAAGTGTTATGGAAAGAGGAAAGAAAGAAACCATGATATTTTAAATAAAACAAAAAAAACAACTAAATAGAAAGTGATGCTGTTCATTAAACAGATTTTTTTTTAATCTCCTTGTCTCTTGCATGAAATGGCAATTCTGTTTGGATGCTTAATTTGATGTCAATCTTTAAGATAAAAATGTAAGAAAAAGTACATAAATTATTTCCTACACTGTTTATATTTAACAGAAAATCTTAAAAAAGTGAGAAAAGAGAGAAATGCAGAAGATATATTAATTTGTGCATACACTTGGTATTAAAATGTTAATCAAGTTTGTAATATTGGTCATGTTCCATTTCCAATGTTTATTTTGCATTATTTGTTTCATTATCATAATCGATGGAAATATAAGTGTGTTGCATAATAGCCAACAATATTATCTATTCGTTATGTACAAACCTACAGCAGTTATACTTAGATGTGTATTACTCTGAACTGAATTTGCTTGAAGTCATTACTCTACATTAATCAGTTCTGACGAGTGTCTTTATCTTGGTTGTTATAGTCAGAATTTTTAGATTTTTTTTTTTGATCTGGTAACCTTCTGAAAATTTTAAACTCTGCTGTTTAATTAATCTGCAAACAACAAAATGGGAACTATCTCTTCTATGTACCATATTCTATCAGGATGTAGCAATCATGGCTCTCCACAATTTCCTGTCCAGTGCTTAATAAACTGTGTCTTTTTTGTCATCATGCTGTGGAAGCATACTGGGTTTATAACCTGTAAAGAAAGTGGCCATGGTTAAATGTAAATAAATGGCAGAAATACCCAACAAACAGAATTGACAAAATTTGTAATGAACAAAAAGAGGAAAGAAAAGATCAGAAAAAAAAATAATATAAAACAAGCAAGCAATATATGCAAGACAAATTAACAGTAATAAGGCAAAACAGCAGTAATATGGCAAAGAAGTTAACAAACTAAGAATACAGGTTGACCTGCAAGAGCAAATTCGGATATGTGAACATAGCATTCTGACTTCAAAGTAAGACAGACTAGGACTGAGACAAATGAAACCAAGAACCAGCCGATTGGCTAAGAAAAAATCCCAGCATGCATTTGTGTGCTTCTGCCTATAAATTAGGATGGGGAAAGTGTTTTGCAGTCATTCCTCACAAAGATGAGAACTAACAAAACTTGTTCCGCCATCCATTTACTCAAGCTCTCTACGTAGGTTATACATTATTTTCCTCTGCCCCTCTTGCCTTCAGTCTGTCCTGTGAGTATCAGATTTTCCAAGCCCTCCTATATTCATTGTGTGCCTCTCTCTTCTTGACATTAATTATAAGTGTCTTTTTTGTTTCCATTTTCTTTAAAAATTTGTTGTTGCTCACATGTTTGATCCATGGTATTCTCAGCATCCTTCTGTAGAAGCACGTACCTCAATCAATTCTTGTGATGTCAATTTTTCTCCATCCACTAAACCAGAATATCTGTCTTTCTCTGCCTGACCTAGAGATTGAACCCTCAACAGGTACTTTGACGCTCTTAACCTCTCAGATATTGTCTTGTGATAGAATATTGGAGCATTTAACTTAATGTTTGTTCTTTCCAAGTTTGAAGTCATTCTTTAATATGTTAATAATTTCTTGAGTTAAAGAATTTTAAAAGGTTTAAATTTAGTTAATAATTATTTTGCTACCAACACAACAATATTAATGTCACAAAAAACTAAAATTTAACTACTTATTATAGTTGATTTTTTGATTTACTTCTTGGCTAACATTGTTTCAACTAGTATCAGAAGTATGCTACACCTCTGGATTAAATCCCAGAGCTGACCAGGTTGTGTAGCCTTGGCTGGTAATGAGTCAAAGAAAGAACTCTGAATTAAAAATTGCAGAAAGACAATCTTTGCAAAGAACAATCGAGGCAACACACAGTTTACAGATATTAAGAAAAGTCATGGTGGAGTAATGGATTTCAGTTTGGATTGAGAAAACAGATAGCCAAGATTGAATTCCAGTCGAGTTTATGACATTCACTTATGTGGAAATAATCTTGGGAAAGGTATGAATCCACTTCTGCTTCCAGCTATGCATAAATAACTGGGCTCTATGGCCTTGGGTTGCAACTGGCCAAGAAGGACAAAACTTCCCATTATGGATTAAATAGCAGGGCATTCAGTGTTCTGTGGCCTTGGTTGGCCACCAGTCTAGAAGAAGGACAATGTTGAATAGCCCTGGCAAAGCATATATTAGGCAGCTAAGGAAAGGAGTGTGGAGTTCACATTGACTGTAGTTGAGATCATTGAGACAATCTATCATAAAGAATAGGAAACTGTGGATGGCCCTGATTGCTTAGATCTTAGCAGATACATGGCACTTAATATTTCAGAGGTTGGGATTGGAGCTTAAATTTTCAAAATATTGATCTTGTCAGTAGACAATAAAAAGATGGTGCAACATTATCATCAGATTTACTTTCATTCAAATCTGTGTCACATGACAGCAGTTTAATTTTTGCTGTTCATTTGATGGTTGGAATTTTTTGCTGTTGTTCCTTTATATTATTAATTTAAAATGGATAGTCAATGCCTGATTCTTTGTAAATGATTTCATAACATGCAATTCTGTTGAATCTATTTGAGCAACTTCTAAATATCCACCCCACTATGTTCATGTGACTGAATATCTGATAATCACTTGACTTTTAATTTTTTCATTTAGTTATTTTTTAAAAAGCACGAATACAAGCAATATTAAAAATAAAAGATATTTTTATTTTAAATATGTTTATATTTTTTTAATTTTTTGGTAAGCAACATGTTTCTGTTTTATTCAGTTAGTCGAGTACTTTGCTTACAACCCCAGGGGCTATTGCAAATATACAGGAGGAAGTAATATAGCGAGTCTGTTTTTGCAATGTATTGCTCTTCTTCATGCTAAACCTTAATTAGATTAGATACATACCAGGGAAATGTTGTTGTTGCTTGTAAAGATGCAGTAAGCTGTAAGATAATAGAGGAACTAGGGCAAATGTTGGAGACTGCTGTTGGTTTTGTGTGAAATAAATTATACAAAATAACATTTTAAAATCACCATGCTGTTTTGTTTATTCTTTAGAAGCATTATTTTATTACTGACAACAAAATTCATTCAAGATTTGAAGTAAGAATTTTTCATCTGTTTCTGGTGATTTATTTGAAAATAATCTAATCTTGTCAAAACCTGTGTTTGAACTTTTAAGATTTCAGAACTACTTAAATAGATGAATCAACTTGAAAAAAAAAAAAAAAAATAAAAAAAAAATAAAGAAGATGGGGGAGAATTTTGGCAAAACTTTTGTTGGTTAGAATTCTTTAGAATTTTCTTTGACCATGACACTTGTCAGAGTCAAAAGTAGGGGGTTACTGTTCAAAACATCAATAATGTGTAAAATTAATCCTTGACTTTATAGAGATTTATTGGGCATATCTATTCTACATAGAAAAATAGACATTTCATTGTTCTAAAGGGACAGATAAATACATTCTAATTAAAGAACCAAAATTTACATAAATTAATAAAATATACATCCATTTATTCTTCATTTCGGATATATAACTATTAACTACCAATATTTATGCACATTCTTTATAACCTGACCCCCAAATGTTTTTAAAAAAAGCTTAAAAAGATTCAAAATTCAGAAAATATAAAAAAAAAGATTTTTAGAGTATGCAGTTATTAATGCTGTAAGCAGTTTCAAACTTGACATTTATAAATAACAACTAAGTCCAGTAACTAAAAAAAATCTGGAATTGTTTTTATACTGTTGATATTATGAACATGATCCCCGCCTTCTAAATCAATACGAATATCAGTATTTTTTTTTTATTCTGACAAGTTTCATGGCTTCAGGGAGGCCTTCTTTTTTATATGCCTTATTTCTTCAAGACATGGCTTTCCAAAACTTCCTATTCCTCTAACAGTAGCGAGCAGCATGTGTTTATATGAAAAGAGAAAAGTGGGGTTGATTTTCATTGGTTTAGAATGAGTGAGTTAATGATAATTATAATTGTTGTAATTATTCTATTATAATTATTTTTGACACTATAATTAATTTTTATTTATTTATATTTATGGACATGACAATATCTGATATCTAACATCTGATATAGTAGTTAATGCTGGACAAGATTTCAAATAAGGTGTGTTTCTTCTGATGCTTGCTGAGAATAACATGGAGAAAGCATGTGTGAAATGAGGAAGTTTCATTGAATAAGAACTACAAGGAAACTGCTGCTAATAATTAGGGACATTTGAAATGTTTTGGATGCATAATGAGTATTGTAGCATACGTACAGATGACAACGGTATGTTCCCATTCATATAAATACAGTAATAAATACTGTATGTTGGTCTGCAGTTGAAGACTCATTGTGGAATTCACTTGACTCACTTCTAGCAATTGACTACTACTTCTAAATGCTGCTGGCAAATCTTATATGTGTTGTTCTTGTCCTAAGTATTATTGTTCATTACCAACCTTCGTCTGATTATTCTATTTATTAACCTTCCCTAGGTTACAACAATAAGGAAAGAGGTCATTTAGTATTTAACACCCATAAGAGGTAGGAGAAAACAGCAAGTAAACTACTTAACAAATTTGAACAAAAGGCAGAACAAGGATACTTTTTTGGACATATAAAATGCATCAGGGAAAAAATTGAGTAACCTACATAACAAGACTGAATGAATGAACATCAGATTAAGTATAGAGCAACAAAAAGACAAGAAACTGTGGAGGGCCATGATAACCTTCATTCTGTAAAGTCATGGCATATAAAAGAAAGAAATATTGCATTTAACCTGCTTGATTGAATAAAATAACAGCTAAGGTGGATGTGGGTTGACTTTACACTCCATAACCTTATATTGGATGTAATTTTTTAATGTAATAATATTTCTTATAGATTTTAATGCATCATAAAACATTTATGTTTAAGGCAGAACTAAAAATTTGCTGACTAAAAAGTTATACAAAGACATATAAATTTTCATTGCCAAAAAAATGGAAAAACGAAATCATTTATTTTGCACGAACAAATGTTTTTTTTTTAAGATAATTTCCTTTCTTTTTACTTAAACCTTTTCTATCAATGATATAACAAAAATCTAGCACATGTCAGGCTATGGACTTAGTGACACACTCCTCAGGATGTAGGTGATCATGACTCTCCACAACTTTCTCTCCCTTGTAGCTCTTAATAAACATTGTCTTTCTGTTATTTCTCTTAAGCCCTGTTCTATCATCCATTTACTCAGGCTCATTAAGTATGTGTTGTCTTCCTCTGTCCCTCTTACCTTCTATCTGTATTAAGTATCAAATTTTCCAAGCACTCCTTCGTCATATGCACCACAAATCTCAACTATCTCTTGCTGATGTTAAATATGTTACTATAACAAAGAAATGTCTTATGAGTAAGTAGGGGTGATTAGACTGATAATACATTAGTTTTCTTTGGATATTTTTTATAGATGAAAAAGTGGGTGGGGGAATAAAGAACAAAAAAAAATGAAGAGTTAAAGAGGGAGAGAGGAGAGAAAAGAAAAATGTAAAGTAAGATATAAAGGGGGAAAAAATAGTAAGGAAATAATGGAGACAGGAGGGAAATGAAGAATGGTAAAGATTTGTGTTTGGAGAAAGTTCAACTTTTTAAATGTTTAAAAAAAAAAAAAAATATCAGAACTTTACATCAACTATTGATGGCACTGGCAGCTCCAAAAGTGGAAAAAAATGAAAGGAAAAAAAAAACAAAAACTGGGTAGTAATTTTGCTGATTTTGCTGTAAGAGTCGGATAGTTTTTTTGGCTAATGTAGATGTCAAGTTTCAATTATTGGTTTTGGGTCCAACAAAGAGAAAAAAGAAATCAGTATTTCTGACAAGAGTTACAGGGCTTAGCAAATATAAATTTCTCTCCTTGCAGTCAGAAGTAATAGCATCTAGTATCGATGCTAATGTGATAGAGTGCAGATAGATACATCTCAAGTCTAATGGAAGGAATCTGGAACAGTTCATTTATTCGTTCATATTTCTCTTGCATCTTAAAAGAATATCAAAAATGAGATAAAATGGATGTTTCTATGAAGTACAAAGATTTTTTTTGTCTGTACAAAAATCTGGAAATTATATAAAATAAAGTTGTCTGTATGTGTAGTGGATCACGTCCTCTCCAGATCTATGATACACAGCTCTATTTTCCTCTCCTCTAGGGTACCTAACAAACAGGTTAGCTCCCCTCCCAATTGAAGTATTCAGAAGTATTTAGTATCAGTACTCTGTGTGTAAATATTACAGAAAACTCTGACCCAGAATATATGTAGCTTTATCATTTATTCCTATACCAGTATGTGTCTTATATCTTGCCCAACTGAGTAATTCTTGCTTAATGGCAATAACTAATTTGCATATTCAGGTTTAAAAAAATACAGTTTTAAAAATAACTATTCTTTTGTTTATTTCTTGTTTTTTTGTGCTCTTTATAAATAATTTTTTGTTGATGGCTTTTCTAACTAAATTTCTGTTATTCAAATAAAGCCCTTTTTGTGCCCTGTTAGTGGTAACCAACTCATCATTTAGATCACAGCTAATTAGTAATATTGTTACTTTTTATATCATGAAAATCAACAAATTTTACTTTGTTTGAAATAAAATAATTATGAAAATATTTAAACCTATTGCTTTAAATACAAGAATTTTCCAAATTTTAATGTATATACAAATCTCTTGAACAAAGGACTGTATGACAGTGGAAAGAAGAAAGGAACATTGATAGTGCATATTAAGTTAAGATAAATAATTTTAATATTTTGCCTCAATCATGTTTATAAAAATATATTAATAAAAGAAATAAAAAGAAAACTTTTATGCCAATATGTTTCATTCCCTGAGGAATTTCACCAAAGTAAATGTAGAACATTTTTAGGAACCTGTTCCAAACAATAGAATGGGGAAAATTCTAGAAATTAAAATAAAAGAAAATATTTACAAGGAAGATCACTTACAAAGTATTTTTTCAATGCATTAGTTTTCTACAGAAATAATTTCAACCATAGTTTCAATTCCAAAAATGTTCTCTTTTAAGAGAGAAATAAGTTAGGCAAAATATTCTTAATAGCATATTAATAGATACTAGCCAAAATATAAATGTACACCATGTATTTTTTCAAATATCTCTTTTCTTCAATGAAATGCTCTTTTGTCAAGCCAGCATGTTAGTGTATGACCATGAAATTTTTTTTAAAAATAAAATGGTTAAATGGTCACGGCTTAATAAAAAAAAAATCAACAAAAATTACAAACATCAATAACAACAACATTATTTCACTTTTATTTAAAAAACAAAAATTCTCAAAATTTACATCACTTAATGACCTCTATAGTGTTTCTTTGCTTTCCTTAATGCCAAGGGATTTTTAAAAATATTTTTGAGCTTTTCTATTTCAAATTTGAAAGCACATTATTTCACTGAGTGTTACGTGAGCATAAAAGGGTTTTCCTCTTGTTCCTTCTTTTTAATATAAGAAATGTTGTTGCAGATAAGACAATAAGAATATTCATATCAGAACTTTGAACATACAAATATATCTGCATGCATTTGGAGTTTCTACAACTACCTCAAACAATAATTATTTACTAAACGCATTTTATGAAATTATTTTACTAAATATTAGTCACAGTAGTGTGGGCACATTGTGAGGTTCAACTTCACTGCAGACATAAATTAGTGTACAAGATCAGTTTTCTAATCATCAAATTATTGGAAGCACTTGAAAATGTATACGTATTTGATTTAACGTATATAGTTAACATATAAAAAAGTTTGAGACTTATCTGTGAGACTTCAAGTTTTACAGATACACTGCTCATCACTGTCAGATAAATCTATTGAATTTATTAAAAAATATCATATTTATATTAAAAACATGAATCCTTGACATCAAACAAATTTCAAATGTATTCTATACTAAAAAAAAAAAAAAACTATAATTCTATCATTTGTCCATGCTTAAAATATTGCTGCCACGTATGGTCCAGAGTCCCTTCTATTTTCTTAGAGTTCCTTGATAAGATCCAAAAAAGAATCTGCAATATTATTTGTCATGATCTGGTGACTCAGTTCCAGTCACTTTCTCATACTATTAGGTTGTTTCTCTGTCTTTTTTTTAAATATTTTCATAGTAAGTTTTTGAATGAGCTTTTTGCTATACTACCAAGACTTTTTAAATTTAAGCACAGCACTAAACTGGACATCAAGATCTCATCAATCTACAGCTGAGCAGGCTAAATGTAGCTGTAAATTCTATGCTAATAGTTTCTTCTTTCACAATTCTCTCTTGTGGGAACTCCCTTCCAGTTCCATGCTTTCCAGCTAACTTTAATCTACAAAAATTTAAATGGAATATCAATCACTTTCTACTGTCCTCCGGATTACTTTTTCTTTGGCCTGCTCATTATTAATAGTTTTTTTTCTTAATTCTTCTACACCCTGTAACCCCTTGTGTCTTAGCTGCATTACTGGCTTGCTTGGAGGATTCCAATTTAAAAAAAAAAAAAAAAAAGATACATATATTTGTGCATCAACCCTTCTTTTAAACATTTCACTGAATATGAAAAAACAAGGAAATTTTGATGAATTCTTCATTTAGTTTTTCCAGTGTTCTTACAATTTTCTGTTTGGTGGGGATAAGAGTTTAAAATTTCCAATTCAAAAGTGCTTGGGATAATGAATAATATGGGCACTTTTGAAAGTGATATTATATATATATATATATATATATATATATATATATATATATATATATATATATATATATATATATATATATATATATATATATATATAGGCACGGTGGAGTAATGGATAACAGCTTGGATTGAGGAATCGCAGAGCCGAGTTCAAATTCCAGTCGAATTCATTACATTCACATGTTCTAATACCCTTGAAAAAGGTGTGAATCCTCTTCCTCTCCCTCCAGCTATGGGTAAAATAGCAGGACAGACTGGGTTCTATAGCCTTGGATGGCAACTGGTCTAGGAGAAGGACAACTCTGAATTCAAAACCTGCGGAAGGTCATTTGGGAACCTTGTGGCATTCGGTGCACCAGGTCTCTGTATTCGTCTCTTCAAAAAGTGTGGATGGTCTTGCACAAGGCCTTCACCACTATAATCAAATCTCATGTGTCGGTGTCAGGCTGTCAGTTTCCTGGAAACTGATCTGCTTGAGTCGACTATATATATATATATATATATATATATATATATATGTGCATATAGGCAGCAATCTTTCTTTCATGCATCTTACATTGAAAACAGTCAACAAGAAAGATTAACCTTTTATTGAGTTTCTCTAGCAATCTAACATTTTTCTGTTTTTTTTTGGCGGGGGTAAAAACCATAGGAATTGTCCATAATTACAATTGCTTCTAGTGCTTTTGCATACTTCTAGACTTTATCAAGCATGTGTTTTTGGTTGGTGAAATTCTGTGTGTGGCTGCTACATAGTAATTTTACAATGTGGAGTTTAAGTGGTTTGTGTGCTTCTTGGCATTCATGTGCTGCACGTGGCCAATTGACCTGGGCAAGACTTCTGTTTTTAGAACACTTTTAACACGCCATCTCAAAAACTCAAAAGATTAATTAAATCTTCCTTGTTGGCTGTTTTCAATGAAAAATATATATATATATATATATATAAAATGAAATGGACTAAGTCTGACAATTATTTTAATATATTTTCTGTTTATGCATTATTTTTATAGATACAAATATTAAGTAAATGCTCTGTTTATAATAAATACTATTAACTACATTTACCAGCCTGAATGTCTGAGAAATTTCATAGAAAATGGTATATGTGGGGTATAGCACATCAGGCTATATTACAGTTCCATTTAGGATACATTCGATTCCTGTTGAGGACACGTATTTTCTATGAAATTTCACAGACATTCGGGCTGGTAAATGTAATTTATACTGTTTATTATAAACAGAGCATTTACTTAAATATTTGCTGCCTCTGGCTATGTTGCTGACCAAATTATATATCTATTTACTGTAACTGTAGTCAAATTAGCTTCAAAATTATGTCTTCAAAGGTCACAAGATATGTAAGTATATAAGGTACATGAGATAGAAAGTAACCGTGTTTAAAATTTGCTATATTTATAGAGAAAGACTGCTCACCATCAGAGATGGAGTGTTTAAAAAGACAGTGCAGAAATAGGTATCAACACTGCATGGGGACTCATGTGTCCATGCAATCTTCAGATCAAGTTTTAATAAACTTGGATTGAAGATCACATGGAGTCATGCCAATCACCATACATTGTTGTTACTGATGTCTGCACTGATTTTTTAAACACTCAATGTCTGATATTGAGCAAATTTTAAATATGCCCACCCACCTTTTAAAATTGAAGCAATTAACAGAGCTTTTTAATCTACTATTGTGTTTTTTAATACTATAAATGTTATTTTAAGATGAACATATTTGAGTTGACATTCAGATATCCTTACAATAAGTCAAGGTTCAATTACCCTCCCAAGGGGTACATTTTCTTCAATTAGATTTTTGATGATCTACTTTGATATACTTTAATTTCACTGTTCAGACATGTGTGCATGTGTTTAGGCAGCAAGAATTCATCCAAACATGTTTTATTAAATGCAATTGATAAGGTCTGTCTGTAACTTTTTCTTATATTAAAGTTATGAAGAAATTGTCCAAAAGTCATATTTGTTTTGTTTTTTTTGTTATAGTCAATAACATTTTATAGTCATGGTCAAGAACTGGGTATTATCAGTATGTTAAGCAAGGTTTAATTGAATAAATTTCAGCATTTTTAGATATCTTGAATTGAAATTGGAATCAATTTGAAGTAATGTCATCATTAATGGCAAAAAAATCCAGTAAAGCATGTATCAACTATATGCTTTTTTAATACACAGACTAGACGAGTGGTTAAAATATTTGCTACCGAACCATGACTTCTAAGTTCAAATCTCACCAGGGTTGATTTATCAAGAAGGGGACTTTTTGATTCTATCAGTTTTGGGAGATAATCTCAGCCTGAAGCACTGTTGGAAAGTGCCTAAAATCAACATCATGGATTTGGAATGACGGAATTGTTTGCCAATGGTTTGCTAGTACAAATCATTATGACCATATTGATCTTGTTCAGACTGTTGATCATGCAAGATTATGTACTTCATCTCAGAAACTGTAACTAAGGTTTGCTTAGCCTAGTTGCGGTATAAAACCACAGTTGTGCTCCTTGAGTGTAGAACAAACAAATGTGCAGGTGTCTGTAACAAGAATTGGCTTGCCACTCTAACAGATTGCTATGCTAGGATATGAGTGACCATTCATTAATATACACACTATAATTTTAAACATAGCATGTTTATGCAGCAATTATTCATTTAAATGTGCTTTGTTTAATAGAATGGACAAAGAGAGTTTCAGTCTCTGGCTGAGTTTCTGCTGGTGTTGTTGAATGTGTTACAGATTTGATTAACCCACAACAAAGAAAAAGGTGAGAAAGTTTTTTTTAAATATAAAAATATAAAATATTTTAATTTATGTGTTTTTACAACTAAATTTTTCTCAGCGGGAATGAGTGTTCAAGTTCCTTGTTTGTAGCTGTTTGCTAAGATGAAAAGAAATGGGATTTTCTTTGCATGTATGTTTGAGAAAAAAAAAGGCAAGGGAGAAAGTAAAAGTGGAAAGTGTAAGTGTCATGTAGCTTGGTGAGGAGGATGGGTGAATGAGTAAGGGAATCTCTTTGAAGCTGCTATCATGAACTGATGTTGCATGTATCTATCTCTGTCTCCTTACTGGTTTTTGTCCTGGATATCTTGCTTATTATAAAATGAAGGTTGTGTGTGTCTGTAACGTTTATATGTTGGATCGAATTTCCTACATTTTTTAGCCGATTTCAACAAAACTTCACAGGACTACATAAAATTACCTTTTGGTGGTTCTAACGGCGCCGAAAATGGGAAAAACACAGTTGTTTTTTAAGAAAATCAATTTGAAAACACGATTAAGACACAAGGTGAGAATGAAAGGGGGACAACTCACCCATGAAAATGTAAACAAAAGAGTATAGCATGATGAAAAAGACGCTGAACTTGACAAAAACAAAATTTTATTGTCTAATGTTCCTATTATTATTAAAGAGGAAAGATCAAAGTATTTTGGGGTATTTTTTTTTACATTTTTAATCGTTCCTAGCACGTCTGAAATTTTCATTAAAATATTGTTTTTTTTTTTTGGTCAAAAAAGGACAGATAATCATTTTCAATCATTTTTTTCGATTTGATAAAAAGATTAAAATCTTACTTTGATATTCTTTTAAAAATCAATTATCATTTTTTCAAAACTGATTTTAATAAAAACAGATATTATACTGTTTATTTAAAATATTTTGAACCAAGCTTAACTTAGCTTCTGCGCCGAAAAAATGTAATTTGAAAATAAAACAAAGCAGGTCATGACCTTTCATGTCACTTGATGATTGACAAAAGGCACATTCATGATGTTTAGATAACTTACGGGAGGGTAATTCTTTCTACGGATGGAAGGAAGTGAAATTATTTAAGTGAACAAATTATTTACCTCGTTACTTTTAAGGAAAACTTTCAGCGCTCTAATTTTTTATTTTTTTTTTGTACTTAGCTTTCATTTTTATGTTTACGATGCTTTATGGAAAATATAAAGAAATTAAAAATAAGACTGTTAATAGTGAGATTAAATTTCATAAGAAAAAGGTATCTAATTAATTTAGGTACCTTTCTTATGAAATTTTATCAGAAAATGTACATAAAATACTATAATTTTATGTACATTTATTACATTTTACTGTGTTATTTGTATTTCCATTCATTTTATTATTAATTTTGATATTTCATTTATGGAAAAATGTCATAACTGAGATTAATATAAAAAATAAGATCATATAAATTAAAGTTTAGCAGTAGTTAAATTTCATAAGATGATACTGTTACTTGTAGGTACCCTTCTCAGTTGAAATTGAAAACTTAAATTAACTTCTCCATACGTGTTTCGCAAAAAAGTAAAGGGCTTAATAGCGGAGAACAATGCTGAACTCAAATAATGCAACTAAATTGTATTCTGGTTGGTCTTCCGTATTTGATAATTACTGTCCGACTATAAACACAAAATTACATTTCTTAATTACCATGGTTAATCTGGTTGGTCCAAATTATACAATTTTCAAAGCACTAGACAATGACAATCTCACACGGACATTTTGAAAGGTTGATGTTGCATTTAACTAATGTTAAAATATTTTTTAAAATTCAATTTAAACATTTTTTAAAAATCTTTTTAAAATTAAAGAAATAAGAAATAATTGTATTAAAAATTCAAAAAAATTTTTTGCTTCCAGAAAATATTGTCCATATTCATAAAAACAAATTAAAACAAATAAAAGCATTTGAAACTAAATAATATATTTGTTTTATTGAGTTTTGTATGTTACAATTCACAGCTGATTTTCAGGTACGTTGACCAAAAAAAAAAACAAAAAAAATACATGATTTGCATTCTTCAAAGCCTTGTGCTTTTAACTATTGTAATCACTAAAACCGATGGTCCCGAATTTCTAGAGTTTTTCATAAAATTAGTTATGGGGTGTTAATAAATATAAAAAAATATTTCTGCTATGACTTTAATAAAAAAACATATTTATAATAATTTCGATCATCTGTGAATAGTTTCTGAAAGTTTCATTAACATCTGACAATTATTTTTATTTTTGCAAGATTTTCCAAATTAATGTGTGTAAATACAAAAAAACGAGCTAAAAATTATCTATGTTATTTACTACCCCTTGTTGCGACAAAGAGAAACAAGGTTTTTTAAATCAAAATTTAGAATATTCTAAAAGGATGGAAAAATTTTAGAAAAATAATTAAAAAAAATTTAGTCTATCCTCTTCATAAAAACATAAGCATTTTGTCAATAAAATTTTGTTTTCATAAACTTTAGCGTCTTTTTCATCAGACTATGCTCTATGTTTTAGCGATTCCGTGGAGTGACTTAGATTAAAAAACCCAGGTTGTTTGTTTGTGTGTGTGTGTGTGTGTGTGTGTGTGTGTGTGTTCCTTTATATATGGGATCGGATTTCTTACATTTTTCAGCCGATAAAACAAACATCCACTTTTTTTTTTTTGGCAGGTATTTTCTTATTGTCTTGCACACTTTTTTTTTTTATTTACATTCAGAATGCTTTAAAAATTCCATTTACAAGACAATTGTTTATAATAAAATTCTATTCACCAATCGATAAACTCATAACAATTGTAAACAATGTTTTTGTTTGAGTTTGGGTTTGACCAATTTGTAAAAAAAAAAAAAAAAAAAAATCTAATTAAGACATGCATGTCCGTCAACCTTAAACAATAATCTTTGTCAATATTATTTTTCAGTCTTTATGATGGTCGATACTTGATCTATCACTTACTGTTACATCCCCGGGCAACACCGGGCTCTACTGCTAGTCATATATATATCTGTGTCTTGGGTAAGACATTAAACTACACCCAACAGCAACGTCTCTGATCAGGAGGTTTTGAGGAGCATGGAACCACCTTTTACTTGTTGGTATTCCCAAGTTCACCCTGACCTGGGGTGGAAGCACCTGTTAGAGTCTCAGCTATGAACAAATAGTCGACCCCAAAATTGCTGTGTAGGTGTAAAAATAGGGATTAATACTAGTAATACATTTTCGAGAAAAATATTTTGCTAGTAATACTTTTATGAAGGAAAAAATTATTACCAGCAGTACATTTATGAACAAAGAGTTATTACCAGCAATATAGGTTTTGAAGGAAAAATTATTATCAGAGATACAAAATTGAAGAAAAAATTATTACCAGCAATACATTTTTGTAGGAAAATTTATTACCAGCAATGATTTTTTGAAGGAAAAAATTATTAGTAGTAATACATTTTTAAAGAAAAATTATTACAAAACAAAATATTAGCAGCAATACATTTTTGGGAAAAATATTAACAGAAATACATTTTTGGAAAAAATATTAGCAGAAATACATTTTTGGAAAAAATATTAACAGAAATACATTTTTGGAAAAAATATTACTAGCAACACATTTTT
>CAHIKZ030005621.1:2065000-2112500 GCA_903632075.3 Acanthosepion pharaonis | reverse complement strand
AGCGTTATTTTAAAGGATGAAACATATTACATAGAATCTTTTCCACTTAGCTATTCAGTTATCACAAATAAACACCATTGAACTATTTTCAGAAACTGACAATGCAGTTGCCATTAGGCAAAAACTTCATAAGAAACCTAATACCTGGGTACATATCAACTATTGACAAAAAACAATCAAGCCCATTACTTTCAAGAAAAACTAAAAACCTCCAACATAATCATTACCAATAATACAACCAAATAATGTTTGTACAATATTGTCTATGAATTTGCTTGTCCACTTGAAGAATGTTTCTTTAGTAGCAATTGTTTAAACAATACATCTATTGGTTATACAATTACTACATTATCTCATTGATTAGCTGACCTGATAATAGTTCAATTAGTTACTACTAGCCAACACAAAATTAAAACAAGAAATCTAAAATCCTTATCAATACTATATCATTATAAGCTGTAAAAAATGATTACAAATAGAAGAAGCATTAAGCATAAAAACCACCAACCCACCATCAATAAAATGTTGTTCAATATTGGAGCAAACATGCTAAATAGATTTTATAAGTAAAAAAAAATAAAACATGACATTACCAAATAATTGGATGTGTGAAGTCACAATATTTGAAAATAAATGAAAAGGCCAAAATATATAAAGAAAAATCCTTTAACATCTGACTATATTTCCAAGATGAGGTCTTGTAACTATTTATATTGTTCAGACTGTTGTCATCATCTTTACTGTCACATTTGTGGCATTGTTCTTCTCCAGGTGATATTTGTTGAAATTTTAAACCAAACCCTTCATTTAGTCCATGGTGGGTAGATTGTTCTAATTCCACCTCCCATGCTTTTTGATATCTCAATTTTAGTTAATTCCCCTTGATAGCTGTTGAACCTTTTCTTCTCTCTGCTGAATTTACAACTCTTTGAGTCAAGTCACTTTTTGGATCAATTGCTTTTCTTCTTTACTTTCTTGAATTACATATATAAGTGGACATTGAAATCACCACTGAGAGATGACAGTCTGTTTCATGCTAAACACAATCATCAGGCTATATATAATATATTGATGTATATTTTTATATATCAAGAATAATAATGGGGAAAAATGTATGGCAAAGTGGGAAAAGTTTTCCTGTCGCATTTTGTCCTTTAGGACTTCATCGAACTAATTTTGTTATGTTGTGCACTGGTGAGGGATGCAGGGAATTTCAAATTAAAATTTTTTAATAATCTAGCTGATTTAATTAAGATTCTTTTCTTTTTTTTACCATTACTTTTGTAAGTAGAGATTCCACATTGTGATAATAGGAGTTCTGTCATTAATGGTGAAATGTTATAAGAGCCAGGGTGCAAATTTACTGTAGATGACCTTATGATTAAAACACTCTCTAAACATTTTCATCTTAGTGAATTGTTTTCTCTTTTGATCAGAGGAGCATTTTTATGTCAGAATTGTGGTCAGTCTTGTTATGTTGGGCAACCAATATATTTGATGTAGTATTTTGTAAAATGCCCTTTTCTGTTCATATAATTTTTTATTTAGATTCCTTAAGGTTTCCCCTATATAGTTTTTGTGACAATTATTACATGCAACTGATTATTTTCCTCCAGCTTTTAGCTTATTGACAATGTCTTTTATGTTGTAGCAACAAATTTTATGTTGAGGTTAGATAGATTCTTTCCAGTAGTAGATGCGATAGTTGGTAGGACAATATGTTTTTGATATATATATATATATAATCACGAAAAAAAGTCAAGTGAAAAAAAAATTATTAAAGCAAATACAGAATTTTTATGTCTCATTAGCTCAACTCCCAATATTCAATTAAGTTTTACCCCAATTTAAATATTCAATTAAATTCCCGCCCACCATATAAATATTCTTACCTCTTCTTAGTTGTTTTCATTATTTCTTTCTGGCTTTTTTTGTGTCTTTTTGTAATTTCCATAGTGTTTTTTTTGACAGTTCCAATTCTCTTTTAATGAGAAATGGAATAAACCTAAAAATGGTAATAAGCAAGGAGAGGAAAGTGCAACAAATTTATCAATCTAATCCATTAAATCAGAAGAATATTAAAGATTATCCTGAGAAACTTTAATCCCTCATCAACATACAAACAAAATCCAATATTATCAATAACCACCATGAACTTCTATTTTATTGACTTAATCACACTTTCAACATATGACCATAAAACATAAACTTTTGTTTTTTAATGATAATGAACCCTTCTTACTTATTTATAGACACACAAGATATTGTAAATATCCTGCTTTGAAAATTGATTGAATTATCCAAAGAATCAAGAAATGGCTTTTAACTTGTTTGTATTTTTAATATCTTTGTAAACACTACTTGCATGTCTAAGAGCATGAACATCAAATTTCTCTTCATATATATATATATATATATATATATATATATATATATATATATATGTGTGTGTGTTTTTTATCAAAGTATGTGAATGTATTTTGAAAATAGCTTTTCCAATAATACATATAGGACTAAAAGCATGACAGGACCATTTGTTTTAAAATTTTCTCGATATAATGATGTTAAAGTGGATCTGTAGCTAATTCTGTACTTTATGGCAGTCATGAATCTTGATTAAAATTTTCTTTCCTCTTTGCTTTTTTGCTGAATGCAAATCAATTCAAAATGAACACCTCAGATGTAAACATAAATGATGCTCTTTTTAAATATTTGATTGTAGATAAAAAAGATTAAATCATAATTCACTCAAATATAAAATAGAATATATTATGAAAAATAAAATATTTCAATATACATAAGATTGATTTTTTTTTTTTGTACTATAAATAATTATCAATCTATCCATTTATATTTGTATCTTTGGATATTCTGCAATCTTTGCTTATTGATGGGCTTTGTTCATGTCTGCCAGCCTGTCTTAATACTCTTTTTCACTTTTGTCAGCCATCTTGTCTCAATATGCTTGGCTTTTTTTTCTCTTGTCTGCCAGCTCATCATGATGTACTTTGCTTATTTTCTTTTGTCTGCCAGCCCAACTCGACATGTTTTGCTCTTTTTTTTTTTTCTGCCATCCCATTTTGATACACTTTGCTTTTTTTTGCTTGTCTGCCAGCCCATCTTGACGGTCTTTGCTTTTTTTTTCCTCTTGTCTGTCTGTTAGTCTGTCTCGGTGCATTGTGTTTTTCTTCTTTTGTCTGCCAACCCATCTTGATACACTTTGCTTTTTCCTTTTGTCTGCTAGTCTGTCTCAGTGTGCATGTTTTGTTTTTTTAAATCTCTAACAGTTTTTGTGCATTGACCTGATTTCTTTCTAATGGATACATTAACAAACATTACAGATAATCCTATAATAATTGTCCTAACCCCTCCCTTTGTAGTTCCCATGACTGTTACACCCTGCCAATACCTCATAAATAATGGACTATTCCGTTTTGTTCATGTGAGAAGACAAGACATATCAAAGACACTACTTGGTTTCAGTGATAAAATGAAAGAAAGAAGGGTAGATAGAAGTGTTTTAATGTCTGTTTCAGTGAAATAGAAAAGTTACCAATTTAAAATCTTTTCTTTTGTATCTCCTTACTTCTTAAAATAATAATAACTTCTTAAAATTCATATTTATGATTTTATTGCAATATTTTGTTAAAGTTGTTAAGCTCAAATATTTAATGGCATAATAGGAGAATTTTTTATGGATATTTCATTGTCAGCTTATTCAACCATTAACTGAAGAATTAAGATTCATCAGAAATTTAAAATAGGAGAACTGTGAAATTTTCATGGCTTTAAACTAGTAAAGCTAATTTTGTAAAATGCTTTGGTGTATGATGGCTGATGTAAAATTTAAGGCAATTGATTTGAGGTCAGAATAAGATTTAGCATGGTTTCTACTATGTCTCTCAAAGCAGTCACTTGTACAGTTTGACATTGTTTCTAAATGCATGCTCATTTCAAAGTGTTGCTGCAGAAGTATGTAGTTATCTCTTAGTGTTATATTCCACATATGGTAGCATGGAAGGACAAACAAACCAACAGTACTGCTGGTGTGATGAAATGAAAAGATGAAAAGAATTGTGAATATAAAATTCTTTTGTATTTCTGATACAGTGGATGCAAGTTAATGTGTCTCTAAATGTAGGCAAGGGAGGTGGCTTTGAAGGAAGAGTAGAGTTGGTAAGGATTAGATTTGATGCATTTGTTGGTTTGGGTGACTGAGGTCATGATGAAGGTGTCAAGAGGCCTGGAATGGATTAGTGAAGCTTCAAATCTGACTTTGCTAATACAAAGGGTGTGAGCATGGTTTAGGTGTTTGGTGGAGTGTGGCTCTCTAGTAGATATGTGTATTGAGTCAGTTGACTGAACGCACAGTGTTGACATCAAGAACTCTCTGCTGTCAACATTTGGCCTGTTTGCAGGGTTCTGTACTTGTCATTTATGAGCCACTTTCTTAAAAGCAAATCTGGTGGCTCTCAAACTCATCTTTTTTTCATGGTGGCTACATTCATGATTGGCTTCTTTTATGTTGTCTTTTATATCTTTTTTGGAGAGGATTGTATGTGTGGGTAAGATGTGATACACAGTCCCTGTGCAAGAACAACTTTTTTTTTTTTTGGGTTTTTCTTTCTTTATGATCACATTCAGATATGTAGAGTGAATCAGAAAGAGATTTACTTTGTAGCAGAGTATAAGATTAGCATATGCAAGTCATTACTTTTAGGATTCCTTGCAGTTAGTAAAATCTGTTTCCAGATAAAATTGTCAAGTATTTCCATATTGCCTATACACACACCATTCTGTATACTTCTAATAGTCTCAAGATTACATATAATATCTAATTCAGTGTCACTTCTTTGTGGTTATCTTTCTGGGATAAACAAAAACTTTTCCTTTGGTTGCTAATAAAAAGATTGGGAAAATCCTCAGAGTAAGAGTTATTTACATGAACTCAATAATTCTGAAAGTATTTTTGAAAAGGTTTAATTTGAAATGTTCTTTCAAGTAAAAGAAAAATAATATACTTGGAAAATTTGTAAGAAAATAATTCCTTAAAATCTATCAAAAATCCCCATATTATTGGATTTTGATGAAATTTTCTGTACTTTAAAAAAAATAAGAGGTGAGATATTGTAAAAAAATTTCATTTTAAATTTCAGGAAACAGTATTCAGTCAACACAGTGAACAAAAGAGACAAAAAATAAACAAAGCTCAAACATTATCGCAAGAGATAAATGATGGTCTTTGAAATGCTAGAAGGTTACAAGATGGTATGATTGCACATCACACTATTCATTGGGCTTGTTCAGCTTGTACAAGGCCTGGGGTTGGGTGACTATTTGAGGTAGAGGATCAATTACAGGGGTAGTTTACATAGATAGGAGTGGAAGATAATGGTTAACTCTAGACTTGAACAGGTTAAGAGTGAAGTGAGATAGAAAACGTCTTTTTGGGAGCCTGTTTCACAGAGCAGTGGTTTACAGGAAACAGCTGTCTGATTGAAACTTACTTCTCACCAATGGAATACAAAGAGAATGGAATGGCAGGTCCAGACCATGTAGGTTAGAACTGATCAAACTAAATAATGTAGCTCATTTGAGCACTTTTGGTGGACGTAGCATGATAGAGCAGTGAGAGGTTTGCTACATCCTGCTTGTGAGAGAGAAGGTGGAAAATAATTCTTCTCCAATGAGGATTCAGGGACATTTTTGGATTCTATCAAGACCATAAAGTGAGGACAGGGCATCCCCTACCCAAATATAACAACAGTACTCCATTTTTTGCCTGGTCTGGCTCTTGAAAGTAGAGGACAACAGGAGGAGTAAGTCGAGGGAGCTAACAATTTTATCTACATCTTTAGTGATGGATCATATGTACAAGTTCTACTTGAGGTCAGGTGTGAGGCCCAATAGTCTTTCAAGACATAAATTATGTAAAAACTATCCAAATGTTCTGTATGTCTGAGTGCTTTTGGCTATACTTTTAGCCATTGTCAAGGATTTTTTTATTTTTACTTTTAACTGAATGTATGGATTGTTTTTATATTCTTTATTGTTTTATGTATTTAGAATCATGGGAATGTTTTATTTTCCTAATGGGGTCAGAAAAAAAAAAGCCTGTATTCAATGACATCCACTATGAACACAGCCATAATGTGCTGACCATGTTTGGAAAATAAAACATTCCTATAACCTTTCCCAAGTATATTTGCACATATGTGAATGCAAAGAACTTGGCTCTTCAATTTCTCATTGCAAACCACTATGCATTATGTCTCCCTCACATCTCATAGACAGAAACAATGTCCTTTGCTAAAACCTGTTAAGATATGTATTTCTTGAAGATAATGTTTTTAAGGCAGTCTTTGTAATAATAGTGCTCAATATCAAGAGATAGAGTATTAATAATAATATTAATAACAGATTAAATTAAATGTTCACTACCTTGTCTGTACCCTTACATTTAATTTTATATCTATTTAATATCTTATATTTAATTTTTGCTGTTGTTTTCCAGCCTGTCTTGATGTGCTTTGCTTCTTTGTATCTATTTATTGGTTTATCTGTTATATCTATGTAAAAGTGTGTGCAGCTTTTATATTATATCATAAAGAAGTAATTACACAAAGAATTAATTAGCAATGTTAATGACAAAATCACTTCACTAACAAGACTTAATTTGACATTAACTTACTATCACTTCCTTGGATACTAAGATCCTTATCTTTGAATTGTTATCAGATGGAATTGATGAGCCTAGTACTTTTGATAATTTCAAATTGTCACCTTGAGGGCGCAATGTTTTCTTTCCATTTACAGACAAATCACTAAGACAAAATATGTGCAGTGTAGACCAAAAAATATTTTTTAAAATATGCTATTTATTTACAGTTATATTGGATTGTGCAATGCCATAATGCTAGATTTCTTGTTCAAATCAGTAAAGTGAGAATTTTGTTTAAATTTTATAATGTGATAAATCCACAAAATTTTGTTGTTATATATGTTCTTCAGTTAAAGTGGCTTAAGTTTAATCCAATTAGTAGAGTAAAATGTCTTTGTATGTGTGTGTGTGTGTATATATATATATATATAGTTTTAAGGTGTGCTATATTTATGGGATAAAGTGCTCAATATGAGAGATAGAGCATATGTAAATATAAATATAAAAGTGAACATTGAAGTCAACACTCAGAGGCGACAGGCTGTTTCATGCTAGACACAATTGGCTGGCAGCCTGATGATTGCATCTATCATGAAACAGCCTGTCGCCTCTGAGTGTTGACATTAATGTTCACTTTCATATATATATATATATATATATATATATATATATATATAAATCAGAGAGAGAGAGAGAGAAATTTGAAAAAGCACAACAGCATTTTTCTTTTCCTAAAGGAATCCTTTTTGCCTAACACTTTTTTAAAGGTAACCATTGGCACAAATCTGACATACCAAGGGCAAAACAAGGGATAATATTTGCAAAAAAGATATACTGAATGAGGGAAACTTTGGAACATGATTAAAAACAAAATTGACTTCCACTTCCAATTTTTATCTGCCCTTTACTGTTGTCGTATACCACCTTTTAAAATGGGTGGTTGTCCTTGTATGCAAATGGCCGACATTCATAAAAAGGCTCAACATCATACATGCACTTTGGACCTCTTGTAAATGGCAGTTTGGCAGGCCAGACACCTCAGATATCAGTGTGCAAATATCTATAATCACAAGATTATCAAGTAGATGTTGGCCTATTGCTGAATCATGTGCAGACTGAGTCATCCTAAAAGAAAGACTCAGATTGCCTGAGGCATAACGTGAATTCCCTTAGAGATAAACAATACTTTCTCCAGTTATGTTTGTCTTATGCTGTTATCCTGACGTTTATCAGACGCAGGTTTCTAAAAATCAAGATTGGATCCTGTCTTCCATTTGAATAAGCTTTTATTAAGCATGAGTCAAATAAACTGTTTGAATTTTTCTCCTCAAGCTTAGGTTTATTTTGATCAGTTTTGACTGACATTAGGGACTTGTTGTCCTTCTTTGATTTTTTTCTGCTTTTCTTGTTATTTAACATCAATTAAGTTGCAATTTGAAAAGTATATCAAATTAAAAGATCAAAGTTATCTTAATTTTCTTGTCTCCAAAAGATATGGTGTTGAAAATGGAGATTTAGATAAACATATATTTAATTTCTCCAATATTACACTTACAGACATAGAATGGCTTGTTCTTTCTTGAGGATTGGATTTTTGTATCACTCCCTCTAAAGTAAACAAAGAGCAGATCTTTGCTGAGTTTGAACTATTATTCTCTCAGTTAAATTTATATAAACCTTCTTCTCCTGACAAGTTTTTCTTGTATAAAACTAGATTAGTTGAATTATCTAGTGAATATTCTTCCCTCTTCACATATTGATTTTCTTGCTTAGCAGAGTGTTCACTTCCAGACTTAAGTCTTTTTTGTCTAAAAGTGATATTTACATCAACAAGCCAGATAAAGGCTCTGAAGTGATAATTTTAAATAGTCTGGATTATATTGATAAAATGAAAGACATTTTACATGATTCCTCTAAGTTTAGGAAGATTGGTTCTTCAAATGTATGTGACAATAACAACAAAATTGAGGCAAGAATACAGAGGTGCTTGCTTTCTATATATAAAAGCAACCTGATTTCCAAGAGTGTGTACAATTACATTAGACCTGTTTGTTCCCAATGCCAGTGGTTGTATGGTTTTCCCAAGGTACATAGGGACAGTATGTTTCTTAGAACCTTTCTTTTTATGACTGGTTCTGTGCAACACATATTGGCTGAAATATTCCAAACTGTTTCAGATTTATTTTCGACCCATTGTATTTCTGACTCCTTCAAATCTTCTTATTTTATTAGGAATTTGCAAATTTATTCCAAGGACAAACTCCTAGTGTTATTTTTTGATATTGTTAGTTTGTGTACAGACATACCCCTTCAAGACATCATACAAATATGTTCCAATGCTCTTTATAGGTGTTGCTTGAGTCCTGCTTTAATTCCGGAAGCTCTTTTTTTTGGAGTTTATGCATTTAGCAACTGAAAAAGTTGAATTTAGTTTTGACAATATTATATACACCCAAATCAATGGGATTTTGATGGGTAGTACAACATTTTTGTTGGTTTCTATGAGCTTCTTTTGTTCAAGAAATGCTATAAAACCTATGTATACTTATGGTACATTGATGATACATTTTTCATCTTTGATCCCATCAGTGATGCTGCAGCTTTTCATATTGAACTCATTTCCTGTCATTCATCCTTGAAATTTACCATGGAAGTGGAGAATTCTTGTACTTTGCCATTCTTGGATGTTCTTGTTCTTTATTACCTGAGTTTATTGCAAACCTAAAATTCACAGGTCTGTACATTAACTGGAATTCTTTTGTTCCAAAAGCCTGTAAGGTTAACCTGATTTCCACCTTAGTCCATTATGCGCTGATGATTCACCCTATACTTTTGACCAGGAATTGGAGAAAATTCATCACATTTTTATTGACAATGATTTTCCTGTCAATGTTGTTGACCATAAAATTAGATATTTCAAAGAACTGGTAGTGTTTGGTCCCAGTCATTGTCCTCTTTGTTTGAAAATAACATGGCTAGGCAGGAACAGTTAAGTGTTTGCATACAGATTATCAGCTTACATTACATCAGGTTTTTCTGCTCTCAAGTTTTTAACCCTTACCATTCTTTCTAGAATTTTTCCCCCTGCCACTGCATTTTTTTTTTGAGGGTGCAAATACATTGAACACCTACTGTTTTAAAATTGTTATAACTTCCTTTGTATTGAGCATATAGATTTTAATTTTTGTACACTAAAAAGAATGAATGAGTAATATTTTGATATAATGCATTAGGTTTTGCATGCATGTTTTGACATTGAAAACAAAACAATTGTGGAAAAATTAACATAGGTTTAATCAATGTTACACTTGATGTAGAATCTAGAAGACTTCAAAATGGCATTGGAAAACAGGAGTTTAGCCTTGTTCCAAAGCAGTAGTAGGTGATTTCCAGCTTAAAATACCGGAAATAAAAGTTGAGAAGTGTTTATTTATAGCAACCATCTCAAGGCAACAGAATGCACCTAGGGTAGCAAAGGGAGATAACTCTGTGGTGACTATTGTTGCCTGCAGTGTGGTAAAGTTTAAGACCAATTTGGTCTGCCCTACTTTCAAAATAGTTCTGTCGTATATAAGTACAAATGTCAACACGATTCTGAATATGTAGGAATGACTAGTCTGAGGTTGGAGACCCGTATGTGTCAACATGTTCCAGCCAATATAAAATCTGAGTCTTTCTCCTAGGACAACTCAGTCTGCACATGATTTGATAATTGGCCAACATCTACTTGATAATCCCGAATGTGCCGCCAAATATGTAGATATTTTTTTCACTGCTTTGCACAGAGCCTGGTGTGCTCACCACTTGTGTGTTTTTGAAGCTGTTTACATTAAGTTACATTAACTGGTTCTGTGAAAGTAGAAAGAACATTTCATTCATTTGCTATGTTTGTTTGGAGGGTCCTGAGTGAGAGTTTTTCCCTTTTACACTCACTTGGAACTGTTTATTACTTATTTTAATTGTGAATTATTTACTATTAAATTTTTTTTTTAATCGTGTTCCAAAGTTTCCCTCATTCAGTATATCTTTTTTGCAAATATTATCCCTTTTTTTGTTAGATTTGTGCTAACGGTTACCTTTGAAAGTGTTGTTCGAAAAGGATTCCTTTAGGAAATGAAAAATGTTGTCGTGCTTTTTCAAATCAGATTTTCTATTCTGTGGTGTCAAGACATATATATATATATATATATATATATATATATATATATATATATATATATATTCTGTGTTCTGTGGTGTGGTGTCAAGACATATATATTAATATATCAAGAACAATATTGGGGAAAATGTATGACAAAGTGGAAAAAGTTTTCTTGTGACATTTCTTTCTTTCAGACTTCATTAAACTAATTTTTCATGTTGGTGTGACTACATATGTGCCTGAACAAGTGACACTAGAGATTTTATGTTTTTAACTTTTTTTTTAATCTAGCCAATTTCATTTACATTCTTTTTTTTTTTCCATTACTTTTTTTAATAGATATCCCACACTGTGATAATAGAAGTTCTGCCATGAATGGTCAAATTTTGTAAGAGCCAGGACACAAATTTACTGTAGGTGACCTTAAGATCAAGGCACTCTTTCGACATTTTTGTTGTTGTGAATTTTTTTCTCCTTTGATCAGAGTAGCATTTTTTAATGTAAAAATTGTGGTCTGTCTCATTTCAGAGGGCAACCAATGCATTTGATGCATGAAAAAGAATCTAAATGAAATTGGCTAGATTAAAATAAAATTAAATTAAATTTAAAATTCCTTAGCATCCCTCATTCATGCACATGTGTAGTCACACCAATATAAAAATTTGGTCTGGTGAAGTCCTAAAGTATGAAATGCATCACATTAAAACTATTTCCACTTTGACATAACTTTTTTTCCCATATATATATATATATATATATATATATATATATATATATATATATATATTATTTGTGTGTGTGTGTGTGATATCAATAAGTTTCTTATCTCATACTGAAAAAAAAACATTTATTTTGTACAAAATTACTTTGAACATACTCTCCTTTCTTGTTGAGTTTGGAATATTAATTATGCCTATTATATATTAAACTGTAAAAATCTCATCTGAATATCTCGGAAATAATTACACGTCAAATGAGAGAATTGCTAATCTGACCTCAAGGAACTCTGTATGCATATATATATATATATATATATATATATATAAATATATATATAGTTTATGAAAAATTAAGGAGGAATCCGTATATATATATATAAGGAGGATATATATATATATATATATATGCATGGATATTTTGCGTTTGTTTGTATATGCTTATACAGACAAGAACATATATGGGTATTTATATTTTTTTTTCTATGAGTCAGTAAGTAAAAATCAACCAATCAATATATCTATCTTTGCATTTTCAATCAATCTTGTCTCACCACCTATTCTTACCACGTGTTTCTGCAGATGCAAGTATACCAAAAACAGGTCAGTAGAATCGAACAGCATAAATGTTATTTGCTCTCTTCTCTCCATCTTTCTTTACTTTCGAATATTGCTCATGAACAGGTGGGGACTACTTTGGAGTAAGCAGTAACATAAGTAAAAGGATCTGAGATTATTACAAAGTCCTTATGACTTCATTTTCCTTTCTCTTTGCCATTTCTTCTTTAGATTTTTTTTATGCATCCTGTTGAAAAATGTCTTTTGTCATGTTATTTCTTTTCAGTCATACCAGTGAATGCTAGACAATTTCCTCACAGATGAAGACACTCGAAGCAATAGATTTTGTTATATAGTAGGATGTTGAGAATACAATGGATGAAGCATGTGGGCAAGGAGGAAGTTTTAAGAAGGGAAATGGAAGTAAAAAGAACACTCATACTTAGTATCAGAAAAAGACAATTGAAATTTCTAGGGCACGTAATAAGGAAAGAGGGCTTAGACAATTTAAGACTTAGAGGATGTACCAAAGATAAGAGGGGCAGAGAGAAATAGCAAGTAATCTGTCTAACAAGCTAGTGTAAATGGATGACAGAACTGAGACTGGAAATAATGCAGGATGACATATTGTTCGGAACTATGATTGCCCACGTTCTGAATATCATAGCAAGAAACGTTTTTGGTTTGCTTATACTTAGACAAGATCAGAACAATAAATGTTAGAATCTGGTGCTGATTTGAAAATTTCAAAACATGGGCTACTTTTTAAGTTAATAATTTAAATTTAATTTATGATATTAAACAATTTTTATAAAAATAAAATCCAAATATATTGACTCCAGTTTTTCAAGGAGAAAGAAATTAACTTTTCACCTTTTAAGGCTGGAAGCCCACAAAAATGCCTGTAAGTTTCACATACTGGGAGCATAGGAATGTGGCCACAATTGGGTATCACCATACTTCACAGCATTATCACATGATCAGCAAGAATTACCATCTACCTAAAGAATATATGACATCAGAAAAGTGGTGTGCTGTGATTAGAAATCTTTGAGAATTTCACTCTTTTCATCACAGCTTTTTGTGCTTAATGAACCATATTGGACAGTGAAAGTGGAGTAGCTTGGTGGTTTCTTTTGGAGTAAATAACATTGGAAGAGAACAGAATTTTTGCTGTTACATCAGAAATTGACTTTACAAGTGATGATAAATATAAAATTCTTTTACAAAGTTTAGATTTCCAGAAACGTATCTCATAATCAGTAATATCAAGTAGGCAAAATTTTGTGTCATTTGATGGACAAATCAATTTACTTTCATATAAATTAAACTTGTAATACTTTATTTTGAACAATTTTTGAGATAACTTATATATTCATGTATAAGCTGTCTTAATGTATAATGCAATGCCTTAATTTGTTTTGCATGAATTTTAACTACTCCAGGAAAAGATTTACTGGTGTATAGTGTAACTGGTCACCAAAAATGCATGGTTTTTAATCTCTTTAAAAAATTAGCCTTATATATTGCAACACCCTATCTTTTGTATAATAACTGATCATAAAATCTCACACTATACTTGAGTATATATGGTATATCAAGTTAATTACATTAGCATCATGTTTTTTTAACAATTTGGTCAGCCCTCCAGGAATTTAATAATTGAAATTGTTTAAGAGGTGATAGGGTTAATATGTAAATAGTTTGCTTTTCTTTACAGAACTGTCAATAAGATTTCAAAATGATTTTTAAGAGAAAAAAAAGACGACTTCAGAAATTCATAAACAGAAATAATATAAAAAGACTTGATATGATTTCTTGGACTGTTATTAGATATTCTTTAAACATTTTACTAACTTGAAATGACTTCTTGTGCTTTTAAGTATGATGAAAACTTGTGATGCAAAAAAAATGTGATAAATTCTGCAGAGAATAGAAATGGCTTCTGGCTTCAGTGCTGGGTTTTCATCAAACTTAGGCTTCGATTAATCAAAGAAAGGAAGGGAATTTCTCTATAAAATCAATTTAAGTTCTAGCTCAAAGCAGGCATGTCTCTTTACTGTTTATTTTTTTTAAGCAACAAAGGACTATTTTCCTTTCCTCAGAAATATTTGTTGATAGAAAAGTGCACCTGGTGATGATGCAAAAAAAAAAGGAAAAATTGAAGTAGTTGATGTGCTGAAAACGGAAATTACACATGACTCTTGTAGATATTTATGCACCAGAAATGGAATTATAAAAGGAGAACAAAGTGATGAATTTATTTAAAATAAGTATGAGTCTGACAATCATTTTGAATTAATTTAATAGGTAAAAGCAAGATTTTTGTAGCACCAGTATGCAAGACGTGACTAACATTGGAGACATCAACATAAAGCAGATGCAAAAGTTTAAATATCTGGGAAGTGTTTTAACAGAGGATGGAAAATGCAACCCCAAGATCCAAACACACATTGGACAAATGAAAGAGGCATTACAAAAATTAGGCAAGGTTCTCAGAAACGGAAAAAATTAGAGACAAAGAAAAGGGTGCTATGTTATCCATCCTATTATATGGCAGTGAATGCTAGACAATCTCCGTACAGATGAGAAAACTGGAGGCAGCAGAAATGTGGTTCTATAGAAAGATACTGAAAATTCTGTAGATGGCACAAGTAGACAACAAGGAAGCCTTAAAGAAAATGACAACAATAAGAACTTTTATAATCATCTATAAAGAACTGATATTTCTTGGATGTCTAATGAGGAAGGGGAGCTTGGAAAGCTTAACAATCAGAGGGCATATTGAGGGCAAGAGAGATAGAAGGTAGTAAGCCATCTATCTGATTATCTTACATAAATAGATGACAGAACAAGGGGCAAAAGCCTTAATATAGGGAGAAAAACTGCCAAGAGCCCCAAAGAATAAGACAGTGTGGAGAGTCATGATTGCACATAGAAAAAGGCTGGTTAATTGAGTGACATATATTTGAATTCTTGTACTTCTTTGATTTTGCTATCTCCAAATTCTAATTTGCATATTGGGCTGTTTCTTTTGCTGACCACCATGCATTCTGTCTTGTCGGGATTGATCTTTAATCATTTCTTCTCATTTTCCATCATTACATTCTGTAGGAGCTCTTGTAGTTTCCTTTTTTTTGTCTGCTATCAACACGGTTATCTGCATATCTTATGTTGTTAAAATTGTGACTGCCAATAATGAATCTTGATAGGACTTCTAATTCTTTCAGAAGCACCTCATTGTATAGGTTGAATAAGTCCAGTGCAAAGATACATCGTTGTCTTACACCTTTTTCTATTTTTGTATATTTATTGAATTCATTTTCTATCATTATGCAAGTAGTTTGCTGCCAATATAGATTGTGGATTATTCTAATATATTTACATAATATGTTAAGGTTACCTAGCAGTTATTTTTGTTTAGAGGCATATCAACACTTCTATGGGTTATTTAATAGTGAAATCTAAATTTTAACACAATTGTATGCCAACAATTACAGATAAAATGTATTGTTGGTCATTTTGTTTAAAAATGTTTTGGTGATATTTTTACTGTAAAAATGTATTTTTATACTTTCATAGTGTTTTGTTTGTGGGGGTCACTATTTGCCCATAGCTGGTACCCTAACAGGTGCTACCACAGTGAGTCAGGGTGCATCTGGGACCAACAGCAATTAAGACGTTTTTCCATGCTCCTGAAGACCTCCATTCTCCTGATCAGATGCTTTGAAACCAGATGTCATAAGTCAATCATTATCTATTCTCATTATCTTTGCTTACTATCATTTTCTATTCAACTGTTATCACATATATTGCTTATCATTAACATTTTTATTGTGACTCTCTATCTTTTCATGGGGGATATTTATTAAAAAAATGTAAATAAAAGCAGTGTGCGTGTGTGTATATATATATATATATATGTATATATATAAGTGAACATTGAAGTCAGCACTTAGAGGCAACAGTCTGTTTCATGTTAAGTAGCATCTGTCACCTCTGAGTGTTGACTTCAATGTTCACTTTTATATTTATATGTGCTGTATCCCTGATATGGAGCACTTTATCCCATAAATATAGCACACCTTCAAACTATATTTCTTTATATATATATATATATATATATATATATATATATGTAAGGTTAATGGTTAAAGTTGAATCAGACCAGGAAACAGTAGTATTAAAAAGTACTCAATGCAAATGTGATAAAAAATAAAAATAACATGCAGAGCTTTTAACTTTATAAATTAGGAGGTCACTTGAATCCACTGCCTTGATTTCAACCTTCTGGCATCTGCAGGTGTTTTTTTATCTATTGACCTCCCAATACTTCATTTAAAAAAAAAATAATAATGAACACCATATTATTTTAGAAATTAAACAAATGCACAACTTTGGGTGTGATAGAAAAAGAGGAGGAGGATGTGAAGAAAGGGGAAGAGAAGACAAACAAGGGCATTGTAAATGGATTGGTGGGAGATTAATTGACATGTACATTTTTTTTTTTTTATCCCACTGCATTTGCTTAAGAGGAAATTTCTAGTATGTAACCAAAGACCCATGACTTTTGATTTCGGGTTTAAAAGGCTCTTTGGATTTCCAGATCCAAAAGTATGGGCTTCTGCCAGAATAAAAATCTGTGTCCCCCTTTGCAGGCAAAACTGTCATTAGATCTGATATGTATGAGAGTGACTCAGGCAAAGCCAAATAGTGCCTTATAAATTCAAATTCTTCCCAGATTCTCAAAGTAATTATCTGCACAGTTTCGTATCCAAAAATAAACAGAGTAATTTCTCAAAGTAATGAATTTTTTATTTATATATCCAACAGATTTTTTTCTTACACATATTTTTCTTTAGCAAAATTTCTTGAATATTCACGCTGGTAGATGAAATATATAAATATACTGTTCAATAAATAAATGGGGTGTCTACTGAAATATGAGTATCCACTAAAATAACATTTAATATGATGAAACAATTCTTAGTGTATGTGGCTGCATGGTTTGAATCTTATGATGGTCAATTTGACTTTTCATATCACCCTGGGGAGATAGGTCATTCAGCACCCAAAAAGGCCTCCAAACCATACAGCAGTTTGATCCAAACTTTGTGAATGCAAATCATCATGACTAAGTGTTTTAGCATCCTATACTTGTGTCGTATAGCTCTTTCATGCTGGGGGTAGTCATGGATTGATGGTCTTGATTCCCTCATAAAGTTACCTTCTTCTTTCTTGGTCACTGATTGCCAGTTGTATTGTTCAGAGATAAAAAAAATAAGAACTTCAACAAAATGGTATTTTAACTTTCTACTTTATTAAACATGTTGATGTGTACATTTTTAACTAACTAGTGGGGTTGCTATTTCATCCCTACTGGGGAACAAGTTCCCAGAGATGAAAGTACCTACATTGCATGATGTGTAAGACTTAACTCCCTGAAATCCCTTTCTATCTAACATTCCTATGCTAGCTTCAGCCAATTACAATCGACTTCCTTTGTTTTCGTATGTCTGACCTCAAAGGTCAAAATGAGGAACTCAAAGCAGAATACAATTCTCTAAAAAATAATACTAAACTGTTATTTAACAGTTGTTCAGCTACTGATCATGCCAGATTATGCATTCTCTCCTTAAAATTGTAACTAAGGTCTGCTCAGCATAGTTGCAGTATACACAACAGGTTGGCACTGTTGATAGAGAAGAAACACAAATGTGCGTTATAAGTTGTCTGTAGCAGAAATTAGCTAGATAGGGTATCTAGCTAATTTCTGCAGACAACTTTCTCTTTATACCTAGGGTAGACACAAATAGACTCAGAAATGAGCAGCCAGCTATGTTTTGATGGGGGGGAGAAAAATTTTGTTAATAGCTGATTTCCACACCTGGCTTTAAAATCTTGTCATAATGATGTGATTACATTTGATGTGACAGCTGCATGTTTCTATTAGCGTAAATTTAATCTATCTGTGTATGATTTCCGGTTGGTGGACGATCAAGCTCAGATAAGTCACGGTTTTATCTCAAAGATGAGTTTGACATTTATGTCTGGGCAGAAATAGGGAAATTAAACTATTGGAAAAATGCCAGATCCAGATGATGTGTGGATCTATACCTGTAAAATTACCCATGGCAATTGTAAATATTGCATTGTGTATTTTAGAAATGGAGAAAGTAATAATTTGAAAATACTTAGAAAAGCTGTTTCACTCTCTTTGATTGACAGAAGATATAATTTCAAAAGATATCGTAAATTACTTTATTGACCCATAACATTTTCATGTCTGTGGATGTATTTTTTTTTTACAAAATTGTTGACATACATTGTTGGTTTCAATCTTGGGGTATGACTGCTAAAAATTCGCCATCCATAAATTTATCAACAAATCTTACACATGCATTTCGGGATTTATTTGTAGCCAATAAAATGGATAATTCTCAATCTTATTCATACTTTGAAGTCAAGAGGCTATTGTTAACTATGATGACAATTGTGATCCTACATAGAATTGAACTCACCATCCTTGGCTAACAAATTTCTGAAGTGTTGTAGAGTAGTTTTCACAGTGGAGGATTGTATTTCGCTAAGTTGGTCCTAAAAGGGTCCGACGTACAAAATGTTAGGAACTTGAAATAAGAGTTAATGACACAGCAATCTAGTTGTGATGGTTGATACTTCAATGTCCGACATCGACTGACTCACTCAACTCCACTGAGCTCAACTGTCCACTGCTACTACTACTTATTATCTGTGGGAGAGTCTATTACAATGGAATAGGTAATGTTCTGGTATAACATGAAGATATAAAACTCTCACTCTGTAGCACTTATCCCAGGAAAGTACCATATTTTTACAAAAGAAATGAAATTGTTGAGCTCTGATATCCTAAACTGAAATTTATGGTTGTTGACTATTCTGACTCTATCAAGTTCAAGTGGTTCTATCAAGAATTGAACTGCCCATCCTTGGCTAACAAATTTCTGAAGATATTAAACTCCTGCTCCTCAGCTTAATGGATGTGTCCTTAGCAGTGGCAGTAGCTGGCTTGTCTCCACTTCTGCCAAAATGAATTTAACCATTAATAATTATTTAAGTTTATTGAAATTTCTCATTGGTGTGAATTTTTCTATTGTTTGGTGAAGTTCTGTGATTCAGTTTATGGATGAAGATCCTGTTTTATCATTTGGTAGCAGTGTCATTCATAAAAGACAAATGGCTACAAATATTAAGATTTTAGTCCCACCAGCACTTATCCCAGAAAGGTACCATCTAAAGAAATAGTAAAATTAATTTTTAAAGTGCATAGGTGAAAGGGCATAGATTTTCCTCATTAATTTCAGTTCTCTCACTTCTCTTCCACTTCCCTACTATTACCTCTGTCTAGCAAAAACACAAACCAGACCTTTGCTTTAATTTTAACTTTCTGAGTAATAGATAAAAATTATTTTCTAGTTTGTTTTCATCAACAAAAATATATTTGTTTACCTAAATTCTCAACAAGGAGACACACTGTACTCCATCCTCGGGTCAATCACCATTGTAGCAAAAGCATAAACCAGATCATCTGCCTGTTACAACAGGATCAATTTTCAGAATCCTAGCTCTCACAGCGGGTTCCTTCCCTGTTATCATTTCTCAGCTTGTTGTCGCCAATGAAAATATAATTCCTGTCTGTCTCCCTTCTCACAAATGACATATGTTTTTCTAATTTCCCAAGAAAGAGATAAAGCCATTTCCCAATTTGTTTTACCTGCATGCCAGATTTTTAATAGATGAAAAAAAAAAAAAGTAAAATCTTGGTGCATTGTTTCAATTTGTAGGGGTGAAACCATCCAGGTGGCCTCTTTTTTTTACTTCCACATGACCAGGGAAAATATCTTCCATTCTCTCCTCTCTATCTCCCAATCTTCCAGTTTATTTTGGGCTTAACCTTTTTTTTTTTTTGCTTAGAATTAATATTTAACCACCTGATGGCTTTAGTGTCACACAACCTGTTTTGTTAAGTACTTTTGTTATATAGTCTGTTTGGTTTGCTGTTTATTTCTGTACAGCAAAAGTATTTGTTTAAAATACTGGTAACCATGAGAAAATCATCAGCAACTTTATAGTCACTTATTTCCAGGAAATTACAATTTCATATTTTTCCAAAATATGCCAGAACAGCCAGGCAACAATGTTATAACAAAGCAGCACTGGAAATTTTAACTGAGAATTGATTTTAGTCATTTTAGTCCTTGTTCTTTTCGTGTTTCTGTTAGTTCAATTTGCCTATTCTTGCAAAGGGTTTAAAATTGTTGTTGATGGCAACTTTATCTTGTATCCAAGAATTTAATTTCTTCTTTACTGATCGCTTCCTATATGACGATGGTGTTGATGACTAAATTCACTGCCAATGTGCAGGTTCAGGACTAGAAGTTTCCAGTTTCACCAAAACTTGCTCCCGTCATCCATTCCTTAGCACCATTTGGCTTTGCAAGTGTTGGTTGAAGGTGAAAGAAAATCAGAGTGAAAGAAAGTGCTGATGGCGTGTATTTGTTTAAAGTGAACTTCAACTTGCCAGAAAGTGACCCATACATTTGATTTCACGTCCTTTCCCTGCAGCACATATGGAATGAGACATGCAGAATCCAGTCATGAAACTGCAACAGACTGCAGCTGACTTTGTTATAATTTCTACTGCCTTCTGTAGCATATCTGTCATGCATAGCCTTCTTCATCCTCTGGTCTAACTGTTGAGATCTGTGATAATCACCATCCGCAATGTTTCACCGTTGTGGGGTGGGTGGAAGGGTTTAAAATAGTATTTACACTTTTTACATTAGTAATAATTGGTAATTCATTCTTGGTCAAAGGTAATGGATTTGTGAATAAAAAATGTATATGAGACACAGAGGTGTTCATGGTCATATCATGCTGAAACATTGGTTCCCATACAATTATCAAAGTTAAGCAACATCAAGCCTGGTCAGTTCCTAGATGAGTGACTGCTTGGGAATACCAGGTGCTGTAAGTTTGGATGTTTGGGTGGTGTAATTTATAATGGCTTGTAATTGTTAATTGAAGAGCAGAGTTGCAATTCCAGCTAGGCTTGTTACATTCATTTATGTACAAATACCCTTGGGAAAGGCATGAACCCACCTCTTCTCTCCCTAGCTATTAGAAAAGACTTGTATCATTAAATCATTTTTATCTCAAAAAAAAAAGAAAAATTTACAATATAAAAATATGCTTTAAATAACATGTAAGTGGTTGATAGGCTATAAAAAAAAATGCATGAATCAATCAATATGAGATGCAGAAAAACTTTTTTATTCACTGCTCAATAATAGCAATGAGAGCAAGTTTCATTTTCAGTAATGATGATTTTTTTTTTAAATGTAGCTTAGATGTGGCACAAGGCTGAAAATATGGAGCACCCGGTGAAGATCAAACTCCCTATTCAGTTGTAATTTATCTAGTGAGATAAGGTGAATAACCATTACACCAGGTTGAAGTGCCCTCACGGTCAGTAATGACTGGCCATCATTAAAACTAATATCCTTGAAAACTTAATTCAAAATCATAGAATGGCTATAAAATCTGCCTCATATATTGCCTTTACAAATCAGTGACCAGTGTCAAATAAATGAGCAAAATATTAAGACTTATGATATTAAACATAATCAAATAAGATATAAATTGTTTGTACCTCTTTCACTTAAAGATTGTATTTATTACAATAAGACATACTGTAACTATATTATTTCATTGTAATTTAAAAACAAAAAGCAGCTTTCCATGTATAGATTTCAGGATTTAACAAACTGATATTCTTGTATTGGATTTATATTATTTTGGAAAATGAAACAAACTGAAATTCTTGTAAAGACAATTGAGATAGTAGAAAATTTTCATTCAAAAAAATAAGGTTCTGGTAAAGGTATTAAAGAAACTAGAGCTTTCCTTTTTTTTGCGTTTCTCGAGCAGTTGATTTTGTGCATTTTTTTAAGCCTTCGAGGCATATTTACATTTCTTGAGTATATGATAATTTAAAAAATTTTATTCATGGTTCCAGAAGGTCGTAAAGAAAAGAGTAAAGAAAGGACTAAACATCACCAGACAGAAAGTGATTTAACTTAGGATGGAAAATGCAACACCAAAATCCAAAGACACATTGAGATAGTGAAAAATGCCTTCCAAAAGTTAAGCAAAGTATTAAGAAATAAGAAAATTTCCATTAGAAACAAAGAAAAAGAGGTACTGAAATGTTACGTAATACTGATATTCCTATATGGCAATGAATGCTGAACAATCTCTTTAAGATGGAGAAGAGACTTGAGGCAATAGAAATGTGGTTCTACAGAAGGATGTTGAGGATACCATGGACTGAACATGTGAGCAACAATGAAGTCTTAAGGAAAATGGAAACAAAGGGCACTTATACATAGCATCAGATAATAAGGAAAGGATTTGGAAAATTTGATACAGAAAATATTGAAGATATGACGGACATAGGAAAACAGTGCAATACGTACTTAACAAGCTCATGTAAATGTTTGGCAGAACAGAGATTAGCAAATATAGCAAAAAGGTAAACTTTACTAAGGTCTATAAAAGCAGGAAGTTATGGAAGGCTATGATCACCAATGTCCTGAAGGAACATGATACATAGAAGAATTCTATATGAAGTTCTGTATCACATTAGAAACTCAACTGACTGAGTTTTTGACAGTGGCTTTTTCATTGGTGAGCTCAAGTTATAATTTCACACATCTTTTTGCAAAAATATTGATGCATGTATATTTTCATTCTTGTGTTTTCATCCAGTTGAATATCCTATTTATAAGATTCTTGTATTTGAAGTGATCCATTTTGATGTTCTTTGAATTCTACCTAAGGACATACATGAAATTAAATAGTACTGGCTTCATTTTAAAACCAAGACATGTCAATGCTGAATACTGTTGCTCTTGGCAGCCAATCATTTTGCATTGGTAATTTTTTTTTCCTATGTGTTTATTTTTAAAAAATTATTTTCCCTCTTTTCATTAAACATAGAAGACGACATCTAAACTTACTTCAGTTATTTTTATTCAATTTACAAGAATTAATGCACTGAAATTAGTACCACGGTGATAGTGCAAGGTAGAACCAATAAAGAAGAACTCAAATATGGATATGGGATAACACAGATATATTACAAACAGGAATATATACAGAGAAGTAGAAAGTGTTAGTACGAACAATCAGGTTTAGTAGTAATTGTTTGAATGCGACTCTGTTTCGGACTGCCTCTGACTCGACTGACTGACTCGCTGACAGACAGACCTCCTGACGAACCTCACTCCAGACTTCAGACTGAACTCGCTGCTTCCTCTTGAGGCACAGTATTTATTACATATGGAATAGTCCATTATGTTATTATGGGTAAGGACCCATAAAAATATCAAAACTTAAAATAAGCAATGCCTTAATGTCAGAATTCAATAGCCATGGGGGTTTACATCACCGTATAGTAGCCTAATGGATTAAATAAAGGGTTCAGTTCAGAATTCCCTGTAGGTTACCAAGATCAATATACATCTGATGAAGGCCAGAAACACTGTGATAACAACAGTAAAGGCAAGAACAATATATAGTTTAGGTAAATCAGATATAGTGTAGTAAATCGAGGAGGGGGATCAGTTTAGTACTTAATAACAATATGAAGCACATCCCCCTCTTTATGTCTGTTTTGAAACAGTACTAAATAAAATAAGAACTGGACAATATTCCAAGTCATGAGCAGTGGAACGAGTACAGTCTACCCCCAGAGATTAAATAAAGGACTCAGTTCAGAATTCTCTATAGGTTATCCAGATCAATATACAACTGATGAAGGCCAAAGCACACTGGCTGAAGCATTATGATAATAATAACAAAGATGAAGACACTGGTCTGAATATGTATAATGTAAATAATAACACCTCACTTCAGAAATTCAAATAGGTGATAACAACAAAGATGAGGACAATAGTCTCAATGTAAATAATGATAACTCCTCATCCCAGAATTTCAGGTAGAAAGTAATCAGGTGATAAAAAACAGAGATGAGGATATTAGTTTGAATGGAAATAATGATAAATCCTCATCCCAGAAATTCACAGAGAAAATAACTCTTGTATTAAAGCAAAAAATTAGAACTTTTGAAATTTGCTTGACTATTTTTATATTTGTTTTTATTTCATTAGTACTTTTTTGGTTTTAAAATTTTACTTAGTCAGTTTATCCACTTCTACCAAGCAGATGAAAGTGCAATATGAATTTATTGGAGCACAAATAATAGGCTTTATTTTATACCAAATTCAGAGTCAAATTTTATTAAGCAAGTCAATGTTTTCACAATAAAATTCATAGTAAGCACCCAATATAAAATTTTCAGGGTGTACTCAGATTTATAGTATAAGTATATACTTATATATTGTAAATATTAGAAATATTTACAATAAATTACCTAGTAGTGTTATGAAACTTGATATTTGGTCATCATATTGTACATTTATAGTTTTGATATTTATTATTTAATTTCAAATATAATAAAATTTCCATAGATTGTAAGAAAAATATAATTTCAAGAGAGAAAAAAGATATTGTCAAGTTATTGAATGATAAGAACACAATTTTGGAAATTGTGAAAAGTTGAATTGGGATCATTGAACAATCAGAAAGGAAATTGAAAATATTGACAAGATAAGCACACAAGAGAAAAATGGCTTTACAAATGTCACAAGAAGTGACTTCATAAAAATTAAAAGGGCAGTAAGAAAGGAAAATGGATTGATAAGGCAAAAAATATACAAGGACGTAAAAAGAGAGAAGTGATATGGAATATTTAGAACATTGAAGACATGAACACAACAAAAGTACAACCTTCAGGTAAACATCACAAAAAATGTGAAATTTCAGTGAAAAAGTACATGAAAACTGATTAGTCAACTGCCAAGATTAATGTTGAATGTGAAACAGTAGATTAACCTTTAATGAAGATCAAGATATGTCCTCAATAAAATGGTGTACATGAATGATAATACCTCATTTTAAAAGTTTAAACAAAACATTTTTTAATGTTTTTTGCTCAAAAAGAAAACATTATTCATCCCAATATTATCATAATCTTGTACTACAATTGTCATAATTTTTGAACAAGTATTGATCCAGTGATAATTCAGTATTAACAGTACAGTTTAATGAGCCACATACTCAGAATTTATAATCCAAATTCTGATGAATAGAATAAATAGCAGAATAAGACCAGAAATAGGAGAAAATGTGATTCCATTAAAGACACTAGAACAAGAAATAAAATATTGATGATCAGAAATGATATCAGACAGTGCCATTCAAATGCAGAACATATTGCGTTGCTAACGATATAAAACATTTGATAATGTACACAACATGAAGATCTATTTGAACTGCTAGGTAAGCTTGATTTATTTGGGAAATATATTAGAATAATGTAGAACTTAGACTGGGTACAAACCACTTGCATATGTGGATATAATAGGAATTGAGTAATTGCACAAAAATAGAAATCTTCTCATGGATTTACTCAACCTTTTACAGTGAGACAGTCCTAAGAAAACTAAGTCATACCAGGATGTATTACTGATGAACACAATCACAGCAGCATAAGATATACAGATGACACCATATTAAGGACATAGAAAGAAATCCTAGACAAGGTCATAATAAACTGAAGAAAGAAAAGTCTATTAATTGCAAGAAGACCAAATATATGGTTATCAATAAGAGGAACAGTCCAAGATGTGAATTGCAAATTGGAGATGTCAAAATCAATCAAGTACAAAAGTTTCAATATCTGATAAGTGTTTTAACAGAGGATAGAAAAAAGGACATTGAAATCCAAATGTGCATCAAAATAGTGAACGATGCTTTCAAAAGCCAAACAAAGCATTAAGAAATCGAAGAATATCATTATAAACAGAGTTCTGAAGTCCTATGTAATATCAATCCTACTATACCCAAGCAAATGTTGGACATTTTCTTCACAAATGAAGAGGAAACTTGAAGGAAGAGGTGTGATGTTATAGAAGGATGCTAAGAATACCATGGACTTGAACATGTGAGCAACAAGGAAATTTTAAAGAAATGGAAATAAAAGGACATTTAATATTAGAATCAGAAATAGAGTTTTGAAATTTTAGGGACACATAATGTGGTAGAAAAGAGTAAGAAAATTTGACAGGATGGATTGAAGACAAGCAGGAGAGAGTGTGGAAACTGCAAAGGATCTACCCAATGAGCTTATGTTAAATGAATGTTGGAACAGGGAATGGCAGAGATAGTAAAAATGATAAATATTGCTAAGGCTACAAATCATAGGAAGTTGTGGAAAACCATGGTTGCCCATGTCTTGAAGGGTCACAGCATACAGAAGTCTTTATCTTGATTGTTATTATTAAAATGTTTTAGTTTTATTCCAGGTGTTAGTCATTGGTGGTAGTCTTCAGGGAATTTCACACTTAACTTTTCATTTAATCCATGTAGAGTTAGATCAACTGTTATCTGTCTTACATATGCACCTCTTAATCCCTCATTTTAGTAATCCTCTAGGAAAAGGTCATTTGCATTGACTCAATGATTCTGACTATGGTTGTTTCTTTTACGTAGCATGGCAGGTCTCAGTTGGGTTGGTCTGGACTAATTAGCTCACTTGAATGACTGCCACGAAAGCAGCAACAGAATATGTAGATTCTAGCAACTTTTCATTTGTGGGGAAAAGGGTTGTAGGATTGAAAATAATTCATGTCATGTCCAGGACAAAACTGTGTATAATAATTGTAAAATGTCTTTTAAACTGATTGACTCTCAGATATAAATTAACAAAAATCGAAAATCTACAAAAAAAAACTTAATCAAAGTGTTGTCTGTAGCTGAAAATATGAACACAATTATTGATTTTCTCATAGGTATTGTTAGCAGAACAAAATTTGATACATTCTATTGTCAAAATTTGACCTTATCTTGTGACTTAAAATTTCTCGTTTTTTTTCTGACTGTTACTTTTTTGTTTGTAAGTATAAAACAATGGTCAGTCTGTAAAAAGTTAATATTTCAAGTGTGTATTCAGGCATCAAATCTAGCGTGACAAGTATTTAGACACCATTATATTTGCTCCTCATAAAAGTCTAGGTTTATCTTTTTGTTTCAAGTTACTAAATATAAAATATAGATTAAGAGTGAATTATTCTCTTTACTTGTTATTCTGGAAGTTATTCCTGTCAGAATAAGTGCTAAACAATTGCCTGAAAAGTGTATAAAGAAAAACCGATTAAAGTCAGCATTTGTTAAGGGAAAATGGGTTTGACTTTAGCAAAAAGGAAATTTTCTTTCTCGTTGTGCATTTTCTAATTAGAATATTTGTCATCTAATTTCTGTATCTCTAAAATCGATTTAAAATCTTCAGTTTCTCAGAATATTTAATTCTAATTACTTCATTTACATTATTTATATTATTTAATTTAGTTATCCTCATCTTCATTGCCATATTCACAATGTTTCAGCTGTTGTACACTCCAGCCTTCTTCAGGTGATTGGAATTTCAAACCAAACCCTTTATCTCGTCCAGTGACTAGACTCAAAGAGTTGTGAGTTCAATACCAGGCAACAGCAGTGGTGAACCAAACTTGGAGAGTTGAGGTAAAGGGAAATAACTGAGACATGGCAAGTGGAACTAGAACAATCTAACCTGGTGGACGAAAATAAAGGGTTTGGTTTGAAATTCCAATCACCTGAAGAAGGCTGGAGTATACAACAGCTGAAACATTGTGAATATGGCAATGAAGATGAGGATAACTGTCCGAATAATGTAAATAATGATAATATCTCATCTCAGAGATATAGACAGATAATTACTTCATTCTTATCTTTGTTGTGTGTTAAGTCATCTTTGGAAACAACTAATTTTCTCTATGTGTCTGTATCTTATATATATATATATATATATATACAAAGAATAATCACACATAGAATTAATCAAAGTATCAATGCGATTATTTTGGCGACATCCATCACTAGAAAACATAATATATGCATTAAAATCCTGTTCATCCATAGTGCGATTTTGATCCTTGAAAAAAAACATTGATGATGGATGTAAGACTTTTCAGTTTATTTGACATTAAAAAACTGAAAATCACAGAGAACATCCATCATCAGGCATGATTTTCAAATTTTGCATTTTATGGATGAACAGGATTTTAATGTATATTATATTTTCTAGCGATGGATGTCGCCAATAATCGCATTGATACTTGATTAATTCTATGTGTGATTATTCTTTGTATGTAAATCATATGCTGCCTAATGTTTTTATATATATATATATATATATATATATCATATTTGAGACAAAAGTAGATGACAAAAATATTCTTTGTATATTTTACATGTTTTTTATTTATTTGGTTGACAAGTGGGGGGGGCAATCTTTTTGCAAATCACAAAATGTTTGGTTCTTCCTTGCAACCTTCATCCAGGCTTGATAAAGAATTTTTTTTTTTTTTTTGAACAGGGCTGAATTTCAAATCTAGCATACATTAATTACCTCAGTACAAGAATCAGCACCCTTTGGCACATGATTATTCTTCTATTTGCCATGTATTATCTGGATATTACATAGTTTGGGTTCCATAATGTCTTTCAAGAGTGACTTTATATGAAAGGATCATAAAGAATGGTGATTTTAAAAGAAAATAAAAATTGCACACAGAATAAATGTTAACAGGCTACAGAGATCAGTGGTGTATACAAAGAAAAATTATGCCGAATTAAGGGTCAAATAAAGATAATTTTATTATTTCTAAATTCCTATAACTTTTATGTACATAGGACACTGAAAGTAAAAAGCTGAAGGCCCAAAAGCCCTTCTGGATATGCGTGATCATGAGTCTCCATAATTTCCTGTTCATTGTTGTTGATTCTACAATGAAAACAACTAGTTTCTGGTGCCTTGTTTTTTCAGGATCATGGATGTCCTTTGTAGCTCTTAGTTAAATTTATCTGTTCTACCATCCATTTACTCAAGCTCACTAGGTATGTTATGCATTTTTTTTCACTGTCCGTCTTGCTTTCAATCTGTCTTGTGACTGTCAAATTTTCCAAGCCCTCTTTTCTCATTATGTGCTCTAGAAATTTTAACTATCTCTCTTCCCCTTTCTTCCTCCCCCACAGAGGTCAGTCTCTCACTACACTCAGATGATGTTTATTATAAGGGTGGGTGGGGGTTGTATGACCCCCAAAAGCTTTCCCACTTTGTCATATTTGTTTTTATTAAGATTGTAAATGTGAGAATATAAAATGAAGAATGATATAAATAACATTTGATTTTCCTCCAAATGGATGAAGAAAATACCTGAGATGTGAAGATGGGAGATCTGAGAAGGTTAATATTTACCCAAATAATGTATAATACTTTTGACCTAGCCTAACTCCATAATACTATATTAGTAATATTATTTAAATATTATATGTTTTTATCTTATTTAAGCACTTGCCTAGATGCCATCCTTTGGGCAGACATTAGGCTAGCTCCCGTGGAAGGCTTTTGGGCTATCATCGTCCTATGTACATAAAAGTTGTAGGAATTTAGAAATAATAAAATTATTTTATCTTTATTTGACAACTTAATTCGGCATCATTTTTCTTTGTATAGGCAACTGATCTCTGTAGTTTGTTTACATTTATTTTGAGTGCAATTTTTATTTTATTTTAAAATCACCATTCTTTATGATTTCTTCACATAAAGTCACTCTTAAAAGACATTAGGAAACCCGAACTATGTAACATTTTGAATATGTCACAGTATGCATGCTAGGAAAAGAAAAAAAAAACACACATGAGCAACGTACCCATCCCAGCTTAAGTTTTAATTATGATTTAATTAGACAATATCAATTGCAATTATGACAAAAAGTGAAATTAAAGTTAAACATTTAATAAAGAATTTTTTAAAAACCTTTCACACTATTCAATATTTAAATTTAACTTTAAATGAGTTACTTATTTAATTTTTAATTGCGTGTGAGTACAGTAGTTAATACCTGTTTCTTCAAGTTGTTTATGATTCACCAAGATAGAAAAACAGGTGGACAGATGGACACACATACACTGTGCTTTATTATTATAGAATTGATCACTAAAATGTAACTCATCTGAATATTTGTCAAGGAAAAAGTGAAAATCCTAAATTGGTGGAACTAAAAAATGTATCTAATCTGAACATTTTTCACAGAAATGGAGTAGCAATAGGCTAGCAAGGTTTCCTTTGTGAGCAAAGAGGTTGCAGAGTGGAAAACAATTAACCACCCACCCATTTTTCAACTCTCTCAAGGCTAGAAATTGGGGCAAGGAGCTTCACTGTGATTTCTATCTTCTTTTATTTGCCCTGTCACTTCAGTATGTTGGCAATCATGGCTCTCCACTATATCATATTGTTTGTAGGTCTTTGTAGAGTTTGTCCTTTTGCTGTCTCTTCTAATCCTAAGTAATAAGTTTAACAATTACTAACATTGTTAATGTTTATTCTCTCAGTTCTATTTTCACTTCCCTCTTAGACTTCCTGTCTTTCAATCTCTGCCCCAGTTTCTTTGTTTTTCCTTGTCTATTTTCAACCCTTTATTGATTTCCAAAGCATTCAGTATCACATGACTATTTGCATTAATTTCTCTGCAATGATGTTCTTTTTTTTCCATTTATCTTTGGTTGAAAAACCATATGTAGCTTTCTAGAGGCCTCTCCCTCTATAGCATTTGAAGCACTGTCAGGTTGTTGATCGCCGAGATGATAGAATATCTGTGTTTGGCTGATAATTAAGCTATGCAACACAACGGGATTTCACACACACACATAGAAATATATATATATATATATATATATATATGATTTAATTATTTGCTTATTTAGATTATCTATTAGTGACATTTAAACATAATAGAACATAGCAGAGTTTTAGTTAATTTCATTTTCTCATGCAATAATTATTATAGCTCAGTGTTTGCACTTATTTCATTATTCATAAATAAATTTAGAAAAATGCATTAAGCAAGATAAAGTAACATTCAATAAAAGGTTTATAAATTGAAAATAGATTGAATTTCCAAATTTAATTGTCATGCTGTGTTAATATGGTACTGTTCATGAAACACTAAATGTTTCTAAGACAATTTACACATAAATTATACCACTCAATGAGTTTATTTTTTTCCTGAAAACAGATGTATTTGTTATTCCCAAATTCAAGAATTTTATAATTAGTTCTCACAACAATTCTTATACATGTACTTTGGAAATTTCAACCATCTCTTCCTGATGTTAAGCATAAATATGCTTTTTGTTTCCATTTTCTCTGAAGCTTTGCTGTTGCTGATATGTTCAGTCCATAGTATTCTCAGCATCCTTCTGTAGAATCACATTTCTGTTTCTTAAAGTTACATCTTTATCTGTGAAAAGATTGTCCAGCATTCACTGCCATATAAGAGGATTGATATTACAATTGAGACACTTCCTTGTTTTTAACAAAATCTTTCTGTTTTTTCATACTTTATTTAGCTTTTGGAATGCTTCTTTGGCTATCCCAATGCATCTTCATGGTAATGATGAAAATAGACATTTCTATACAAGAAATAATTGGCATTCAATTTCAGCCAACAATTTGCAATACGGCATATCAATGTCATTGGGTTATTGTTGGCTGAAATATATAAAATCTTAAAACATTTTTTCAAGAAATTAGACTTCTCAAGTTAGAAACATTTAAGCATTTTGTTAAAGGTAGTGTAGAAATTGACAGTTGAATGGTGGACAGGAGCCTTAGCAAAGGGAGAAAAATTGGTAAGAACCACAAGGGATAGGATGTTGGGGAGAGCCATGAATGCCTATGTCCTGAATGAATATGGCACATAGAAAAAGAGTTAACATTTTGATTATATCCTTATTTTCTCATTTCCCTACATGAGCCCTTCATTTTTGGGGGTGTTCTTGGAAGTTTTCAAATGATTTGATTTAGTTATTTGGTAAAAACAGTGATTTTGTAGCACAAGCCTATCAGGTCTGCTGAAAGATTGTCTTCTCTACAAGCTATTCATTCATTTGAAGCTGTTTTTAATCGTTGATCTGAGATCATGGTTTAGACTTTCTGAATGGTTTGTTTTGTTTTATGGCATATCAACCTCAATGGGTTATTTAATGCCAAGAAGATTTTTATTGGTGGTAATATTTTTTTCAAAAATGTATTGCTGGTAATATTTTTATTTTTTTTCAAAAATGTATTGCTGGTAATATTTTTTCCAAAAATGTATTGCTGGTAATAATGTATAGTTGAAAATAATTTTTTCTTCAAAAATATATTGCTGGTATTAAAACCTATTTTCCATGTTTTGACCCCAGTTTGGGGGTTAGCTATTTGCCCATAGCTGAGACCCTAACAAGTGCTACCACTCCAGGTCAGGGCGTACCTGGGAGCATCAGCAATTAAGAAGTGGTTCCATGCTCCTCAAAATCTCCTGATCAGAGGCCTTGCTGTCAGATGTAGTTTATCGTCAGACCCAAGATGCATTTCTGAATAAGCAGGATTCTTTGCATGATATCTACATAAGTCTCGATATAACAAGGTTATTTCAGAAAATAACTTGAGTTTTCAGGATATATTTTCTAGCATGTTGCAATGTTGGACAAAAGAATACATCTATCCTGTGTTCATTTTTCTTATTTCCTATACAAAATTTATTATAACTGTTTGATACACTGAGGTGTGATTATACATTTCTAGTGAAGCTCATGTGTATACATACTAACATATATACAAATGAAGTATAAGTTCTGCCATCTGTGAAATATATTTTTCCTGATTGCTGGGTGGAAGCCATATTTTCCTACTCATCAGTTTGTTGTATTGCTTACAATGAGAATATTACTGCTGATAAATAATGATGGCTCTACTCAGTTCTGGATGGCCTTCAGTATTAGCACTTCAAACTTTGTCTTTCCTGGGTATGATGATAAACTACATCCATGTCCTGGGTATGACAATATTCTCTGATCAGGAGGTTTTGAGGAGTGTAGAACCGCCTCTTAATTGCTGGTGTTCCCAGGTCCACCCTGACTTTGGGTGGTAGCACCTGTTAGGGTTGCAGCTATGGGCAAATAGTTAACCACCAAACTAGGGTTAAAACACTATGAAAATGTAAAAATATGTTTTAATACCAGAAATACTTTGCAAAAAATTATTACCATCTCTACATTTTTAAAAAAAAAATAATTACCTGCTATACATTTTTTGAAAAACAATATTACCAGCAATAAAAATAACCCATTGAGGTTGATATGCCATAAAACAAACCAAACCAAACTTAGTTTGTTCCATTGAATATTACTTTTAAAAAAGAGTATTATATATTTTTTCATAATTTCACTCCAAGCAAGGCAATAAAGCCACTAAGAAAAGGAAAAATATTATTAAGGAGAGAGAACAATAAAAGAATTTGAATTAAGATAAAAGATAACAATTGATATTACATTCAAATTTTTGAAGATCAAAGCAAGAAGTGTGAGAGAAGAAACTATTAGCATAGAACTTATGGTTACATTTAAACAGTTCAACTGCAAAATGATGAGACCTAACAGCCAATCTTGTACTGTGCTTAAATTCATAAAGTCTAGCTACCAAAGTGAAAAATTCATCAAAACAGCATGAAAATATTTATAGAAAAGGGAACAGTTATGGCAGTGTGAAAGTAGCTGAAGCCAAGATGCCAGGTCAGAACCAATAATATTGTATATTCTTCTTGGTATTTTATCAAGAATCTCTAAATACATAAAAAAAAATAATCAGACAAGATGTGTCAGCAATATTTAATACATGGATGAATAGTAGATTTATAAATATATAAGATTCTAGTGAGAAAAAATATGGAAAACAAACTTCAACATCTAATATTTTTTGTCTGTTCATCTTCTATGTACCAGACATGAATATTCATGGATCTCAACCACTTCCTATCATTTAGGACACTTAGCAGTTTTTCTCCTTTTACTAAGCCACCAACACCACTGTTCTGTTATCCATTCACACAAGTTTATCATGTTAGTTGCTCACTGCTTTCCCTATCTTTCTTGCCCTCAATATCCCCATGAGGTTAAATTTTCCAAGTCTTCCTTCCTCATTATTTGCCCAATAAATTTTAGCTTTCTCTTTCTTATTCTGATTATAATTGTCCTGTTTTGTTGATTACTCATCCCATTCATGGAATTTTCACTATCCTTCTGTAGAGGCACATTTCTGCTGCTTCTTTTCCTCATCCTTGGGGAGATTGTCCAGCATTCACTGTCATAAAAGAGGATGGATATTCTTGTCTTTCTTTCTAATGAAATTTTTGTTTCTTAGTATTTTGCTTAGCTTTTGGAAAGCATCTTTCACTAATCAAATGTTTCCTCAGATTTTGGTGTCACATTTTTCATCCTCTGTTATTACACTTCCCAGATATGTAAACTTTTGCACCTATTGATGTTGACATTTCCAATTTATAACTTACATCTTGCACCATTTTTTTTCTCTTGCTGATGACCATACTTTCTGTTTTCTTGCAGTTGATGGTTAGTCCTTTTTTCTCACTTTCCTTTAATATCTTGTATAGAAAGTGCTATACTTTTTCTCCATGGCAGCCATCAGCACAATGTCATCTACATATCATATTTTGTTAAGATTATGCCAACTGATAATGATTTTTTCTATTCCACAAAACTTTAATATTTTTCTCGTGCAGACAAAATTGAAATGAGGAAAAGTTAACAAGAATAGGTAAACAAAATAGATTAAAAGTTATTAAATTTCAGTGAGAAGATTTCAGGATAAAAAATTATTAAAAATAATTACTTATAAGAGACACACCAGATTATCTCTTTTCAATGGAGGTCTTGTTTTCTAAGAATGAATTCAAACTAGCTTCATTCTTAATATTTCATTTGATTTTATTTTAATTCTCTTGTAATTTATATTAGAAAAGTCAGTTGGTTTTATATTCTACAATAGTAAAAGTTACTAGTAAAAGCTTTTTTTAAAATTTGATACTGTGGGGTCACTCACGTGATACCAGCAGGGAGAGCCTTGTGTTCACAGGGATAAAAAACAAACAAAAAAAAAAAACATACTCAGAAATAACACTAAAGAATGTTCAATAGTAAATTAAAATTATACAATTTTATTTATTTTGTGTACTGGTGTGCATGCATTTTAGTTAGAAGTATTTTAAGGTTGCATGTGACAAAAGAAAGAAGTCCCTTCATATTATAACATGTTTTTATGTTTTGAGGAGAGGAGATGGACATCTCGACTTTCCAACAGTTAGTAGCAAAAGAGGCTGAGATCAGTGTCTTTTGGCACAAAGTCCATCTTCAGGCTAGAAATGTTTCTGTTGCATTTTGGGAGAACTTTTATTATTTTGGTTTATTTATTTTAAACACAGTTTTAATGTTATTTGTTTTATTTTATTTATGATATTCATTATTATTATTTTATATTTTTATTTCTTAATAATAATAATAATAATATCTCTACAATATTCACAGGCCATATTGAAGGTAAGAGGGAGAGATGAAAATGCATAACCTACCTTGCAAGCTTCAGTAAATGCTTGGTAGAACAAGAGCATCTTGATAAAGATGAATGGAAAATAAAGTAGTAGCCATCAACAAAATTTGAATTGTCATCGTGATTCATGCCTACAAACAGTAAATTTAACCTCTTTTTTTCTCTCCATTATTGAAGTAATAGCAGTGTTCTTTTTCTATATCCCTTGTCTCTTCAAGACGTACACAATGAAGAGTCTTCACAAATTCTTGTCTTTTAATGTCTTTTTGTTATCTCTCTTAAACCCTGTTGTGACATCCATTTACTCAAACTTGTTAGGTAAGTTATGTGCTGTTTTCCTCTATCCCTTTTGCCTTTGCCATGTCCAGAAAGAAACATATAAATAAAAAAATAATTATACTGTCATAATGTTGTGTCCATAAAAAAAATAAATAAAAGTTAATTATAATGTTTAAAAAAAATAATTATAATAAAATAATTAATTAATTCATTCTAAACCAATGAGAATCAACCCCACTTTTTTTTCTCTACATGCACAAACACATAACATTCTATCGGACAAGCAGTTCACATGGGCAGGTCGGTGACACATGCATCAATGAAAATCTCATCTTTACCTTTTCAGGCCATAATGGTTACATTCATTTCTTAGCATTCAACAAAAATTTGAGGTAAAAAAACCCTAGACACTTCTTGTATTTTCCAACACTGTTATTGAGAAACTCTTCTATGAAAAATATTGGTGGAAGACTGTATAAACTTGTTTCTTTTTTTTTTATCTTATCCCTCTGTTGGATTCTGTTCCTTATTTGATCTATATTTACCCCCAAACTTAGAATTTTACTCAATATTGCTGTCTCTCATTAATCCAATACCACATAGCAACCAGATAATAAATTATAATCGTTTTGTTGTTTCCCCATCTTGCTGTTTCTCATTTTTACGAGTATTTTTTGTATATATAAAAGTAAGGGGGTTTGTAATTATTTACTCAGAATTAGAACTCCCCTACACTTTTTAATCTGTCCTGTGAATATCAAATTTTACAAGCCTTCTTTCCTCATTATGTGCCCTGTAAATTTCAACTATCTTTTCATGATGTTAAGTATAAGTATCTTTTTGTTTCCATTTTATCTAAGACTTCATTGTTGCTCACATGTTCAGTTCATGTTATTCTCCTCATCCTTCTGTGGAACCATGTCTCTGTTGCTTCAAGTCTCTTCTTCAGCTGTGAAAATATAGGAGAACTGATATAACATAACAGTTCAGTACTCTTTATTTCTAATGTGATTTTCCTGTTTCTTAATAGTTTGCTTAGCTTTTGCTAATTGTTTAACAGATGTAGACCATAGAACCTGATTATTCTGAATAAAAAGCAAAAGTAACAAGATGAAAGATAAACTCATCAAAATACTTAAGGTGAGAAATTCAATAATCTCTGGGAAGCAGATAAGCAGACAAGCAGTTTAACTATTAAGTTTTTGTTCTGAAATTGCAAGCGGATAATATTTCTTTTGTTTGGAAATCAAAGAGGAAGCAACAGAAATAATTAAGACATTGCATTTCATATAAATCAAATAATAAAATGATCAGATTTATTGTCTATATACCTTGTCATTTTTTTTTGAGACCTGTGTTATATTGAATGAATATAATTTTTAAAGCTCACTAATTGAATTTAGGAAAAACTGGCACAACATCATTCTAATTTCTTTCATGTTAGAATATGCTAAGAGAAAAAGAGAGAGAGAGAAAAACTGAAAATGTGAAGTTGCTTGGCACAAGGAAGGCTAGATTCATGCTTTCTCATTAAGATTATCATAGAATGGCAGCGAGATAGCAAACAAAATTTATAACTGCTTTTTCTTCCATTAACATTAATTTCTTTGCTGATGTCTATAAGACGAGTGGATCTCATAATGAGAAATCTGAGTCAGGATCAAATTCCACTCGAGTTCATTACATACACATAGACTTGGGAAGGGTATGAATCCATTCCTCATCTATGGGTTAAATAGTAGGAATTGTATCTGGAATAATCATTGTTATTCTCAAAAGTTGTTAATGCAATATTACAACCCAAAATATGCTTTGCCTTTAAATAACTCAGAAAGCCATAAAAAAAAAACTATATGTGTAAATACAATATGATGAACTGTGTTTTTAAACAATAGTTAATGAGGTGTTGTATCATTGTAGAATGTGTTAGCCATAATATTGATATCCTCTATTGATACATATCAAAAGAGTTGCATGGACCATCATTGTTTGCATTGGAGTTAGTCACAATCCAACTCTGCCAAGTTTCACCTGTCATAATGGATGGGTGTTCTTTCAAGTAGGCTCCTGAATGTCTATTGGGATTCAAGTTCCCCACCCCACGCCAGACCTTAACTAGAATAATTATGTCTGATGCTGGAAAAATGGTTGGCTTGTTGTACTGCTCTAGTAAGTATTTGAGACCCTCTGCTATACTTCATCTTTACAAGAGCTAGATCAGACCAAACATGGAATATTGCTGACATATCTGAGCTGGAGCTGCCCAGTCTTCACTTGCCTCAACTGGCAGCTGATGGCATATACAAGCTTCAGTCTTTTGTTAACTGGGGCAAAGAATGGCATATTAATTTTAATGCTTCCAAAACAAAACTATTCTCTCTTAATCATCTGAGTGACCCCATCTGCCTTCCATTAACATAACTAATGTTAACCTACAGGAGAGTGATTTATTGTGCCACCTTGGGCTAACATAACGTGGAAAAACTATAAGGAATCCACTGCTAGGTCAGCTGTGAAGAAAGTTGGTTCACTGTGTCATGCTAGACAATCTTTCCAGAATCTATCTTACATATCTATGTCTATCAATCATCCATGCTAAGAATATTGCTGCCACTTATAGTCGGGTGTTTGTGCGATATATTTAGAAATCCAGAGAAGAATCAGCAATGTTGTTGGTCCTGGTCTGGTGTTTCAGCTACAGTCATTTTCTCACTACTACAAAGTTGCTTTATTTTGCATTTTCTATAAATATTTTCATGGTAATTGTTCAGATGAGCTCTTTGGTATGGGACCTAAGCTTCATGAATTAAAGTGCAGTACTAAACTAGCGACAAGGTCTCATCAATTTACTGTCAGGTTGGCTAGATGTAACTGTAAATTCTATGCTAACAGTTTTTTCTCTTGCACTTCTCACTTGTGGAACTCTCTTCTGCTTTCAAGTCAATTTTAATCTTCAAAAATTTAAAAGCAATGTCAAACAGTATCTACTGTCTTCCTGATTACTTTTCTATTGTTTTCACTTCTTAGTAATGTTTCTGTTTTCTAATTATTCCACACTTTGTAATCCATTGTGTCTTAGTGGTTTTACCGCCTTGCTTGAAATGAATTTAATTAAAAAAATGTCATTTGCTGCCACTTATAATTGTTATGATGTTAATTTGGGGTTAATAAAGACAAACGCCAAATAACATGTAACAATAAAATGGGGTTTATTCGGTTGGTAAGTTGGTACAGAAATCGCCTGAGTAGTCTATAACTAACTCAGCCCAGAACTTCTCTGACACTGTCTTTTGACATGCCACTATTTAACGTCCTTGTTTGTAGACGAGTTCATCTTCAAGAGGGGTGGTAGGTTCCTACACAACAATAATTAAGGATTAAGTTCTGACAAAGTTTGATCCACAGCGAAGTATATGGAGAGCAGGAGTAAATACCATTTCCTCTTGTTTCTTTTGTCTTTGTTTTACTTATCCACTCATTGAGATATTTTTGATGATTGTACTGTCGGTGTGTGGGGTGAATAATAAAAACCACTGACTACATTTGTTTTACCTTTAAATTTTTGACAAGCAAGTATAATTGACGGGTTTCTTTATTATGGCTTATCTACTCTTTGTGGGTTATTTAAAGCGAGAACATATTTTGTATTGTAAAAGTAATTCTTTTTTTTATTTACCAAGTAAATATTGTACTAACAATTTTTGGGGGAGACAATGATTTCTCCAGATACAAATTCTATTTAACCTGTAACTGAAGGGAGAAGAGACATATTTATACCTTTCCCCAAGTGTATTTGTGCATACATGAATGCAACAAACTCAGCTTGAATTTGAACTCTGCTCTCTGATTTCTTATCACATGTCAATATCCATTTCACCAGGGATATAAAAAAAAATGCATGTTCAATGATTATTTTTATATCAGGGGTTTTTTCTTTTTTTCCTCAAGTCAAGAGATTATACTTTATTTAAGGCTTCCTCGGGCATAACATCTTGGGTGCTAAGTTAATATCTTTAGAACTGATTTATAACAAAGTACAGCCCAAAATACAGAGGAGAAACATGAATCAAGGAAAAAATATTTTTAAACACTTAAATAAAATAATTAGCAATTAAACTGGTTTGATCACGACTTTAAATTTTTGATTCTGTATATTTTTGTGAGTTGGAATGTCCTGATGAAAATTCCAGTATGTACAATATCTAACCATCAATCCAATTGCAGAGGTACGCAAGAGAATCTCACACGTTACTTGTAATCAATTAAAGCCAATGTGATAGTGTTGATTATTCTAAGACACCTAATTTGCTTCACGCTGTCTGATTGGCTTATCTCAGTGTCAGTCAATAACAAGTTAAATAAAGTGCCATTCCAAATAAGCGCAAATTGTTTGGTTAAGCAAACACTGTGTAAATAATTAGTCTTTGTTGCCTGTAAAATTTGCTTGTTACCAATCAATTCAGTTTGCTTTGAGATATTCCATATTTTAACTTTCTTACATAGTTATCACATTAAGTTTACTTTTTTTTCTTTTATTTGATTTAAATAAAATATTCTCCAGTTTTAATTTTGCTCTTTTTGCAACTAACGTTTCCCTTTCAGAATTTCTTTGACAGGATACAATTAACAAAAGAATAAAAAAAAAATAAGAAAATAAATAAGACCTTGTTTCCAATATTTTAAGCAGGAAAAGAGGTTTATTCCTTATTTTCTGTTTTGCATTGGATTTCCAGTTCCTCACTAAAGTATTCTCATTCTCTTTCACTCCCAGTAACCCTTTGTGTCTTAGTGGCCTTATCTTCTAGCTTGGAGTGAATTGATTAAAACAAATATTACTGATAGAATAAGGTTATTTTATATGTAATGTAAATGGTAATTATTTAGGAGTAGATAGGTTTACCTATTGACAGGTTCCTCATATTTGGTAGCATTATCATCTTGCTTGGAGTGAAAGGATTTAATAAAAAAAAAATGTAAAAATGAATTTTCTTTTGTTATTTTTATAAGTTTAGTGCTGTTAGCTCTTCAAAGGTCTCTCATTGGGAGGTTTTGAGGAATGTGGGACCACCTCTTAATTGCTGTTGTTTCCAGGTCCACATGGTAGTAGCACATGTTAGGGTCCCAGCTTTGGGAAAATAGTTGACCCCAAACACTGGTCAGAACACTTTGAAAGTAAAAAAAAATATATATACGTTTTTATAGTAAAAATATCAGTAATACATTTTCATAGTAAAACAAAATACCATCAATACATTTTGTAAAAGAAATTATTAATGTTCCCGAGAAAATTAAATTTTGGCATTAATAACAGATAAGAAGTTAATATACTGCTAAACAAACAAAAACTCTGCAGTCTCCCAGAGGGCCACAGCCTCACCATGCTAGGCAGTACAGCTGTGGCTTTCAGAGCTTATGTATAGGGTAGAGGTGCTAATATCTGGCATAACCAGTTTTGAATTCAGAGTTGTCATTCTCCAAGAGTGGTGGCCAGCCAAAGCTCAAGAGCTCAATGTGCCTTACTATTTAATCCATAGCTAGGAGATAGAACCTACATATCTTTCTTAAGGGTATTTGTGAGAAAGTAGACATAATAGTCTGTGCTAGAATTTGAACACAAGATGCTGTGTACATCTGCATAGGTTTAATAGGATCTGATGATAATATCCTTATCAGTTTTTGTTGGAATTTTGCAGAGAAGGTATTATAATTATTATATGCATATCTATGTGTCATTTTATATCATTAATGCACCAATGTAAATTGTCTAACTTTTCCTTGTTGGTATATGTTGCTTGATCTGTGCTTCCAACCTTTGTCCTGTTCTGCCTATATAATCAACATCACACTGACATCTGAATTTGTAAATTACAGATTTTTTTGTACCATGTGGTAGTACTTATATGAAATAGCTAACTCTGTGAACCATCACAACTGCAAAAACCAAAACATTTAAATAATAATAATGACTTAAAATATCTGTTTGGTATGTGCTGGTATTTTTAATGACATGGATAAATTTATATTGAAAGAGTTTATTGAATATTGGAGATTATGCATGATAATTTTCATAAATGAGATGGAATGATTGAATTCTATGTAAATTAAAATATTACTTGTCTGAATGGCCTGATGGACAAAAGTCTTAGTTGAAGTAATCCAGTGCCTTGACCCAAAGATTTGTGAGTTCAGTACTTGGCCACAGCAGAGGTGAAAAGAAACTTGGAGAGTTCAGTTACTAAAGAGAATTAACTGAAACTAAGATATCCAGGAAAAGCCTAACCTGTGGAACTATAGAACAATCTATCCCAGTGGACAAATTAAAGGATTTGGTTCAAATTTCCAATGTATATCAGCTAAAGAAGGCCAGAGTGTATAAAGGCCAAAATATTGTGAATATGACAACAAAGATGAGGACAACAGTCCAAATTACATAAATAATGGAAATTTTCTTAACTGTATGAACAGATCACTCCAGTAAAATGAAAATAAATTTTTATAATAATATCTGGATATTTAAACTAATTTACGTGGTGCACGTACATTGGTACAGATACAAAAAGGCCTGGATTGTGTGCAGACATGTTTGTTAACACCAGTTATATCTGGGTTTACCCCATCAGCAGCAGTACAGCTTGGCATGTCTAGATATGGGCCTCTCTGCAACTGGTCAAGATCTGGGTCTTTGTAATATGCCTCATGCCAATAAAAGCAGTGGGAAAACCAGCAGTCGGGAAGACACAGTGTCTTTTGACTTCGTTCCTGTAAGCATTTTGTTCTTTAAGTTACTGTGGTTTCCATGGCAGTGTTATTTTTCTTACCTTTCATCTCTTTCCCTTGTCTGCCTCTTAGTCCATAATTGCTAGGAGAGCAATTGGTTTGGTGTTTACCCCAGCCTCAACACTCATTCTTCATACATTACAAGTTATTTTGGCAAATAAGTCAAAGCCTTGTAGTTTGTCACACACCACAAGGACTTCAACCTTGGCTGAGTTGCCACTGTTTGTGCAGATATTAAGAGTCCCAACACTACAGCATGCCTACATTCTGCCACTGATCATCTGCACATCCACATGCTTCCTGGTCCATGACCAACATTGCTCTGCACTAATGATCAACTATAAGCAACGAGACTCAATGTGAGCTGTCTTGTCTTGTTGACCAATATGTTGGCTACAGGTAGTGTCACATTTACATCTGGGTGGGGAATGTGATTGGCACTCAACACACTCATGCCATACATTACAACAATATATCAATGTCATTAAAAGACAGAATGACAAGTTGTGAAATGAAGTATCTTCTAATCACTCACCCCAGTTAAATTTCTTTCTTTATATAGATGACCATTTCAGTGGCAGAGCTGTGGCATTACCTTAATGGTTAAGAGAACAGAAAATGGAAATCAATGAATTCAAATTCTGTCTGAAGTTGTTTTTCATTTGAACTTATTCCTTTGGAAAGAGCAGGAATTTACTTCTTCCTTTCATAGGTCATACCAAGAACTATTCTTTGATGTTGGTGCTATATAACTGAGTATAGTCTGTTGCATGTTTCTTAGATGAACATTGCCAAGCATCTTCTATTGATCAGAAAATTGTCATGAAGGCTCTCACAGGACACCCTGGTCATTTACCACAACACAGGATAATTTGATTTATTCCGAATTAAATAATTTGTTGTTTTTCTATATTATTTATTGTTTGTCTATATTTCTGAGATGAGGTATGGTAACTATTTACAGTGTTTGAAGTGTGGTCCTCATCTTTATTGTCATATTCATGATGTTTCAGCCACTGTACACCCAGGCCTTCTCCTTTGGAATTTTGAACCGATACTTTTATTTAGTCCATAGTGGTAGATTATTCTAGTGCCATGCCATTCTTTGATATCTCGGTTTCAGTTAATTCCCTTTCAACCGAGTTGAACAAAAACTTGAAAAGTTGCATTATGCAACTTTTCAAGTTTTTGTTCAAATCTGTTGTGTCCAGGTACTGAACTCAGAACTCTTTGGGTCAGGTCACTTTTTCGGATTACTTCAACCAACACTTTTATTCACTGGGCATGTGTTCTTGCAGACATCTGAAGAAGGCCATAGTCTACAACAGCTGAAACATAACAGCCAAATAATATAGTTAGTGTAAATAAATTATTCTTGTTATGGCTTATGACCCTTGACCAAAAGCATATTTGGTTGTATGCCCTTGGGACAGAGACATATATATCTAAGCAGAATCTTCCATTATCATCCATTAGTGATTGTGTGTACTAACTGAATTTGCAGCATCTCAGTTTTACAATAGTTGTTAAAAAGGAATGTTAGTAAGATAATGTAAGAAAGCAAACACAGTTTGTGTAAATTTGAGGGGTTTATTTTTTAAGTTTGCATCGGAATATTTTTAAAAATCCATATAACATAACAAAATGGTGAAGCCAAGATCTCCACTGACTGGTTTTTCTTTTTCAAAAAACTAATGAGCTGATTAAAAAAAAATATGGACAGATTATTTTTTTTAAAAACTTTAGCTTTTTGTTCTTTTTTGTTCAAGTTAAGTAATTTTTTTCTTATTTTTTGATTTAATGATCAAATACTGTCATCCGATCAAAAAAATTTTCTTCAATCCAAATGTAATATTTTGTATAGATTTGTAATAAGTTCTAAAAAAAATATTTGGCACAACTTCTATTGAGGTATAGAGGGAGGAGATAGAATTATGAGTAAAAATTTTGAAGCTTCTTTAGAAGGTAAAACTCTCAAGATTTTCTTGGAGATGGATTTAAAGTATCTGAATGATAACAATGCAAATTGTAACTTTTATGTGGTTTTAATGCGAGCGTTAACAATAGTCTTTAGAATATCATTGTGTCTAGACCCAACCAACTATTTTTTGGAAGAAACCCCAATTTCTCTGCAGTTCTAATTTTAACATTTTTCAGCTTCCAAATCTTTTGTAATGTGAATCATTTGGAAAATGGAGACCTATGTTTTGTTGCCAATTGAGACAAAAACTATCACAGCTTAATAATATAATAGATATGATATTGAACACAGATTATTTAGCTATTTATCTTTAAACAATAAGTAACCAACACTTTTTAACAGATACACTCAAAAAAGATCTTTGCAATAATCAATGATACATCTCATGAATGAGTTTTAAATAGCTTCTATATGCTACATCCCTTCTGGAGACAGGCAATCAAGTCTTTTTCTCTTTTGTGTAGCTCTTAGCAGTTTTTCTCCCTTTGATAAAGCCCCAGCTATTCATTCTGCCATCCATTCACACAAGCTCATCAGGTAAGTGTATCCTAGCCTTCTGCCTTCTCTCTGGCCCTCAATAATGCTCTGTGAGGGTTAAGTTTACCAAGCCTGCCTTCTCATTATGTGCCCAGGAAATTTTGTCTTTCTTTTCCTGATTCTGATATGTGTTTTTTCTGTTGACATTTTCTTTGACTTCCTTGTTGCTTACTTGCTCCATCTATAAAATTCTCAATGTCCTTCTGTATAGCCACTTTTCTGCTCTTAGTTTTTTTCCTCATCCCTAGGGAAATTGTCCAACATTCACTGCTATATAAGAGGATGGATATCATATAGCAATCCAGCAGTTTTTGCTTTGTTTTTAATTAACTTTTTAATTATGTCCCTTGATCAGAAGACATTTGATTGTCTGCCATTTTAGAGAGATGAAAGAAGAATGTTTCATCATCACCAGTTAGTGATTTTGTATATCAACTTGATCTGAAATCTGTGGCTTCTCAGTTTTACAAGAATTAATTTTAAATGCAAATTATCAGTAAGTTGGTCTGCTTATTTGCATTTTTTTAATTAGTTCATCCTCTCTCTCTCATGTAGGTCCATTAAGGCTGTTGTGAATGGCTGGTTTTCTAAAGTTCCTGAAATCAATGCAAGTGTTCCTTAAGTCAAACACTTATGTAGATGATACCACTGTTTATGGATGTACTTAAAGAAAAATTAATATAATTGGAGCCATGCAACTGATCTCTTCTCTGACCTAAGTCTAACAGCTCAATGGGGGAAAAGATTGGTTTGTAACCTTCTATATCTCAAAAACCAAGCTAATATTCTCATCATCACTAATCAGACCTTCAGTTCTCTCCAGTCACAATGAAGGATTTCACACAAGCTTTGAAAGTTTAATTAGAGCCAAGATCACTGCAGACCTGACCACCCTGGGTATGATGATAAACTACATCTGTGTCCAGGGTAAGACAATAAACTACATCCAACAGCAAGGCCTCTGATCAAGAGTTTTTGAGGAGTGTGGGATCACCTCTTAATTGCTGGTGTTCCCAGGTCCACCCTGACCCAGGGTGGTAGCACTTGTTAGGGTCCCAGCTATAGGTAAATAGTTAACCACAAAACTGAGGTAAAAAGCATTATAAAAGTGTAAAAAATAGGTTTTAATACCAGAAATACTTTGTAAAAATTATTACCAGAAATATATTTTTGGAGAAAAAAAATATTACCAGCTATACATTTCTAAGGAAAAAATATTATCAGGAATTGATTTTTGACAACACAAAATATTACCAGGGAAAAAAAAGTTTTCAGCATTAAATAACCCATTGAAGTTGATATGCCATAAAACAAACCAAACCAAACCAAACTGCAGACCTGAAGTGGAACTAATACATTTAATCCCTTTTGGAAGTTGCATGACAAATGGTTTGTTCATTCTATCACTTCAAGAAGTATCAGACTCCTTTTGTCATGCTCTTCTTTACAAGAGTTAAATCAGACCACTCCGCAATCTTGCAAGCTTATCCCTACTCTATTCTTGTTTCCATGGCAAATTTTCAGAAGAGCTCCATTCTTTAATTCTACCAGTTTAGATCTATACTGCTACATCATACCAAAATACTTCCATGGAGTTATATCACTGACATTTCTTTCATATTTCATAGTTCTGCACAGAGAGTCACTTGGTGGAACACTCTCATCTGGATGCTTGCCTAAAAACTACAATCTTAACCTCTTCAATTCAAAGGCCAGTCATTGTCTATCCTCCTTCTCTTCATAATCTGCATTTTTTACCCCCTCCTCTTTCAATAAATATCACGCCTCATTCATCATAACTTTTTTACATTTCTACCTTGAGTGGCTCTCGAGCCTCGTGCTGGAAGAACTTCAGAGTAAAGAAATTGGTATAGATAAATATAGCAATGTTTAAATTTGGCAATTGTGTTGTTTATATTTTTGATTTAAGTAATCAATTATTTTTTATCCATAAAACTATATTATTAAATGTAAGAAGGAAGTTTGCTTTTGAAACCATTAAACAAAAAAAATCCAAAGAATGTTGTCTGAAGAAAAAATAATGATTAATGTCTTGGCAATCTGATCTATTCAATTTAATGATATATTCAGTTGTCATGATAACATCAGATATGTTTAAGTTTTGACATCAATTAATGTCTCCTGTGATGATGACAACAGAGTAAATTGTTAAGAGATTAGGTTGTTTAATTGATAAATATAGTCACATTACTTACATTAT
>CAHIKZ030005621.1:1937500-2057500 GCA_903632075.3 Acanthosepion pharaonis | reverse complement strand
TTCAGTTGATATTATATATTGTGTGTGTGTGTGTGTGTATGGACTGCTATTCAAATAGACTCTTAGTTAAAAACTAATTTCCTACTTTGCCAGTTTTCTGTACATTGATGTCTTTCATTATAAATTTATAAGTGTCTACAGCATTTCTTAATTCTAATTGATATTCAGTTTTTCCTTCTGAATCCTTCTTTCCATTCATTACAAGAATTTTCATTTTGTTAAATTGTTTTTCTATCATTATTTTCCATCAATTATTCACAAGTCCTTTTTTTTTTCTGGATATGCTTAAGCATTGACAGATTCTGTTCTATTTTCTTCTTCTCCGTCTTTTCTCTTTCTTTTCTTTATCATTTCACCATAATCATGGTGGTAATGCCAGTAGTTTTGGGAGTGAAAGATAGGAGTGAGAATAGGGAGGATTAAGGAAAGGACAAAAAATGAAAGGGGTTCAAGAAGACAGAAGGTGATGACTGACATTGCAATTAAATTTTTTTAAGATTGAGGTTATCAGGGAAGCAAGGAAATGGAATCGAGTTCCAAAGGTGGTAATTGTGAGAAATTGTTGGAGTAAAAGGGTGGGACCTAGCTGCTAATTTTATAGCATGCGTAAATACATCAAGACATCAGGGTAGATCACATGGCCCTGTGGATAAAACTCACCATTTTTGGGAGATTTTATGTTATCACAATGTAGGATATTTTATAACAAAGCTGACAGAAACAAAAAGAATCTAAATGAAATTGGGTAGATTATAGGCCCAAAACACAAAAAAATTCTTCCAAATTTAAAAATTCTGTGGTCATGTGGAGGCATATCAATTTAGACAAACTCCGTCAGATGAAGTCCTAGAGGAAGAAACTCTTCACAAAAAACTTTCCACTTTTCATACATCTCCATATATATATATATATATATATATATATATATATATATATATATGTGTGTGTGTGTGTGTGTGTGTGTGTGTGTGTATGCTTCTGGCAAAAACATATGTACATATTTTTTACTCAGGTGTTGTAAAAACAGTGTTATATAACTGAGCTATTAAATATATATTAGTGAATGATTTGAGATTTCATGCAGTTACACAATCATCAGGTGTTGACTGTTTAGCCCCTGATGGTTTGTGTAACTGCATGAAACTCTCTGTTGTACTATCAATGTGGGATATTATGTGTATTCACTAATATATATATATATATATATATATATATATATATATATATCTGAAGAATCTCTTAATAAGACAATACATTGTTACACTCTCAAGTTTTGAAATTTCCAGAAGAGAGAACTTTCTCCTATAATTTAATGACAACAGAACCAATATATATATATATATATATATATGAAATGTTTTCATGAACAGTCCCAGGAGAAGACTGGACACTGTTTCTCGTAAGCAGATTTCTATCTGTGTGATACTATACCAGAAACTTTGAGTTACGTGAAGCTAACCTTTCATGTATCACTCAAAACATGAGGCTTACAGCTATATCACATTGACACACCAGTTCCCATCTGATCACTGAAGTTAAGCAACATTTTTACAGTATTTTAAATAGCAAATCTATACATTTAATGTTTTTTATTAAAGATTCCATTACATTAATAAGAGCTACAGAAAATTGTGGGGTGTCAAGATTGAGAACATCCTGAAGGGACACGGCACATAGATGATGATGATGATGATGATGATGATGATTGGTATTTGGAACAAGACCAGATAAATTGGCTGATACCAGAAAGCTGCTGATGCATAGAGTTTAGTAAGTTGATAACAATAAGCATTAATCCCTTGCTTAGATAATGGGGAAATCATGTAACGGTTCATTTCGAACTGTTAATTTGGTTGAATTGGACAAGCAACAGTGTGAGGTTTTCAGTGTGAATTTGGACAGCCACCAACTATGGGCATTCTTGCTTATATTATCCTTGCATCCTGATTGGTTTTTACAATCTGTATATTCTTATTTAGAGAAGCATATAAAAGCAAGAAGCTAAAATAAAGAGATTAAGTTTTACAAGGCAATTGTATCTGTAATATAGAGATATGATGTAATTTCTACATTATTCTGAATAAAACTTACCCAATATCAAGGCTAATAGAAATGTTTTTTTTTGTAAAATTACACAATTATTGGTATTACAAAAATTATACAGGAAACTGGTATTACGGAAAGTTACACAATTATTAGTATTACAGAAAATGAATGCAATAAAATACAAAAATATTTTTTAGTACTGTAATTGGGGAGAGCTATGGAAGAAAGACTTATTCTGCCACGTGTATTTTCCCTATTTTGTGCATTATTATATCTGATATAATAACATCATAGTTCACAGATGGAAATGAATGGCTGAAAGGAAAAGGAAGGACAAACATGCTTTGTTCTCAGAAATCCTTTTATATCACTAAGACAAAAACAAAACTATAAATATATATATATATATATATATATATATATATATATATATATATACACACATATGTACACATATATCTACACAACAAAGCAAAGTGTAAAGAGAAACAAAAAGGAAGGGCCTTACATATAATATGGAGATACTCCAGTATCTGGAGAGGCCATATTTAGAACTCCAGATTCATCGATTCATCTATGTCCCAGGCAAGTATATATTCCAGGGATGGGAAACACATGTGTCTTGGGTTTTCCCAAATTGAAAACTGGAAGCTGGAGTTTCATTCTATATCTGGTAAAGATATATTCCCAAGTCAAATAGCACCATGTGTTTGTAATTTGCTGGTGAGGCAGATTTAGCCTCAGTCTGGACCTCTTGTCATAGGGTAAAAGAAAGCAACCTCATGTAGTGACTGCTGTAAACAAACTGAAATTTGACTACCACTTTCATCACTGTGTGGAGTGATGTCAATAAATGACCATCATGTGAACCATGTGATGGACCTCCACCAAAGGGAAATAATCACTTTCTGCATCCTTATAGTACTATTAGGAAGTAGTTTAAGAACACTAGTGCTTTCAACTTTGTCCATATTCTATGAATAAAAAGCAAGATATTTTGATGCTCACTATTTGAGTGAGCCCTTGTGGATGTGATATCAAAATGGTGAAGTTATGCCCACTAAAATGTTTATAACCCTTTCAAAGTTAACTTTGGATTCATTTCACATCAGAATGGCTCACATAAAAAGCAACTTTCTCTTAATCAATTTTAGTCGTTTGCATAGGAAACCTTTGATCCTCATTCAATGATTTACTTGGAATTCAGATTTGATTTTTGTTCCATAAGTTTCTGTTACTATTTACATTGTTTGCACTGTTGTCCTCATTTTTATTGCCATATTCCTGACATTTCAGCTGTTGTACACTCTGGCCTTCTTCAGGTGGTATACATTGGAAATTTGAACTGAACTCTTTTTCATCCACTAGGATAAATTGTTCTAGTTCCACATGCCATTCTTTTTTAGTGGCTCAACTCTTCAAGTTTTTTGTTCAACTGTGCTGTGGCCAGGTATTGAACTCACATCTCTTTGGGGGAAATCACTGGGACACATAGCCCAGTGGATAAGAGTGCTTGTTGAAGTAATCCAGTAACTAAGTACTTCAACCAATGCTTTTATCCTTGGGGACATCGGTGTAAGAATTTTGGGGAATTATAAACTTAATGTCTCAGTAGCCATTTTTACCAGAGCTCATATTGCAATTCGTTGTTGTTGCTTTTCTCTAGCACTCTCAGTGACTTGACCCAAAGAGATGTGAGTTTAATACCTGGCCACAGTAGAGTTGAACAAAAATTTGTAGAGTTTAGTTACTAAAGGGAAATAACTGAAACTGTGATATCAAGAAAAGGCATGGCATGTGGAACTAGAACAATCTACCCTGGTCGACTAAATAAAGGGTTTGATTTTCTGTTTTCTATGCATATTTAGTTATTATGCATCTGTGAACAGTTAATTCTATGAAATGTATGTTTATTCATTAGTTCGAAATACAATAAATTAAAAATTTGTATGTGAACGAATATTTGTTTCCCCCACAGTATTTGTTAATATTTCTATAAAATCTTGTAATAAAATCTGAAATTTTCCTTATGTGGACAATTTGATTGTTGTTTGATTTCTTTGACTGAAAATCCAAATATATTTTTATAATTAAATTTCATGCTAGTATAAAATCCCATATTTGGTGGCATACTCAGTGACCCCCAACAAAGTAAAATCACCCCGTCATTTGATAATATCTAAATATTATGGAGATAGGCAATATCTAAATACTGATAATCTATAGCATGTCATTAAAAATTAACAAGCAATATACCACAACTTCACATGTAATATTTTCTTAAAACTTTATCTCTCATCAAATATTATAGATATCAGTTTTTCACTCACTCATTGATGAATACAAATTGATAATAAAATATTACATTGCTCCAGATAGTTGCATATCTCTAAGAAATCAGTGGAAATGTTAATCAACTGAATACATTGAAGGAACAAGCAGCTTGCAATATTTTTCTTGTCTAAAGAAATGGCCACTATATATAAATATCAGTTGACCTGCATAATAAATTACTAATGAATTTATATGCTTGTTTAATATAAATTTAGAGTTAATTTTCCTATTGGCTTTGAAACTTCTTAAAAATTGTCATAGATGATGATTGTACTTAGAAAACAAAGCTAAATCTGGAATAAGTATATAAATGCTCACAATTTCAATGTGTGAGTAGACAATGTGTTTTTATATATATATATATATATATATATATATATATGTATAAAAAGAGCAAGGATGCCATTGGTTCTCAAATTTAAAAGCCTTGATAAACCAATGACATACATAGATATATACATTTTCTGTACATATGTTATTTTTAAAGATACACTTTATTAAAGCAGATGTTCTGTTTTTAATTAAATCAAATTAATTACATTTATTGGCCTATATATTTGAGTAATTTCATAGAAAATATGAATTCTCTGACAGGAATAGAACCTGTATTCCTTTTACAGAAGCCACCATTTGGCCTGACATGCTGTTAACCAATTCAGCTTCAGTATAGGAATACAGCTTCAATTACTGTCATAGGATGCATATTTTCTCTGAAATTCTCAAACATTCAGGCCGGTGAATGTAATTAATGTTGTTTAATTAAAAGACAGATCATTTACTTAAATAAATTCTATCTATAAAAATAACTTATAAACAAAATATATTAAATTCATTTCATATAATATATATATATATATATATATATATATATATTTAAATATATTTTTATATATATAAAATTTAATGATCAAAATAAAAGTGGAAAACTTAATATTACTAGACATATTAGAGAAAAAAAAAAAAAACAAAATGGGCTACGACTGTTTTGTTTTTTTTCTTTTAATATGTCTAGTAATATTAAGTTTTATACTTTTATTTCGATCATATATATATATATATATATATTCAAGAAAGAAATTCGGATTACTAACACAAAAACAGAAAATGTCTCATATTGAGAATATTTAACATTGAAAAACATAAGGAAAAAATTAATTATTTTTAATAATATGTGGAAATCTCTACTTTTACCTGAAGACAGTTGCAAGACCAGAAACACGTGTAATAAAATTATGGAAGACAAAGCATAATATTTTTTTCTAAATAAATCCACATTACAACCAAAAACGTTTGCGCCACCTCTCTTCTTTTTAATATACATACTTTTCTCTCGTTAGAACCACTACAACCTCTTTCTTTTATATATATATATATATAAAATATTAAAAACACATTTCTTTTAGGAGGCACCTTAGGATTTTGGCTATTATTTGGGTTGCTTAAATTTGTGAAAGAATTAGAATTCTTGAAGAGAATATAACATATCTGGGTGGAAGGAAAATTCTTAGTGTTTTCAAACAATTAATTTATTTAAAAACTAAGAACTTTCCTTCTCACCAAATAACATGCTGTGCAAGACTTTTTGTTTAATTTTACATTTTTTACTTTTTCATTTTTCCCTGATTTTCTTTCTTCTTTCTTTCCTTTTTAGCTTTTTTACTCACTATCTTTTTTCATTTTTATTCATTTTTTTCTTTTGTTTCCTTTTTACCTTTTTTTTTTTTTTTTTTTCCTATTCCCATTTTTTTACTTTTTTCCCTTTTTTAATTTCTTACTTTTTTCCTTTTTTCCTTTTTCCCTTTTTTCTTTTCTTTTTTCCTTTTTTCTTTTTCTTTTCCATTTTCCTTTTCTTTTTTCTTTTCCTTTTTACCTTTTTCTTTTCCTTTTTACCTTTTTCTTTTCCTTTTTCTTCTTTCTTTTCCTTTTTTCTTTTTTCTTTTCCTTTTTCCTTTTTTCTTTTTCTTTTCCTTTTTCTTTTATCTTTTCCTTTTTACCTCTTTCTTTTCCTTTTCTTTTTTTTCTTCCTTTTTACCTTTTTCTTTTCCTCTTTCTTTTCCTTTTTCTTCTTTCTTTTCCTTTTTCTTCTTTTTTTTTCTTTTTCACTTTTTTTCTCTTTGAGTTGTTTAAGCCACACTGGCATAAATAGTGGAATTGCTGAAGATTTAGTCAGTTTGAGTCCAGTTGCTTATAAACAAAAGTTGTGCATATACATATATGCACACCCATAAGTATATATTTATAAAAACATAAAAATGAATTGAAATGTAAGGAACAAAAATCTAGAAGAATGTGTCCTGACAACATTCTGAAGAAATCTATTTTTCTTCTTCCTCCTCTCAAGCTTACAATACAAAGTAAAGGAAAGGAAAAAAAAATTATCCTGTCTCTGCTAAACTTGTACATAATTCACTCACACTTCTACGTTTCGTCATCTGCAAACAGGCTTATTTTCAATCTGTGTACTTACTTGATGTTACCACAGTTTGTCCTGATAAGCTGGCGCCATATCTTGGCATTAGCATAAGTGCTACAAAAGCTGATCACCAATTGGCTGACACTTGGCTGGCCAGAAAGCATGAATAACCTTGTTAACAATTTGCAATCACATGAACCACAGTCTGACCAGAATTCTCACCAGATTACGAAGACATCTTTTTTTTTGTCTAATGCTTTTAGTCATTTTTTTTTGTTGCATGATCTTCTTAAGAGTTTTACCCTTTGTCTTGCAGCAAGAATCTCAATGAAATATTCAGGAACATGGAAAGAAAAACTTTTTCAGTGTCAGATTTTATAATCTCATGAAAAACTGTAGTCAAAAACCAACTTTTTGTGGGTTGGTTGATAAGTAAGATCGCTTGCTGTGTGGCAGTGTTGATTGTGGAGTGCTTATGGCTATATCACATTGAAAAAAAAAAACAATTTTAATATGATCATCAAAGTTAAACAACGTCAAACCTGGTCAGTACCTAAATGAGTGACCAATTGGGAAATTGATATCGACACAGAATTTGACATTTAAGAATTGAGTTCCAATTCCCAGTTAGTTTTATCTTATTCATTTACGGGCAAATACTGTTGTGAAAGGTATGGGTTAATTAGTTGAACTTGTATCAGTAAAAATCATTATCCCCCACAAAAAAATCTAAAATATTTTCTGGCTTTAAATTACCTGCAAAAGGTTGATAAGCCATAAAAATATAAAACAATCAATTGACGATTGTAGAGATAGGAATATGTTTGAAAAGATAATATTTAAAGTTCTCTATTTACATTATTCAAACTATTGTCCTCATCTTTGTTGCCATATTTATCACAACATTTTGGCCATTGTATGCTCTGGCCTTCTTCAGGGGATTGGAATGTCAAACTGAACCCTTTATTTTGCTTGCTGGGGTAGACTGTTCTAGTTCTATGTGCCATGTCTAATGGATGTCAGTTATTAGTTATCTCGTGTTAATTCACCTCTGCAAGTTCTCCACTGGCTGTGTGTGTGTGTGTGTGTGTGTGTGTGACTGACTGCATCAATAAAATCATGATTGGTCTGAAGAAGTCCTGTTAAGAAATGAAACATATAGCATGGATTTTTTTTTATTCCATTTTGTCATTTAGTTAGCTACTATTAATCTGATATATAGATTTCTATATCATATCTTTCTTTGTGTATTTTATAAGGTTCCCAAGGAACTTTATAAAATATATCACAAAAATAAACAATCAAAAATTCTACCTGAAGCACATATTGATTCTTTGGGTGCACTAGAATCAATAACTATGAATTCTGGGATTTACTGTTAGTATAACTTGTTTTTTTTTATTTTTTTTATTAGTATTGCTTTTATGTTCTGTTGATTTTTATTGCAATTCTCAGGTTGGTATTGCCTGACTCTGAAGTAACATGAATCAGAAATTAAGAAACACCCTCATGAATTTTCAGCTTTCACTCTTTGTCCAATAAGGTTATGCCAACCAATGGGTGTCATTTAAATCTCACCAAGTTATTTTCTTTTCTTGCCCCAAAACAAATATACTACCATTTTTATTGGCATTCAACTTGTAATATTAGATTTTTTTTTTAATCAGTTCATTCCATGTAAGGTACCAGCGCCACTAGGATGCAAAGGGTTACTGGGAGTGAAAGAGAAAAGATTTTAGAAGGAACCAGAAATCCAATTCTAAACAATGAACAAGGGAAAAACCTTTACTCCTTTTTAAAACAGTGTGACAGTAGGTCATAGGTGAACCTAATGTATGAGTTGTAGTTTGTGTTCACTTGTAAGAGAATCAATTTCATTGTCTTTCTCATCAGTTTTTTATGTTTGCTTTAGCTACAATAAATCTCTTCTTCTTTCCTCTTCTTGTTCTCTTGCCAATCTCTCATTTGTCCATTGCAGAAAACCCACACTTGACTACACGATGATCCATAGGATCTAAAACAATTCCTTCATCAGTGTGAAATAACCACAATAGCAATGATAGTTATAATTTTCAATTACTTTATTCTCATACCAAGATACAAATACAAAAATACACTTGGCCCCTGGTCACTCAGCTGTTTATACAATACTGGGAGAAGTAACTTGTCTACCTGTGGAAGTCCCCCATTATCTTATGAAATCTTCCATTTCTACTTTACAATCAGTAATCTGATTTTTATATTCTTTTTGATGGTCAGAAATTTACATGCTACCAGCAAAATGTGAGAATGTAACATTCTTAAACCTTTGAGCCCTGTGTTCCTGAACAATTTTAATCCTTCTGCCTGAGCTCCTGAGTCAAAATTCACAAATAATTGGTATGTAATGTTTCACGGTAGATATAAAAATAGTTACAAGTGTTTACTCACCATTCAACTGGTGGCTGGGCATTAAATCATTTTTCTCTACCACTGTTCAACTGGTGACTGAGCATTACATAATTTTTCTCTACCACCAGTAAAGTGGTGGTCAGGGCTCAAAAGGTTAAAATATTTGCCTTATGAGCAGCCATCTTTTTTACTCAGGATTTCTCAAGACAGCTTCAGTTCTCCAACCACAAGAATATTAAAATTTCTTAGATGGAATATTGTGAATTATTATCAGTTTCTGAATGGTATCACTTTTATCTTAGTGTTTTATTGCAGCTCTTAGATTATTCATTTCTGAATCGAAGTTGTCTTCAGCAAGACTTGAACTTGCACATCTTATCTTTAGAACCATCTCAATGTCTGAACAGTTAATCTACAAAGGCATTGTCAATAGATTTTTTCTTAAATAATAAACCATAGAGCTCTATTATTTCTGAGTTCCATTCTGCTGCTATAGTGTTGTGGTTTCATTATACAAATATTATTTGATATAATCGTCTTCAAATTTCTATAGAAATTAAGCAAACAACATAGATGAGAAAAAAGAATAAAGAAGCCTTGGAAAGATTTAAATGAGTAAATATCATTTAGAAAAGTGGTATGGCTTGTTTCCACAATGTAGAATGGTGGAGTGTTTGTTGTCTACTCAGTAAAGCACCATCACTGTAAGATAGGTTCCCAAGAATAAGGCATGTTATTTTTCTACATAATTACCATCAAGAAGAATGTACTTTTCCAATTCAACATGTTTATCACTATCGAAATAAAACATTTTGCCTGTGTTACCATCACTCCTGCCTACAGTTTTATATAGTCACCATCAAGGTTGTTGCATTTTTCTCATTTATACACAAGTGCATACATAACCTCTTTGTAGAATGTGGTGTTAAGTAACCAGAACCAACTCTGTTCCTTTGTAACAACCTGTATTATCTGTGTGGAACCACTTCCCAGATAAATGTTGTTTGAGGCACCCAAAACAGGCAATAGTCCTTATTTGACCCCTGCAGATTATGTGATGTGTTAAAACATCCCTATCATATCACTGAGTTCATTCTTCTGTCAGACTGGCTGCATGTTTTACTACACAAAAAGAGGACATTCATATGCAAACATCTTAGTCTTTTATTTATTTATTTTTTTGGACAAATACTTTCCATCTGTCTGGTTTTTATTAATATCTGAGAAGTCTACCATTCATCCATGCATTCACTATTGCTGTCATGTCTAATCTGGTTCCTCTGCTTTATATCAAGAGAATCTGCAATGGTATCAGAGTTATAGCCATATAGATTTTAAACATTGTTTCTCATATGATCACCAAAGTTAAGCAGCATCAACCCTGGTCAGTATCTAGAAGGGTGATCACTTGAGAATACCAGATGTTATATGTTTGGATGTGCAGGTGATGTAATGGATAATGGCTTGGAATTGTTAATCAGAGAGCTGAGTTCTAATTTCAGTTGGGTTTGTTGTATTTGTTGTATTTGTTTACACACAAATACTCTTAGAAAAATTATGGATCCACCTTTTCTCTCAGTTGCAGGTTAATTAGTAAGACTTGTATCACTAAATCATTATTATGGAAAAAAAACTATTTAGAATATAAAAATATTTTCTGGCTTTAAATAAGCAAAGGGTTCATAAGCTGTAAAAAACAAATCAATTTTATTGATTCTGACCTGGCATCTTGGATTCAGTCAATTTTCCACTACCATAATATAGCTTCCCTCTGCCTTTTTTATAGATATTTTAATGATTATTGTTCTGCTAGGCTTTCCTCATTGGTATGATGACTTCTCAAATTTACACATATTTCTTGATTGGTACTAGGTATCCTCATTTCACTGTTAAAATTGCTATTTGTAACTATAAATTATCTGTTAATATGGTTCTTCTCCCACACTTCTCATTTGTGGAACTTTCATCTGGCTTTCTGTTTTCATATCAACTACAATATTCAAAAATTTAGATGCAATGTCAATCATCATTTTCTGTCTTCTTGAATTCTGTTCTTTTGCAGTCTTCTCTTTTTCATTCACTCTCAGTAACCCCTTGCTTCTGAGTGTATTTTATCACCTGTTTGTAATGAATTAAGAAAATATAGTATGAATTCCACAACTTTGCATTCAAGAACATTTCATTTCTCACTATGATGTGCTTTATAAAATCCACATCTACTCCTTTGTTTGTTTTTTTAATCCATTCATTCAAAGCAAGACAGTAATGTCACTAAGAAGTAAGGGGCTACTGGAAGTGACAGAGAATGAAAAGACTTTAGAAGGAACTGGAAACCCAATTCTAAACAGAAAACAAGGGATAAACCTATACTCCTGTTCACAAGATCGAAAAACAGAAAATGATGATTGACATTGCATTTAAATCAAAGTTGACTGGGAAGTAAAAAGTCAGAAGAGAGTTTCACAAGTGAGAAGTGCAATAGAAGAAATTGTTAGCATAGAACTTATGGTTACATCTAGCTATTTCAACTGTAAAGTAATGAGATCTTGCTGCCAATCTAGTACTGCACTTAAATTCATAAAGTCTAGGTGCCATAGCAGAAAGTTCATCAGAACAATTACCATGAAAATATTTATAAAAAAGGCACTGAGAAGCTACAGCGTTGGTAAAGGGACTGAAGCCGAGATGCTAGATCAGGAACAATAATATTGCAGATTCTTTGGATTTTATCAAGAATCTCTAAATATATAGCAGAAGCACCAGACCATATATGGCAGCAATATTCAAAGATTCTAGGTTACAAAGCATAATTACATTGGTTGTATCAACAATATATGGTTCATAAACATAATAATTTCTAGACAAAACACAGGAAATTTATATTATATCAACAGAAGAGTCAATAACACTGATATAGATATGTGTTGTATAATTCATCTGATGGATGTGGTTGGTTATAGATCAGTGTCTCTCGACAGATTCCAAACTGTTGTTATAATACTGTATTGGTTTATTTTCCCAGTTTGTGTTTCTTTATACTATAGACATTAAGCATTGTTGATTTTTAAGTTACGTGTCTGTTTCTTTTGAAGTCTTTGTATTGCTATTCTATTTGTTCTTACATTTTCCTTTCTCCTTTTAGTTGATGTATTATTTATTTATATATATCTACAGGGTGTCGTCTAAATTACACAAAAATGAAAATAATACTAACATCTCATTTTAACAGATATATTTACCAAAATTGCTCAAATATATCTTGAAATACAAAAGAGTAAATTTATTTAATAAAATCATCATTGGTTTCAGCTCCAGACAACTTCAGAATCTCCTGCAACTCTCCTGGATGATCTCTATGTTTAAGTTGGTGAATGTTGCCATAATCCTTGCCTTCAGTTCATCTTTGGTGTTACAAGGAGTTTTGCTGGTCTCTCACTCAACTGCACCACAGACATAATAATCAAGGGGGTTGCAGTTTGGGAGTTAGGTGGCCAGATGTCAGGGGTGATATGGTTGTTGAAATTATCTGACAGCCATGACTAGGTTCTCCTGCTTGTGTGGCATGGTGCAGAGTACTTTGCCAGATACAGGGACTTCTAGCAGCCACCCTCTTGACCCAGGGTAGCACTTCCTCCTCAAGGCACCTTGTTGTGTCTGAGGGCCTGTGGGAAGTTTACAGGGGGTATAACATCACCTTCACTAGTGATCATTCCAAACAAATTCATAATCACCATTAGACTCATCCAACTTTTTAGGAATCCTCTGCCCTGTCCTCAGATTGACACCCAAACCCTCTTAAATATTTGTATTTGAGCTTCTAGTGTGAATGCCAAGCAGTACAGCATGCCATTTCCAAATGTCTGGTGGAGTGAATTGTGTCATGGTGCTCTTTTTCTCACAGATGCAGCCCAACTGACTCTACTGTGTAGTTGACAAAACCAAAAACAATGTGCATGCACAAAATTAAAATATAAAATGGCAACAATTTACCCATGTATGTATATACATATATGTATATACATATACATACACACATATGTGTGTGTGTATGCATATGTATATGTGTGTTGTTTTTCACATATAATAAAGTTTCATTTATAAATTGCAAAGAACAATAAGGGATTCACAACAAATGACTTGAACAATAATAACAGTATACTGTAATAAAAGTTAGGTGATGGATGGAGATGTAATGAATATGCATACACCTGTGTTCCCCCTCGCTGTAATATGATTGGCTGGTGTCAGCCATAAATACAGACTGATATGGAGGTGCATGGGGACGCCTATTGACGACGCTTATTGTCTACACCTATTGCCTACCACTATGACGAGGACCAGTCCATTACGCTTACCTGCTAGATTGTCCTACTTGATTACAAGCTATTTCAAGCAAATATATCCCTTTCCAGGACATATCAGATGGATAGACGATTACTGCTTAATATAGCAATTTCAGGATATGATTTATTCAGAACTTTGATCTTTTTCACTTAAAGGAAGCACTTTATGGCTTTTCAATGTATCTGAATTTCCAGCATCATTCTTGTTCATTGGAACTATTATTAAGCAAAACTGAAGAATTATTGACTGCAGGGAACTTGAATCAGGAAAAACTAAACTGTTTTAGTTTGAAATTCAGTAGATTACTTTTTATCAGGCTATGCATTTACTGATTCACACTTATAGATATATATTACCATATTTGATGGCATATAAAACACTTATTTTTGCCTCCTGTAGGTTAATTTTATCACCAACATTCACAACCATAAGCTATAATTTTATCTCAGGTGGTCACTTTGGTATAACCCAAATTCATAATGATATTTGTTCAAATGACATTATTATTATTATCAGGTTTTAAGTTTCTTTGCTTGTTTTATGAGCTACCTTCATGTTTCAACAAGAAACCTCAACAGAATACAAGCCAATAGTTCACATCTGTTGGTTGTGTTATAAAATAAAATAAGACATATCTCGGCTAATTTACAGGCAAATAAACTAACATACTCAAGAGTGAGAACTGGATGTGAACGGGACAAGGCCCCATCACAAAATGACCATTATCTTTGTTTACACATGTTCCTGATGCACAAGTTCTGGTCGAAAAATAAAATAATATTTTAAAGTGTTTCTATTTTTCGACCAATAAAAATGCTTCCCTCCTAATTATACTCGGAAGTACACCAGGCAGTCAATAGGAGGCCAGGGAAGAGACCTGTCATGATCAGTCCAGGCAGTCAGCAGCAGTCAGCAGCAGTCAGCAGGAGGAGCACCACGCCAACCAGTGAGAACTACTATGAGAGATCAACCCAGATTGGGAGCCGGCCTATGAACTATACCACAAGGTAGCTGTCCCAAAACCACACGTTCCTATTGAAATAAATCATGTAAATTTATTTCTGCCGTTGTCGTATTTCTTTCTTGCAACCATACACTTGTCTATAACAGTTGGATACTTAGTTGACATTCTTAGCATCATTTTATTTTTAATTGTATCTCATTGAAATGCATATAGTAGTTTAAACTCTCATTAAAATATGTATGTACAAATAAAATTCATATACAGATTAAATGCTTTTATTATTTTTTAGTATTGTAAAAGAAATTAGTGTTACAAAGTACCAGTGATCTTTGTCAATACCAACTGATCCATCATACCTAAATATACCTTAACACACTCCCATTATTAACAAGAAAGAAACTGTTGAAGAAAGGGATGTAACTGGAGGGAAATACTACTAACGGTAAAACATTACCCTGGGAAATATAAAGTTGTCATAAATGGTGGCCAAAGAAGAATGACTGGTGAAGGAGTGTGTATGTTTATGTGTGTTGAAGCAATTTAGTAGGGCTGCTTGTTATCAATAGCTATTGTAGTTGTTATGTTTATAGAATTTGACCCTTTAAAATATGGCTGCAAGAGATAGGAGATTATGTTGGTAGAGTATGTAAGGGACATGGAAACAGTACATCATTGTGGGATTTTAGCCAACCACCTACTGAAAAAATATGATACTAGATGCCTGGAGACAATAAGGTTAGCTTAAGACAGTTAAAAGAAGATGAGCATAACATTTATTACTTGTCTCTACATTGGCTTAAAATGATAATTAACAAAGCCAGGAAATAAGTAGAAGAATGGTAGATTTAAAGATTTGCCAGATCAGAACATTGGTGTTAATGATTTATGAAATGGTAGTTTATCAGTGCATAGAAAAACATTCATCGCATTAGAAAAGCCTACTGATTATCAAGGAAAAACTATTTTTACTGGTTAAGCCCTCCTGAAACGGAGATATATCTAATATGCCTGTGTGTCTTTCATGCCATTATATTATATTCTTTTGCTTTCTTGATTCCCTCGTTTCCTGAAAACTGTCACTTATTCTATTCAGCCATTCAAATGGCAGTAATTGCACAGTGGAGTAATGGATAACAGCTCGGATTGAGGAATCAGAGAGCAGAGTTCAAATTCCACTTGGATCCATTACATTCACTTACATGCTAATACCTTTGGGAAAGGTATGAATCCTCTTCTTCTCTCCAACAGCTATGTGTAAGTAGCAAGACAGACTGGGTTCTATAGTTGTGGGTGGCAACTGGTCTAGGAGAAGGAAAACTCTGAATTCAAAACTGGCATGGAGAGGATTGAACTCTGTCAGGCTATCTTGCCTAAAAACACCACTTCTACTACAGCTGCAGTACATGTGGTGCCCTTACGACCCTAATGGGTCACGGGATTTGCAATTCATCTTAGCACAGGTGAATGACATTGTTGAATGCTTGGAAATGTTGACTATCATTATACGCAAATACTATACAAGGCTAAATAGTATGAAATGGAAGAGGAGAACGATTAAGTTGCATCAGCTTTTCAAGTAGAGAGAACGTGCTGAGAATATCAGCATTCAAACATCTGGCTTTTGCCTGGGTTTGAACATTGACCTTGGCAGTATATAGCTATTTCCAGCATAAAGTTGATTTAATATTTCCTAAGCTTAGCTAAAATGAGCACAAGGCAAAATAATTATAAGTGATGAAGTGAGACTTGAACTCTGCACATTAGTGAACTGGTATACCAGAACAGCTTGTTAAGTACCTTACACTAAACAAAACCTCTGTTGCTCATCTTTATTTGTTCATCAAAGAAACTCATTACACTACAGAATTGTGTTCATATTTCTAATACTGAAATTCATAATTTCAAAAATGTGTTGACACAAGTGTGCATTAAATGATTTTGAAACTTATTTCTAGATTGAGCCTAAGTGACATTTCTGATTAGTCTCAAAACTGATGCCTCATATGAAAAATAGAGAGCTTTATTTGACTTGAACACTTTTCTAAATCATTTCACTCCAACTAAGGCAATAAAACCACTAAGATGAAAGGGGTTATTGAGTGTTAGAGAATGTGAGGATAAACATTAAGGAGAGAGAACATTAAATGAGTGGGAACTAAGAAGACAGAAGAAAATGATTGATATTGCATTTAAATTTTTAAGATCAAATTAGACTAGGGAACAAAATACTGGAAGAGAGTTCCACAAGTGAGAAGTGCAAGAGAAGAAAATCTTAACAAAGAACTTACAGTTACATTTATTAGTTTCAACTGTAAAATAAGAACTTTGCTGTCAATCAAGTACTTTTTTGGTCCTTAGCAGTTTTTCTCACTTTGCTAAGGCTCCCAATCCTGTTCCCCCATCCATTCACACAAGTTTATCAGGTAGGGGGCTTGCAACCTTTCCCTATCTCTCTTGCCCTCAATATGACCTGTGAGGGTTAAGTTTTCCGAGCCTACCTACATTGTTATCTATCCAAGAAATTTCAGCTCTCTGATTCAGAGCATGTGTTCTTTCTGTTATTTTCTTTAAGACTTCATCAATGCTTACCAGCTCCACTTATAGAATTCTTTATTTAAAATATCATTGTAAATTTCTTTAGAGTACATTAGCTTTCTTTCTTTATCTGCACTTGCATTATGCTATTGTTTGTAAAATCCTGTACACATAAGTTTGTTATTATTATTCATGCCAAAATATCTGTCAGCTTGAAATGATACATAATGTAGTAGCAAAAAGAAAGACAAAGAAATAATTTTGAATGAAAGTGTGAAATCTGAATGTCTGTAACATCACTCAAAATGTCAAGAGATATTCTTAAAGCCTTTCTTGTTTATATACATGAAAAGCAGTGAATATGCTACAATTCCTACCATTAAATACACAACTGAAAGAAGTAAGGCTGGAAGATATTCTCATTTTCATTGATGGATTGACAATAACACAAGTAGATAAGGAATTTAAACAGCATGTTTGTGTTGACTCTGACAAAGTAGTTTCGAAAGAGAATGCATGACTTGGAAAACCTTGTGCAGGTAATTTGATAGAAAATGCCTTGTGGACATTTATCAATATGATGATAATATGATTCACTTAATCAAGTTCAAGGGCAGATTTATTATATTAACACCATAGATACATTCAATTCTATTTCTGTCATAATTTCTAAGACAGATCATTGTTGTTATTAAACATTGATTCGATCAAGCTAATTTATCTTATATATCAGAACATATAGGCTGATGCCTATTCCAAGTTACATCAGATCTCTGTGTGATGTCATGACTAGTATACATTGAAATTATGGCCATATGTTGAAACAGCAGTTCCTGTATAATAACTGAAGTTAAGCAACCAAGCTATCGGTTAATTAATAAGACTTGTATGACTACTTTATTTATTTATTTTTTTATACAATTTATATTCAGACTACTGTTCTCATCATTGTTTCAGCCATTGTGCTCTCCGGCCATCCTCAGGTGTATATCGATCTGGGTAAAATACAGAGAATTTCAAATTGAACCATTTATTTAGATTAAGTAAAGGGCTTAGTTCTGATTACATCAAATACCTGTGTGGTGCCATTACTTTTAAATATTAATTCTTTTTTGATTGCTGCAAATTGATTTGATAGGGAAAATGTCATATACCATACCTATGAACACTAATGGATATGTCCCAATCCTCATAAATATGTTGAAAACTATTGTAAGTGGGTGTAATATGCTGTCTAAGTAGTTCACCACTAGCAGTGGTTTACCTATTTCATGCCACTGGCGAGTATTGAATTTTGTTGATGTTATAAAGATTACCATTTCATTTCCAACCTCGGTTTTGGTTATTCCTCATTCAGTAACCTTTCCTAGGTTACAACACTTTCTTTCCTTATTTCTTTCTTCCTTTCCTTATTTCTTTCTTCCTTTCTTTTATATACCATACCTATGAACACTAACAAGTATATCCCAATCATCATAAATATATTGGACACTATTGTAAGTGGTGGTAATATGCTAAGTAGACCACCACTGGCAGTGGTTTACCTACTTCATGCCACTGGCGAGTATTGTATTTTATTGATGTTATAAAGGTTACCATTTCATTTCCAACCTCAGTTTTGGTTATTCCTCATTCAGTAACCGTTTTCTCCAATGGAAACCATATTCATTTATTTGTATTTGATTCATTGGGGCCTGTTTTGTTATATTGGCTTTTCTTGATCCCAGTATTTAGGCTGATGGATATTTCAAGGTGACGTCAAATATCTGTGCTGCCTTCTCACCAAAATGAAACCGCTCTCTTTTAATCGTCTTAGAGAACCTTTTTTCCCTTCTATCAGCATGGCTGATGCTAACCTCCAAGAGAGTGATTCATTGCACCTTGGGGTAAAGTTTTCTACTGGCATGAAGTGGAATAATTATATTGAATCTTGCACTTTTCTAGGTTTACTATTCATCCATTTATGCATTGGATAATCTTGCCACATCAGGTCAGGTGCTTCTATTATGCCTTTAAATATTCTTGATAAAATCTAACAAAGAATATACAATGTTATCAGTTCAGATCATACGTTTTCACAACATCGCCCATGTGACGCCGACGTGATCATATTGAATGCTGATCTTGAAAAATTTCAGTTGTCTGTTTTGATTAGTCTTACTCTTATGTCCATTGTCTTTTCATGTTGAATTAAATATAGTCTAATGTTAATTATGTTTTATGAATATGTCCTGAAGATGGTCTACTAGACCGAAATGTCCGACGTTGACATTATATTAACATTAAAACAGCATAAATGCATATTAGGATTTTTGTTTGTTTTTTCCATATATTTTTCTTCATATATATATATATATATATATATATATATATATTTGTCTGCTCAATATTATTTTCGCACTGTTCTTTTCTTTTGTTATTGTTTATTGCAAACTTTGTCAATTCTGTGTATTTGGCATTTCTGCCAATTACTCTATGTAGTGTTGTCTGGAATAGTAATGTGGTAGGAAAATGTGACTCCAACCAAGCAAGTCACTAAAGCCCCTAAGATGCAAGAGGGTTACCTAGTCATAGCAGAGTTGAACAAAAACTTAAGTTTAATTACTAAAGGGAAATAACGGAAACTGAGATATCCAAGAAAAGGCACATGGAACGAGAACAATCTAACCCCTTGGACTAAATAAAGTGTTTGGTTTGAAATTCCAATGTATATCACCTGAGGAACACCAGAGCATACAACAGCTGAAATGTTATGAATTGTGTGCATGTACATATATATATGTACACACACAAACTCTATCTCAATAATCTATGATATTGAGCACTTTTACCTATGAATATAGCATTCCTTAAAACAATATTTCTATTATATATTACTTGACTTTTAGATTTGATAGGAAATAAATTCAATATCTAGTTTCATAAATATAAAACAGAGTTTGAAGTGGTCTTCAACTTCTTTATTTAAAATATAAGAGAGATGAACTGCAGCTAAAAATAAACATTTTGAATTATGTTGAACAATATATTTAGGGAAATAGATTTTCATAGATATTTGATACTTACTTTTTAACTAAACCCAAAGTGAATAGAATAACCATCAAAATAAACTATTTTTTCAGATTTCCTTCTCACTTTTTCTTCTTTCTTTTTCTTTGTCATTATAATCTTTCTTCTTTGTATTACTTTTTTTCTTGTCCTCAGATATTTGCAATTTGCAATAACAGCAGCAACAACAATGGATGGAAAATTTAATGAGAAGAAATATATAAAGGTAGAATCAAAATGTTAAGTTTGCAAATGAGCAAAACCAGCAATATAACAGCAAAATAACCTTTCATAGAATTGAGAATTTCTTGAAAAATGTCTTAAGTAAAATCTTTTATAAAATTCAACTGATAATAACACTAACTCTTCAGTCAAAGAAGGCTGAATATTTCCTATATGATCAATCTCTCTATTTAGACAGTTATGTTCCATGCATGATATATGCTTTGGCGATCATGTATCTTTCGATACATGACTGATGAGGAAGATTTTTTCCTGTAGTAGGTTGCCATTTCTTTCTGCGGTAAACCAGTTGCCATCCAAGGCTACAGAACCTGGTCTGTCCTGGAATTCAAACTCAGCTCTCCAATTCCTCAATCTGAGTCTCTATCCATAACTCGACCATGCCATTTGAAATCTTCACATTCCAAGCATCATTCAGAACAATTCATAAATATTTTCTTCTTCTGCAAATACGTATTTTTTCTTTTAATTTCTTACATTTATCTGAACAAGAATCATAATTATTAGAAATAATGTTTTAATTAAAAGAAGCGCCAGTAAAAATAATTTAATATACAAATATTTTAGGATCAAGGGAAATATTTCCTTTACAATTGTGGAGATTAATGAATATGACTGATCCATAGGGAAAGCAAGAAAATGCAACAGCTGAAAGATAAAAGCAAAGATAAGACATAAGGAAACTGATCTGAAAGCCTCTATGAATAAAAGTAATGGCACCACACAGATATTTGAGGTAACCTGGAATGGGCATCAGACAAAAACATTCTGAGGAAGACAACAAAGTGAAGGAAACTAGTCCAAAAGAATCAATGTATAATAGTAACAATGTCTTTTCTCTGAAGGTGAGAAAGTATAAAATAAGAAAAGGGGAGTGGATCAGAATTCTGAAATTAGTATTTTAAAATGTTTAAAATAATTTATTTTTATATTACATATTTTGTATTTTGAAATTTGCTCACTTGGCTTGGAGCTGTGTTAATGCATTTTGATTATGTTACTGGATGTTGACTAAATGAAATATGATTGAAGTCAATTCAGACTTGAAATAAAACATTTTATTTTTAGATAATAAACCCCGATGGTTTTATGTCTAAAATACACAGTAATACGTATTCAGAAATGTCTTAAAGTTTTTTCAAAAATAGAAAAAAAAAATAAAGCAACATTGACAGTTTCTAGTCATCATCTCTCTTTTGATTGCCTATTTATAAAAATTTCACTTTCTCAATATAAGTGAAAAGAACGACTTATCATAACACTAATCATGAACATATATTCATAAATCTTCATATTAATGTAATAAAAAAAGTATAGAATGCTGTAAAGCTAGTAAAACACCTTGAAATCTTTGAAAATTGCCCTGGCATTTTATTGATTATGAGGAAAATACTTTGTAACAAACTGGAAATGTTACAATACGTGTTCACACTGAAAATGAAAATTGCTGTGAACGTTACTGTGAATATTGTATGCATGTGTAGGTAATAAGAAAAGCCACTTTTTTCTTCATTTCTTCTATATGCAGTACATAGAATCTGTTAGCGACAGAAATCTGACCATATTGTCTATAATTTTGAAAAGAGTCATTATCCCTCATAGAGATTTTCAGATAATTGAACACTTTCTTTTCAGCAGAGTTTTATTGTGAAGAATGCAGAAAAGAAATGGGTTGACATATTATAAGAACAATAAAATTTACTGGAAAAAGGAGGAGGAGCCCAGTTTGAAAAATCTCTCTGAAAAATAAATCATACCATTTTTTTTATTTTTTTTAATATAATTATTTAATATTTTAAGTCATGAGTGACCTCTCTTTGCTGTCAGTCAGAATTGTGAACAAATTATAAGAATTTATGAATTTCCTCATCAGGTTAGAAAGTTCCAAGTTCATAGTTTAAAGAAGGACTAGGTTACTTCTATTTTGAATTTAATACTTATGTGTTTGTCTCATTGAATAAAGTCCCAGTCCTTTTATTATTATTAATAATGGTCGGTTCATTCATGTACAGGTTGCTTGCCAAATAATTTTGGGAATAAACATACAAGAATTTAGCATAGCAAACTTTATCTTGAATTGATCTGAACTTTTATATATGGATGTCATGCATGGTGCAATTCATTCAGAAATGTCTAAAGTTGGTGATACACAACTGTTGTGTCAGATCAATGATCTAAAATAGTTTTGAGGAATAAAGACAATCCTTCATTAGACTGATGCTACAGAACTTTATTAAGTAATAAAAATTACATTACTTGAAGACTTCCAACAGAAGCATCAATTAAAATGGATTGGGCATGTAAATGAATGAAATAATCAAGATGTAGACTTTCCACACTACCTTAAACAAAAGGTATTGAAGGAAATTCCCATCAATACAAGAAGAGAAATAAGTGTGGACTTGAGAAACCTATTTTCCTGAAAACCATTTTAAAAGGATTTAATAGATTTCAACTGACAGTAATGCTGCTTAATCAGTGAATGTTGGATGTTTCTTGTATGGAAACAGCTAATTTCACCATTAACATTTGATATACAAATTTCAGATATAACTAAAGATATATCTTTGAAAGGACAATCAAATTAAAGACAAAAAGCAAGCTTAACTTAGCCATGCATTTCATCTTCTGATGAACTTCATCAATGACTTGATACCATCAAAGTATGAAATGCAATGGCTAAGATAAGTAGATATTTCTGTAGCTTTTTGCTTCTCTGCCATCTACAATCTTCAAAAAATTAAATGCATCATCAGTTATCATTTTCTGTCTTCTTGAATCCTGTTTTATTGTTTTTCTCCACATTTCTCAATCACTTTCACTCTCAGTAACCCCTTGAATCTTACTGGCATTATCACCTTACTTTAAGTGAAATGTTTTAAAAAAAAACTTTTCTGCTTGCCTATTCTTAAATTATTATGTGTATTTGGAATTTCCTGGCAACATGGTGTTATAATCTTGACTGATATGGATTGATCCAATTACTATGTTAGTGACCATTGTGGCATTTAATATTGCTTTTCTTTTAACCTGAAGAAAAATATTGTTTTCCTGACAGGGATACTCCTGATGGAGTGAAGAAAAATAAAGAAGAGGATTTTGTTAACAACAGCAAGTGTATAAAGGAGACATTCAGTTTTCTTAAAAACTTTGGACATCACTGAAAATTACTGTATTTTTATCTTATTAATAGTTGGTTTCCTGTGTCATGCTGGACAATTTTTCTCACCAGAATCTATCCTACATCTGTATAAGTCTACCATTTGTTCATGCATTGAATATTACGGCCGCATCTTGTCTGGTGCTTCTATGTATTTAGAGATTCTTGATAAAATTAGCTGACCTGTTGATTCTTGATAAAATTAGCTGACCTGTTGTTAATTTTAATGTCTCCAAAATGAAACTGCTGTATTTAATTGTCTGAGAGAACCTTTTGCTTTCCATCAGTATTGCTGATGCTAACCTCCAGAAGAGTGACTCGTTGCACCTTCTCAAACTAACATTTCATGTTGAGATGAAGTGGAAATATTATATTGAATCAATTGTTAAGTCTGCTGCTGTGTCATGTTAGACAATTTTTCTCAAACTGAATTTATCTTTCATATTTATGAGTCTACCATTTTTTCATGCTTAAATTATTGCTGACAAATATGGTCTGGTGCTTCATCTGTATATTTATAGATTATTGATAAAATATAAATAAAAATCTGCAATATTCCTAGTCCTGACCTGGCATTTTGGCTTCTGTAATTTCCCCATTGTTGTAACTTGTAACTCATGGACTTAACAATGTCATTCATGGTTCATTTGACAACCTACATACACAATATATATATATAAGGAAGTACATAAATAATTTGCATAAACTATACAGATTTATTCTTGAACACAACCCCCCTGCATTGCTGTCTCCATATCATTTTTGAACTGCACTGGAATGACTTCATTACAAACACCAACATTTTCAAGAGTGCCAATCCCTTCAGCAACAAAAAATTGCCACAAAAAATGTTGGAAAATCATTAACTTCCAAAAAATTTACTGTTTGTGAAGCTGTCCTTCAGTCAAAACAAAAAAGGAATGCTACAAAAAATATACAGAGATTCTCTAAAAAGAAGCACTTTCATCGCCAGTGGCTTTGACTGTAAAACTTCATTGAAGAGCCAAGCTGGAAGATTACACTTCCACAGCAATGAGAGAAGTTTGTAAAAATTTCTTTGCCACATTGGCTCTACACATTAGCAATTTTAGGACCATTCTGATGCATTCAAAAAACAACACAACTTGATCCACAGACAGAAAGCATTCTCAACTTCACTGATTCTTTTTCAACTAAGTCCTGTTCACACAGTCTGATGCCAACTCTCTTGAAGAGCTAACTCTCAGACAATTCTTCACACAGACAGACATTAAGAATTCATTTTGTTAAGACTGAACAATTTATTCACACACTAAATCCTGTCATACAAAATATCTTAACTGAACTTATTGTATTATATACACACATATCTTTATTAACCACTCATGGAAAATATTTGTCAACTTTGTATATAAAATTTGCTCCTATTTCTTATATTAAGTCTTTTAACACACCTTTTATATTTCTAAAAGGAAGCATACTTTTTATCTTCTAACAATTTCTCTTTTCTTTGCCACAGGTTATAGGTTATATAAAAATTCCCAATGCGATGTTTATCTGTAGTAAACTTGTTTTATAATGCCTCCAACATGAAACTGTCCTCTTTTAATCATCTGAGAGAAACTTTTTACCTTCATCAGCATGGCTGATGCTAACCTCCAAGAGAGTGATTCATTGCACCTTCTTGAACTAATATTTTCCACTGATATGAAGTGGAAAGATGTTTTGCCAGAATGTATTTTAGATATTTGTAAGTCTATCATTTTTCCTTGCTTTGAATAGTGCTGCCACATCTGTATATATTTAGAAATTCTCAATAAAATCTAAAGAATCGGTAACATTATTGGTCCTGACCTGGCATCTCACCTTCAGTCAATTTCCCACCACCTTAACATAGCTTCCCTGTGCTTTTTCTATAAATATTTTCTTTTTTGGTAATTAGACTTTATGAATTTAAGTCCAGTACTAGATTGGCAGCTAGGTCTCATCATGTTACAATTGAAATGGCTAGACGTAACTAAATTCTATGCTAATAGTTTTTCTCCTATTTCTCACTTGTAGAATTTTCTTTCAGCTTCTTGCTTTCCAGTAAACTTTGATCTCCAAAAATTTAAATACAATGTCAGTTCTTCTGTCTTAATTTCTGTTCATTTATTTTTCTCTCACCTTTCTTTCACATTCAGTAATCTTTTGTGTCTTTGTGGCCTTTCTTGAGATGAAATGATTTTTAAAAGTTTTATTGAATTCATTATGAATAAATGAAAAAGAGAAAGCTGTTAATTTCAGATATTTAAAGCCAAAACTTTACAGGCACAGCAATTTAATGAGGATCAAGCTCACTACTCAATTTTAAACAGACTAGCATGAAAAAAGATGGCTACAAAATGAGGCACTTATTTGAGAATTGGGCATTAAACAGAGTTCAGATTTAAAGTTTACAAAGTTGAGCCATTTTGATCTTTCTTTTGTGATAAAGTCTTTTTACATGGAAATCTAAAAGAGTGAAATATATGTTCCAAAATTTTAAGAAACAGGAAAATTGTGTTAGAATACAAAGAAAAGAGTGTTATGTTGGTTCTTCTCTACAGCACTGAATGCTGGACAAACCCTCATCAATGATGAAGATACTTGAGGCAGCTAAGAAAACCATACATTGAACATGTGAACAACAATGAAGTTTTAAGGAAAATGGAAATAAAAAGGACAATTATACGTAACTAGCAGTAGAGCCCAGCGTTGCCCCGGGGATGTAACAGTAAGAGATAGATCAAGTATTGACCATCATAAAGACTGAAAAATAAAATTGACAAAGATTATTGTTTAAGGTTGACGGACACGCATGTCTTAATTAGTTTTTTTTTTTTTTTATGAATTGGTGAAACCCAAACTCAATTGTTATGAGTCTACCAATTGAATAGAATTTTATTATAAACAATTGTCTTGTAAATGGAATTTTAAAAGCATTCTGAATGTAAAAATAAAGAAAAAAGTGTGCAAGACAATAAGAAACACTACCTGCCAAAAGAAAAAAAAAAGTGAAGTTTTGTTGAAATCGGTTGAAAAATGTAGGAAATCCGATTCCATATATAAACGAACACACACACAACCTGGGTTTTATAATAAGTATAACTCGATATGAGTTGTCCCCCTTTTATTCTCGTGACAGTGATGCCTCTTGTGTTTTCAAATTGATTTCATGCAAAAACAATTGTTTTTTCCAATTTTTGGCGCTGTCAGAACTACTGTAATGTAATTTTACGTAGTCCTGTGAAGTTTTGTTGAAATCGGTTGAAAAATGTAGGAAATCCGATCCAATATATAAACGTACAGACACACACACACACACAACCTGGGTTTTATAATAAGTATGATGTAACAAAGAAGGAAATTCCAAATACCTTTTGATTTTACTTTTATTGCTCACCCCTTCTGGTCAAACTTCCTTATTTTGTCTGCATTCAATATTGAACTAAAATATCAGTCTGCTATATGGCAGTGAATGCTGGACAATCTTAAGATAATAGTAGTTCTGAAAGAGAAATTTAAAATTCAATTAATGATTAAATGAAGGGAAAATAAAAACAAAGAGAAAAAATAATTACAAAAGAAATAAAACCAACTTAATGACAGTAAATCCCAAATCAAAAGGCACATTGGAATGACAAAATATGCCTTCCAAAAATTAAGCAAAGTATTAAGAAACAGGAAAATTTCATTAGAAACAAAGGAGAGTGTGTTCAACTGTTATATAATATTTGCCCTCCTGTATGATAATGAATGCTAGACAAGTTATTTCTACAGAAGGATGCTGAGAATATCAAAGACTGAACACATGGGCAACAATAAAGTTTTAAGGAAAATAGAAACAAAAAAATAACCTATTTATTCAGAGCTGAAATTTTTAGGGTACATAATGAAGAAAGAGGGCTTTGAGAATTTGACACTCAGAGGACATATTGAAAACAAGAGGGATGACAGAAGAAATCCGTGAATAACCTACAGCTTGTATAAACGGTTGGCAGGACAGCGACTGGGAGGGGATAACAAAAAGACAAACCTTATGACGAGCTACAAGAGACAGAAAGTTGCAGAAACCCTATGTTCTGAAGGGACATTTTCTTACAATGTTTACCCCGTACAAGACCTGAGAGCCTCTCGAGGTAGAGTGTTACAGGTTAATAGGCACAGTTTGTGAAGACATGTGGGGAAGATAAATTTTATCCTAGTCTTGAACATGTTAAGATTGTACTTATCAGGGAAGCATACTCAAAGTAGACATTTTTACAAAGCAGTGGTTTGTGGGAAGAAGCTGCTTGAGTGGAACTTACATCTCACTAATAGAATATGAAGGGAATGTGGGTAGTTTGCTACATTGTGGACAGCATGGAGTGTCTTAGCTGTGACAGAACTGCAGGAAATAAGGAATGTAGCTTGTCAGAATACTTTTCATAGAAATAGGGATAGAGCAGTAAGGGGCTTGCAATTTTTCACTTATGGGAAAGGTGTTGTAGGGTGGAAAATAATTTGTTATCTATAAGGACATTATTTACATTAGTCGGACTATTGTCCTCATCTTTGTCGCCATATTTGTCACAACGTTTCGGTCGTTGTACGCTCCGGCCTTCTTCAGGTGGTTGGAATTTCGAACTGAACCCTTTATTTCGATCGCTGGGGTAGACTGTTCTAATTCCACGTGCCATGTTTGATGGATGTCAGTTATCAGTTATCTCCTGCTAATTTTCCCTCTGAAAGTTCTCCACTGCCTTAACCAGGAATTGAACTCACCTTCTTTGGGTCTGTCACTGGATCTAACCAACGCCTTTATCCACTATGCCATGTGTCCTTGAGGACAATAGTCCGACTAATGTAAATACTGTACATAATACCTCATCTCAGAAATGTAGACAGACTCTATAAGGATATGGATACCCTTTTGGACTCTGTCGAGGCAGGAGAGTGAAGACTGGGCAGCTTCTGACCATATATGGCAACAGTACTCTATTTTTGGCCTTGCTCTTGATTTTGTAAAGATAGAGGACATCAGGAGAAGCCAGGTACTGACTAGAGAACTAAAGGAAATCTTGCATTTTTTTTATGGATTGTATGTATGAGTTCCATTTGAAGTCTGGATTGAGTTTGTCCTAGTAGGTGGTCAAACAATGTGGCCTCCCTGAGGTAACATCTTTTTATCATGATGGTACATAGAAGTAGTTCTGTTATAATCAGTGTTTGAAGACGATATTCTTTGGGGATTTTCTATCTTTGCTGTCTGATTTTAGTAGTCAGTAGGTTTTAAGTGAAATTTCCATTTTCTACCTGGAATTATTATATGCAGTATGATATTTAAACCAATGTTTTGATCATTGAGCTGTTGGCAAGATGATTTCATATTAAATAGAAAAAGCCAATCTTGTCATGCATATAGACTGAAACATGTTATGACTTTATATTATTGAAGGAAATGGGCTGTGAAAACAAAGTATACATTTAGATAAAGAAAATAAATTTTCATGCATGAATGAAAATACATTATTATTTCCTATTTTTCATTTTTTAGGATTCTGCTTCATAATGTTTACTTCACTCAATATTATTCAAACAGAAAACCATTTCTGAGACCTCATCATTTCAGCTTTCAACATGACTGCATTGTATGCACAAAATATGATTTCTTGAACTTCATGATATTAAATACAATATTTTGTTATAATTCAGAGATTTTATAAATTTGTTTTCTTTTTTCATGATTCTAAAAAGCTTACTTACATGCATTTTGAATAACAAAGATTAGATTTCAAACAAACAACTCAAGCATGTTCCAAAGATAATACATGACTTTCAGCAAACAACTTTGGAATAAATTTCATTATCTATTAATGTCTTCACCTAAATTTCTACTTATTACACTAGTTTAACGATGCCACAAAAACTGATGGAATTTTCATTATATATATTTTTCTAATTGATATTCTTGTATACGGCTCTTTTATGGAATCAGTTTTTTCACTCTGTTGAATAAACATCCGCCATTTTCATGGCAGACAGAACAAAATCAGTGCAAGTGAGATAACTCCAGAATAGCAAGAAAATTAAATTTAAAAGTTAAAATGCCACTTGAAACCGTTGACTGTTATCACAAGAAGGGCACTTCAAAATCAGTTCAAGGGTGATGACTCTCAAAACTGACATCACCAGTGCATACAAAATGATTCCAGTACAGCAAAAAATTATTGATATAACAGACACAAAAAGCAAGTTGGCATCAGGTTGATAAAATCTAAAATGTTTAATAGGTTGGTATGTAAATATTTTCCATGTAACTCCATCAACAAGGAGAAACGAAAATTAAAACAACTTTTAAATGTGTTTAAAGAAAGATGACTTACATCAATATTTTTAATGTACACTCTTAAAATAAAATTCTTAAAACTTTGGTTGCTTGTGAATTCCTATTGACAAACCAATTTCAAAATACCAGTATTATAATAGCACAAATATCAATTCAGAATTTTGTCTGTGTGTTCTTTTTTTCTCATTTAAATCTAACAGCACTGTGTATGATATGAAACCAAATTATTCCATAAGGTATTTCAGTATGAAATAGTGAGCCTTGTCTGACTTGTCTTTCATTAGATGTCCTCGCTTCTCAATTTCCCATGTTAAATCCTCTTCTCGGAAATTAAGTGATGGTTGCATCAAACTGCAATATCTGTCAAGGACAAAAAAAAATGATGATGTCTCATTATGAAGTTGCTCATGCATAAACAAGTTCTTATTCATACATCATAAGTCTGGAGACTGAAAGTAAACACAAACAGCATATCTGTTAAAAGAGAAGCAAATAATTAACACCATATTTCATTTGCCCAAGGTAAGTCTGTGAAATATTCTTCGATTAAGAAGACAACTTCAGCAACAATTCGAGTGCAGCCTCATTTAGAAAGCTTTGATGCCAGCCCTGATAGCAATGGCAGAAGAACTGGCTCAACATTAATGAGGCATGCATTTGATGATGGCTGAATAAAAAGCAGGAGCATGATGGGAAGGCTTGTTGATTTGCACATCTAATTTCTTGTCATGATGCTTCATTTTGTATCTCTCTGTTACTGTATCTATAAATCAGTTTTCTCATTCTCAGTTGCATTGTGCACACACGCACATCAGTCATAGCTTGATCAGCAGCAAGGAAACCTGGCAATGCCAAAGCAAGTTGTTTGGGGTTATCTGCTTTATGAATTTAAGGTGGGCTTGTTCACAGCCACATAAAGTCACTGAATATGTCAAGCTATGGGGGATAATGTGATGAATAAATGTGTCATCAGCCATTGTTTCTGAAGGTTCAGGTCAGGAGATCTGTCCCTTTGTGATGAAGCATGCAGTGGCCGGCCACAGGTCCTGGATGATGAGGCTCTGAAAGCGGCCATAGAGGAAGACAACAGCCAAACCTGTGGTGAGCTTGCCAAATGCTTCCAGGTTTTTGATGATAGTCAAACTTTACCTGTACCACATAGGGAAGGCATACAAATCAAGCAATTGGGTACTTACAAACTGTCAGGAGCCAACAAGTGACAGCCTTTTGCTTGTTGGTGTTTTGTCATGGTAACATACTCATATAGAGTGCTCACCAGTGCTGAAAAGTGGGTCCTGTATCTTCGTCTTCTCAAGCATGCCAGACATTATTTGGGAAGATAAATGGAGGCATTTTGTTTCCATCACTAGTGATCACTCCAAACATGTTCATAATCACTAAATGATGCAGACTTTGCTACAGGCATTCACAAATTTGTGTCCAAGACACCTGATTTTTACCATCAGGGCTTAGCACAGCTGGAGGCATGTTTGTAAAAGCTTCTGGATGCCAATGAAGATTACTTTGAGGACTAACAGTATATCAGATTTGCTGTATACCTTTTTTTCTAATAAATCAAAAGGGTCAAGGACTTTTTGGTTACCTTGTAATTTACATTACATATTCAATACCAATGCTGCTTCATCATCACCTTTTACTTTACTAAATATCATTTCAGTCAACAATTGGTTGATAACCTATATTCAGAAAATTGTGCTTTTATACATACATACACAAACACACACACATATATATATATAAACAATTTTCTGAATATATATATATATATATATATATATATACACAAGGTGCGATGGCTAAATTGTCATCTAAATTACATCAAAATAAAAAATATATTTACCAAAATTACACAAAAAAAATATATTTACCAAAATTACACAAAAATATATTGAAATACTAAAGTATGAATTTATTCAATAAAATCATATTTGGCTTAAACCACAGCTTCCAGATCACTTCGGAATCTCTTGCAACTCTTCTGGATGGTCTCCTTGTTAGAGTTGGTGAATACTGCCATAAGCCTTGTAATAATAATAATCAAAGGGGTTGCAGTCTGGGAAGTTAGATGGCCAGATGTAAGAGGTGATGTGGTTGCAGAAATTGCTTGATAGCCATGATTGGATTCTCCTGTTTGTGCAGCATGATGCAAAGTCCTGATGCCTGCAGCCACCCTCTTGGCACAGGGTAGCACTACCTCCACAAGACTCTTGATGTAGGCCTCCATGTTTATTATGAAGCCTTTACAAACAAATTTGGGAGTTCTTTTCTTATCAGAATGATCAGAGTAAGTTTTCCAAGCTGCTGTACTTTTGTAATCACCATCAGACTCATCCATTCTTTCCGAAAACTCTGCACTCTCCTCAGATTGACATCCAAACACTTCAAAATGTTTATATTAGATCTTCCAGTGTGAATGCCAAGCAGTACAGTCTGCAGTTTACAAATTTCTAGCTGATTGAATCATGTCATGCTCTTTTTTCTCACAGACTGTGCCCAGCTGACCCTACTTTACTGTGCAGTCAACAAAATCAAAAACAACGTGCATATGCAAAATTAAAAATGGTGACAATTTACCCACCACACCCTGTATACGGGGGATGCATACATAATTTATTCTATACAAGTTTGCTTACAGACCAATGAAAGCTATCTTTCATTTGGTCTGCAATATTTAGAAATAAATATTTTTCTGGTTGGACTCTGGGGTAAAAATTTAAATATATCTGATGTCTGAGTAATTTTATCTTTCATAAGCCATTATCAAAGAGATTTTGCCAATAATGTTGTGACTATAGACTAGAATTCTGTATATTTTTGTGTTATATAATCTGAAATATATGAAAAAAAAGAAACAAGGAAATTTTATTGGTCTTTATCCAAATTTGTATAATAGAAAAATTGATGCCCAAATACACCCAACAAATTATTCCAAACATTATTACAACTTTATTTACATTATTCGAACTATTGTCTTCATCTTTGTCGCCATATTTATTACAATGTTTCGGCCATTGTATGCTCTGGCCTTCTTCAGGTGGTTGGAATATTGAACTGAATCCTTTATTTTACTCACTGGGGTAGACTGTTCTAGTTCCACGTGCCATGTTTGATGGATGTCAGTTATCAGTTATCTCCTGTTAATTTCTCTTTATCCACTGTGCCATGTGTCCTTGAAAAATGGCCAATATGTTGTAATAAATATGGCAACAAAGATGAGGACAATAGTCCGAATAATGTAAATAATGTACATAATACCTCATCTCAGAAATATAGACAGGTTATTACAGCCATATGCTGAAACACTTGTACAATCAGAGTTAAGCAATGTCAAGCTCGGTCAATACCTAGATGGGTGACTGCTTGGGAATACCAGGTGCTGTAATGGATAATGGCTTGACATTGAAGAATGGGATTCCAATTCCATTCGAGTTTGTTATATTCATTTATGTGAAAATAATCTTGGGAAATACATGAATTTATTTATCTATTCTCCCAAAAGCTATGGGTTAATTAGTTGGACACCTATCAATAAATTATTCTCCCAAAAATTCTTAAAATCTAAAAAAATATTTTCTGGATATATTTTCTTCTTGAGATAGAGATAGATAGGAGTATGATAAAAAACATATAATTGCACATATACTTGCATGTACATATATATTTTTTCTCAAGTGTTATAAAAACAGTGTTCAATGTCAGATAACAAAGCTATTAAGTATATATTAGTGAATATACATGATATCCCACATTGAAATTTTATACAAACACGCAATCTTTAGGAGCAAAATACTCACTGACCGTGAAACATGAAATTTGTGTTTCCAAAATGTTGATTTAAAATTGTGTGTTAAGATTTGTTTATTTTATTATTGTTGTCTATAATATTAGAATTAATTCTTTATAATTAATATCGTTCGAATTAAGTTCAAAATTGTTAAAAAATATTTTATATAATTTAAAATTTTGAATTTACATAAACATGCTATGTGCTCAAAGGGGATAATTATCTTTTATGCATAAAAACTGTCATTAGAATATATTATTAAAGTAATGTCTTATGGAAAACTTAACTGTCATAATGTTAAGATAATCATAGTTTAAGACTATATATCTAATGCATTTGGAGCCTACTTACAAAGGTGAAATTACATATACACACATCATAAATTAATCAAGTACAATCTATAATATGGAATATGTATATATTAAAAAAATGCTGTTAATAATGTGTTCTGTGAATATTAATAGGTGTTACATATATTAATATTTGTAAAATCTATTTTGAAATGTATTTTAATTATGGTCAATGTGTTTGAGCTGGTGTTTGGTTTTATGTATACATGTAATGATCAACTTACTTCTCATGTTCAACTTCTCAAGCAAACACAATTTACATGTGTCTCTCTTTCCATAGTATGGTTTAACTTTTGCAATTATCTCCCATCCTAATGGATAGGTTCTTATAGTTGTTTTTTAATTGCTTTGAAAGTGTTGAGCAGTTTTTGTATTTAATATTGTTCATTGTCTTTTGGTGATGGTAAAAACACGATTTCCAGTTGTTCTTGGTGGTACCAAAGTAATATTTAACATTGTCATCTGAATTGATCCTAGCTCTGTAGATTATGCCTTCAGCCATGCACTGGCCAATTATTGGTCAGGTTACATTTTTATAGCAGTTGCATTGACTTTTAGTAGGACTATTAGTTAGTATTTTGTTTCCGTGCTTGCTTAATATATTATTGTTATGTTGTGATATATAATTATCAGTGTTTTTAGTACAGCTGTAGCTTACCTTAATATTATTTTTTGTAGAAAATCATTTTTAGTGTTGAAGAATAACCAAAGTGTTTGTGAATTAAATTTAGAAAAATTCTACCTACATCAGTTTGGACATTACTATTGTAAGGTGGGTTGAACAATATGATTAATGATATAAGTTATAAATAATTAATTATAAATAATTAATTCTAATATTATAAGCAACAATAATAGAATAAACAAGTCTTAGCAACCGATTTTAAATCAATGCCACAAGAATGCAAATTTTATAACATTTAAATGTTGGTGAGTATTTTGAACATTGTATGTTTTTGCATGAAACTCTAAATTGTGCTATTGACATAGGATATTATATATATTCACTAATATATATATATAGTTTTAAGGTATGTTATATTTATAGGTTACTAGCAGCATGGCCCGGCGTTGCCTGTGCTTGATTCAAAAATCGTACAACTCATACAGCAATTGCTATCACTTGACTTAAAATATTTTTGCCATGCTGATGTTGCGAAATGCCTTACTTCTTGCCTATCTCACACTGCAAATTTTTTCTCAGCTCTGTACTAAACATTAAATCTGTTACAAAAAAAGAACTAAACAAAAGGAACATAAAACGATCAGCTTTAAAAAAGGACTCGTAACTGGAAAAACTGAATGAAAAAAGAATGCTAACAACAAATACTTTTTCACACCAAACCCAGTTCTGCGGAATCAGAATCAACGTTGAGTTTAAGCAAGCGAATGAGCCAATTGGAGTAAAGTGCCATGCAGATTTAAATTTTTCCTACTTGTGACGAATACAGCTATCAATTTTTTTGCATGCTAGCATGCTAGTTAACATTCATGTTGGCTCTCACGCTGGCCAATAGAATCTTCCTGCCTATTCATGGCAGCCAGCTAGAGGCTCTCACTCTGGCCAGTAGAAAATGGCTGCAAACTACATGAAAAGTGCTGTAGAAGCATGAAAAAATCAATGGGAGTTGGGAAATGCAAAGTCAGTCTTGTCCTACCTGCTAAATTGGAACATGTGCATGTAAATTTTGGTGCAAATCCATTGAAAATTGCGGCCGTGCATTCGTTACACGCGCACACACACACATCCTGCCTTTTATAGTTCATCCTCACTGTTACAAGGAGTTTTATTGGTCTCTTGCTCAAGTGCACCCCACAAAATAATCAAGGAGGTTGCAGTCTGGTGAATTAGATTGCTAGATGTAAAGTGTGGGGGGGGTGCAGAAATTGACAGCTATGATTGGTTCTCCTGTTTGTGTGGCATGGTGCAGAATCCTTTTGCAACACATTGGGTTTTCCTGCAGCTGCCATCTTGACCCAGGGCAGCCCTACCTCCTCAAGGTACTTGATCTAGATCTTCGTGTTGAGTCTGAGGCCCTGTGGGAAGATGAATGGAGGCATTATGTCACCATCACTAGTGATCACTCCAAACACCATGATGTTGACTTGACATATCATCCAACTCTAAAAAAAAAAAATACATGGACAAAATTAAAAGTGTAAAATGGCGACAATTTATCCATCGCACTGTGTGTGTATTATATATATATATATATATAATACGTACACATCCCCTTTAATTTGTAAGTATATAGTTTAAATATATAATTGATTGAATGTGGGCAGTGGGGAGCTAGATATAAAACATTGACTATTTTCTATCTTTGTTTTTTGAGATTGACCAAAGTGTATGAATTTCCTTCAAGTCATTTAACTTAAATTGATTAATTTCAAACAAATATCTAAATTAATGCACAAATCTAACATGTAACATTTTCTTTCATGATTACTGTGAAAATTCCAGGTAAATCTGATGCCCTTACATCTACTACAAATAGTAACATCACCATTATTCTGAAAATAGAAGAAGTCATTGCAACTCTAGTCGGACTGTATCACTTAGTGCTGTAATGGTTCATGGAATTGATTCCATCGAACAATGTCTGAAAGTCTGAGAGCATTCCCTTGCACAAATAAATTATGCCATTAAAAATGTTTCCCAAGTCGATATGCTACCTTTTCCTTGTATTAAAAATGCAATCTTTAGTTCCATCAATGTACTCAGTGTTTTCTTGTTTTCTATCAAAAGTAAAACAAATCATTTAAATTTTTCAAATCTTGTTCAGACCATTAAGCATCTTGATTGTTATCACAATGATTTGGCTGATTTATTCAGTCCTCATCAGGTAACCAAAAAAAATATTAATTCTAAATAGATCAGTTCATTTGAGTAATGTGAAATATATCGATGGAACTATTACCAAACTCACAACTAATGCATCCAAGTGATTACAATCTATACCATACAGGAGTTATTCAACATTATCATTGTTTGGCAAAGATGACCTCACCTTTTAATACAAGATAAAAAATCATGTTAATAAATTTTTATTTTATGAAAATTTTATTCCTTAAATAGTTATTAAATTCTCTCTTGGCCACATTCTTTTAAGAAAATGGGTGATTATGGTTCTCCACAACATCTTTTGTTGCTTTCATGGTTAAAGGATAGAAACATAGCATCAATTATATCTAGAGAGAAAATGAATTCAAGTGTGTATTGTTTATTGATGCTAATGAAGATGAAGATTTGTTTTCTCTCTACCAAACATAAGTTCTTGCAAAAATAAAAGAAGCTTTGATGCTGTTGGGAATATCATTTGGATTCGGACATCTGTTTTACTAACCAATAATGGTCAAAAATTCAACAGAGATATTAGATTTCCTATGATGATGTATAGTTGGTTCTACTTAAATTATGTTAATAGCTTCTTGAACACAATCTCATGAAGAATAAGAAACAGTCTGTTTAATAGTCTGAGACATATTCTCTCACACACTCATCGAGTTTTTGTTCATGTGAAATATTTATATATTTACCATAGTGTGTGTGTGTGTGTGTGTGTGTGTATATATATATATATATATATATATATAGGCAGCAATCCTTCATTTCTACATGCTTCATTAAAGACAATAAACAAGGTACTATGACTAAGCATTTTATTTAATTTTTCTTGTCTTTAAAGAAGTGTTTTCTTTTTTGGACACAGTGTGTGTAGAAACTGCACTTTCCAAGCACTTTCAGCTATACTTTTAGCCATTATAAAGAATGATTTTATTTTTGTTTTTTAATTGGGTGTATGGGCTATGTTTATGTTTATGTTTATGTTTATGTTTTAGTGTTATAGGGATGTTTTATTTTCTGAACGCAGTTAGCACATTGTGGTCATGTTAGCAGTTAATATTATTAAGTGTTGGCTTTTTCTTTTTTATTATTAAGGCTTCCATTATTTCCATTATTTTTTATCTTTTTTTTTTTACATGTGGTTGAGGTTATGTTTGTATTTTCTACTAGTATGTTTCAGATGGAGTCTAGTAAGTTTGTGTGTGTGTTTAAATGGATTCCAATAGAGCTGTGGTCAGATAGGTGTAAGGTAAAGTGTCTGAATAGGCATGTAGTTGTGTGACCAATGTAATTATTTATGAATTTGGTTTATCAGGAACATGGTTTGAATTCATAGATAATGTTCATTCATAGTAATTTTGATTTTGCTGGTATGCTATTTTTTTTTTTGAGGATAAGGCTAGCTGTTTTAAATTTTTTGTAGTAGATAAGAAAACAAGAAAAATTAAATAAAAAGCTTAATTGTAGTACCTTGTCTGTTGTCTTTAATGAAACACATATATTTTTTCGATTTTTAAGTAACGTAGTAAAAAATTTTGAGATGAGTTCTGATCATTTATATAGTAGTTTGTTATGGTCTGGGAAGTTAATTATAGCTATTTTTTTGTGCAGTTTTTGGATTGATTTATTTTTGCAGGAGTGGTTTCTTAATTTGTTTATTATTTACTTAATTTATTTATTTGGATTGATTATTTTTACTTGTTTTTTTCTTATTTATTTTTCTATTTTTATTTATTCTTTTTCATCTATTCTAATGTTTATTTTGGCAGGAGTGGTTGTTAATTTGTTTATTTACTTGGATTAATTTATTTTACTTACTATAGCAAACAAAACACAGACAAAACTAGAAAAAAGGATAATAAAGATGTTCTTGGTGCAACTGTAACTGATTTTTATTGTGTTTTTGTTGAATATTTTGCATCGAGTGCTTGATTCTGGGAAGTGTTTGTGTAAGAGCTTGAAGAATATTTTTCCTATGTTTGTTTTTACATTTTTGCTGTATGGTGGGTTGAACCATATGATATTTCTCTTCCTGTTGGCCTTTTTTGTGCTTTGTGTGAGTATGTGCATGTCGCCGGAACTCCACTATCTTTTAGGGCTGTTTCATAGTCTTTCTTAGCTTCGTTAAATATGGTTTCATTGGAAGAATTGTCGGAAAGCCTGCAGTTAATAAATTTTGGTATCTGTTTGATTGAAGGTGGGTGATTGGAGGATGTGTGTATGTACAGTGGTTTATCATTGGGTTTTCTGTATGGTTTATATGTACCTTTTCTTAGGTTGAAGGTAACATCTAGAAAATCTAATTCACTTAGGTTAGTTTTTATGCCTATGTTGAATCCGTTACTTTTGGAAATTTTTATTATTCTTTTTCTAGTTTTGTCTGTTATAGTAAGTAAAATAAATCAATCCAAGTAAATAAACAAATTAACAAACCACTCCCACCAAAATAACAATTAGAATAGACAAAAAATATCTAGTGTTTGTATGGATATACAGTCAAGTTCTATCATCTTAACAATGTTTGGATTTTACTTTGATTTTCTGAGATGGTTGCATAATAATCTCCCTTTACAGTAGAATCAGATAAAAATTATAATTTCTTTTCATGCAATCTTGTTTGAAAATGTCTCAGGATTCTAATCAGTCTTTTTTTTTAATCTTAATTCTTCCAGTTTTTTTCTCCTCCTTTTTCACTTCACAACCATTTTTGTATCCTTGCAACATGATTGTTTATAGAAACTTTCCTATCACACACCCAATCTTTTTCTGTAGATAATTTCATTTCTGGAGTATTAAGTCACTTTTTGAGATAAATACATACTAATTTCTCAGTCAGTGGGAACATTGTGAAAGCTCAATTCATATCTTCAAACTGTACTTTTTCTCTATTATATTTTCTATAAATGCCATTTCCCTTTAGACAATTATATCCTTCAACAGTTTCTTTTACCTTGTAAACTTTGAGTTGATAGGAGTTTCTTGGGAAAAATAATGGATTTGTTTTCCATTTCCTTCTATTTGATTTGGAATCCAGAGTAGTCTTTCTCAAACTGACTGCCACTCAAGGCCAGAAAGCCCAGTGTACGTTGCTATTTAAACCATACCTAAGATCACATACTATCAGCTGTATTATAAGGAGGTATCAAAATATGTCTCCAATGGCTTTGTTTGCTTTTTCTAATTAAATTTGCCTTTTACTCAAAGACCACACTTAATTTTTTTACTTTTTCATTTGATATCATGCATTGCTTAACAGGAACAAACACACTCCAAATCAAGAGCAACAATTTTTTAATAAAATACTGAATATTTGCAAATATCTTAAGCTCTTAAAATATACAAAAACCTATGGTAAAACAACAATAATTATTGTGAATTTGTTTTACTACAAAAGTGCTGTCTGTCAAAAGAAATTACTTCAAATATAAAAGGTGTGAATTTTCACTATTCCCTTGGGAAATTAGAGGAAGGTTTGTTGCTGGTCTGGTGATTGAATGTCATAGAAGAAATTATATTTATGTAATGAAAGGTATAGCATGTTAACTTGAACCAATAAAATATTTGATGCAATTTACTTCCATTTACTTAGAAACATTAAAGAACTTCAATTATTTAAGAAATTGTATATATATATATATATATATATATATATATATACATATAATTATAGATAACTAGACTCGTTTCGAAAAACCCTCGAATTTTTGATTTGCTAATAATCAAATCAATCTTGTGGGAAAAAAAAAGGTTTTAAAAAAAGAAAGAGTTACAAACATGAACTTCTGTCAACAAAAAATCGCACAGATGCAGGCCTGAAGCCCAAAGAAAAAACCCCGATACGAGTAAAACTAACTAACAAAAGCACTCAATACAACCGTAGAGCAGACCTAGGTGGTATGATTTTAGCTATCGCCTATAAATATGCGTTTCTCTTTGCCTCATCAGCCTTACTTTTCCTGACGATTCATTTAGGTGAAACCTAGGTAGGTTTGTCTGGCTCACTAGATATATATATATATATATATATATATATATATATATATATATATATATGATAAAATATAGTTTTCAGGTATGCTATAATTATGAGTTAAAGTGCTCGATATCATGCATAGTGTGTATGTAAATATTGAGTCTATTTCATGCTTAAACATAATTGAATGTAATTAAGAATGAAACAGACTGTCACTGCTGAGTGTTCCCATCACTGTCCACTTGTGAAGCTATGGTATAGGTGAAACATGTTAGACTGAGATATGTTTTCTACTTGGGTTTATTTTTATTTCATCATCTGATTGGATTCCTATCCATGTCTGATCTACTTTTGATTTTCAACTTGTATGATTTTGATTTTCAACTGCAGCAATATTTATGTTCAGATTTATATCCTTACCTTTGCACTTAATATCATAGTTTTTTTCAGCCATTTTACTCTCCAGCCTTCTCCAGGTGTCTGTCAAACAGGATAACCATTAGGGAATTTTGAACTGAAGCCTTTATCTAATCTACAGGGGTAGATGGTAGCTGAGATAAGTGACTTGTGAATTAAAGCATGAATTTGGTGGTATAGTAATTGTGAGTTCAATCCCTGGGCCAGGTAGTATAGATTGAAACTCAGTGGAAACAAGACAAAGCAATACTAAAAGAAAGAAGACATGATATCCCCAGATATGGACAGAGGAATGAGAACAATCAACCCCATTGATTAAATAGTGTTTATTTAGAAGTTCTCTTAAGTTTTTCCAGATCAACAGACACCTGAGAAAAACTGGAGAGTACAACAGCTAAAACATAACAACAATAAAGACAAGGATATTAGTGTGATATGCAATAATCATAAAATTCTGCTTGTCCCTCCCTCCATTCATTACTTATTTCATACAACCATTATCTCCTACCAATAGCCCCGTAAATAATGGACTATTCCATTTTGATAAAGTGAAAAAATGGAAATGACATCAGAGATGCTATTTGTTTTCAGTGAGAAAATGAATGAAAAGAAAAGGAAAGATAGAAGAGTTTTGATTGTGTGGAAAAGACTTCAATGTTTCACTAGGAAAAGAAAGGAAAGATAGCTCAATGTGTCAAATAATAGACTATACTGTTTTGATTGTGGAAAACATATCAAGGCCACTACTTGGTTTCACTAGGAAAGAAAGGAAAGATAGAAGAGTTTAATACTACAATGTGTCAATAGCTCATAAATAATAGACTATACTGTTTTGATTGTGTGGAAAGACATATCAAAGCCACTACTTAGAAGTTTCACTAAGGAAAGAAAGGAAAGATAGAAGAGTTTAATACTACAATGTGTCAATAGCTCATAAATAATAGACTATACTGTTTTTGATTGTGTGGAAAGACATATCAAAGCCACTACTTGGTTTCACTAGGAAAGAAAGGAAAGATAGAAGAGTTTAATACTGTGTCAATAGCTCATAAATAATAGACTATACTGTTTTGATTGTGTGGAAAGACATATCAAGGCCACTACTTGGTTTCACTAGGAAAGAAAAGGAAAGACACTACAATGTGTCAATAGCTCATAAATAATAGACTATACTGTTTTGATTGTGTGGAAAGACATATCAAGGCCACTACTTGGTTTCACTAGGAAGAAAGGAAAGATATTTAATACTACAATGTGTCAATAGCCACTAATAGACTATACTGTTTTGATTGTGGGAAAGACATATCAAGGACTACTTGGTTTCACTAGGAAAGAAAGGAAAGATAGAAGAGTTTAATACTAATGTGTCAATAGCTCATAAATAATAGACTATACTGTTTTGATTGTGTGGAAAGACATATCAAAGCCACTACTTGGTTTCACTAAAAAGGAAAAAAGGAAAGATAGAAGAGTTTAATACTACAATGTGTCAATAGCTCATAAATAATAGACTATACTGTTTTGATTGTTTTGATTGGAAAGACATATCAAAGCCACTACTTGGTTTCACTAGGAAAGAAAGGAAAGATAGAAGAGTTTAATACTACAATGTGTCAATAGCTCATAAATAATAGACTATACTGTTTTGATTGTGTGGAAAGACATATCAAGGCCACTACTTGGTTTCACTAGGAAAGAAAGGAAAGATAGAAGAGTTTAATACTACAATGTGTCAATAGCTCATAAATAATAGACTATACTGTTTTGATTGTGTGGAAAGACATATCAAAGCCACTACTTGGTTTCACTAGGAAAGAAAGGAAAGATAGAAGAGTTTAATACTACAATGTGTCAATAGCTCATAAATAATAGACTATACTGTTTTGATTGTGTGGAAAGACATATCAAGGCCACTACTTGGTTTCACTAGGAAAGAAAGGAAAGATAGAAGAGTTTAATACTACAATGTGTCAATAGCCCATAAATAATAGACTATACTGTTTTGATTGTGTGGAAAGACATATCAAAGCCACTACTTGGTTTCACTAGGAAAGAAAGGAAAGATAAGAAGAAAGTTTAATACTACAATGTGTCAATAGCTCATAAATAATAGACTATACTGTTTTGATTGTGTGGAAAAGACATATCAAGGCCACTACTTGGTTTCACTAGGAAAGAAAGGAAAGATAGAAGAGTTTAATACTACAATGTGTCAATAGCTCATAAATAATAGACTATACTGTTTTTGATTGTGTGGAAAGACATATCAAGGCCACTACTTGGTTTCACTAGGAAAGAAAGGAAAGATAGAAGTTTAATACTTCAATGTGTCAATTTAGACATACTATTTTGATTGTAATACTTGGTTTCACTAGGAAAGTGTCAATGTGTCAATAGCTCATAAATAATAGACTATACTGTTTTGATTTGTGGAAAGACATATCAAAGGCCACTACTTGGTTTCACTAGGAAAGAAAGGAAAGATAGAAGAGTTTAATATCAATGTGTCAATAGCTCATAAATAATAGACTATACTGTTTTGATTGTGTGGAAAGACATATCAAAGCCACTACTTGGTTTCACTAGGAAAGAAAGGAAAGATAGAAGAGTTTAATACTACAATGTGTCAATAGCTCATAAATAATAGACTATACTGTTTTGATTGTGTGGAAAGACATATCAAGGCCACTACTTGGTTTCACTAGGAAAGAAAGGAAAAGATAGAAGAGTTTAATACTACAATGTGTCAATAGCTCATAAATAATAGACTATACTGTTTTTGATTGTGTGGAAAGACATATCAAGGCCACTACTTGGTTTCACTAGGAAAGAAAGGAAAGATAGAAGAGTTTATACTACAATGTGTCAATAGCTCATAAATAATAGACTATACTGTTTTGATTGTGTGGAAAGACATATCAAGGCTACTACTTGGTTTCACTAGGAAAGAAAGGAAAGATAGAAGAGTTTAATACTACAATGTGTCAATAGCTCATAAATAATAGACTATACTGTTTTGATTGTGTGGAAAGACATATCAAAGCCTTACAATAGCTTGGTTTCTGTTTTGATTGTAGGGAAAGAAAAGGAGAGATAGAAGAGTTTAATACTTCAATGTGTCAATAGCTCATAAATAATAGACTATACTGTTTTGATTGTGGAAAGACATATCAAAGCCACTACTTGGTTTCACTAGGAAAGAAAGGAAAGATAGAAGAGTTTAATACTACAATGTGTCAATAGCTTCATAAATAATAGACTATACTGTTTTGATTGTGTGTGGAAAGACATATCAAGGCCACTACTTGGTTTCACTAGGAAAGAAAGGAAAGATAGAAGAGTTTAATACTACAATGTGTCAATAGCTCATAAATAATAGACTATACTGTTTTGATTGAAAGACATATCAAGTGGTTTCACTAGGAAAAAGAAATAGAAGAGTTTAATACTACAATGTGTCAATAGCTTATAAATAATAGACTATACTGTTTTGATTGTTTATCAAAGCTACTTGGTTTCACTAGGAAAGAAAAGAAAGATAGAAGAGTTTAATACTACAATGTGTCAATAGCTCATAAATAATAGACTATACTGTTTTGATTGTGTGGAAAGACATATCAAAGCCACTACTTGGTTTCACTAGGAAAGAAAGGAAAGATAGAAGAGTTTAATACTACACTACAATGTGTCAATAGCTTATAAATTTAATAGACTATACTGTTTTGATTGTGTGGAAAGACATATCAAAGCCACTACTTGGTTTCACTAGGAAAGAAAAGGAAAGATAGAAGAGTTTAATACTACAATGTGTCAATAGCTCATAAATAATAGACTATACTGTTTTGATTGTGTGGAAAGACATATCAAAGCCACTACTTGGTTTCACTAGGAAAGAAAGGAAAGATAGAAGAGTTTAATACTAATAGCTCATGACTATACTGTTTTTGATTGTGTGGAAAGACATATCAAGGCCACTACTTGGTTTCACCTAGGAAAGAAAGGAAAGATAGAAGAGTTTAATACTACAATGTGTCAATAGCTCATAAATAATAGACTATACTGTTTTTTGATTGTGTGGAAAGACATATCAAAGCCACTACTTGGTTTCACTAGGAAAGAAAGGAGAGATAGAAGAGTTTAATACTACAATGTGTCAATAGCTCATAAATAATACAGACTATACTGTTTTGATTGTGTGGAAAGACATATACTTGGTTTCAAGGAAAGAAAGGAAAGATAGAAGAGTTTAATACTACAATGTGTCAATAGCTTAAATAATAGACTATACTGTTTTCATATCAAAGCCACTACTTGGTTTCTAGGAAAGAAAGGAAAGATAGAAGAGTTTAATACTACAATGTCTCAATAGCTCATAAATAATAGACTATACTGTTTTGATTGTGTGAAAGACATATCAAAGCCACTACTTGGTTTCACTAGGAAGAAAGGAAAGATAGAAGAGTTTAATACTACAATGTGTCAATAGCTCATAAATAATAGACTATACTGTTTTTTGATTGTGTGGAAAGACATATCAAAGCCACTAACTAGGAAAGAAAGGAAAGATAGAAGAGTTTAATACTACAATAGCTCATAAATAATAGACTATACTGTTTTGATTGTGGGAAAGACATAGCTCACTTGGTTTCAAATAAAGAGTAACTATACTGTTTTTTGTGTGGAAAAGACATATCAAAGCCACTACTTGGTTTCACTAGGAAAGAAAGGAAAGATAGAAGAGTTTAATACTACAATGTGTCAATAGCTCATAAAATAGACTATACTGTTTTGATTGTGTGGAAAGACATATCAAGGCCACTGTTTTGATTGTGAAAGATAGAAGAGTTTAAAGACAATGTGTATCAAAATAATAGACTATACTGTTTTGATTGTTTCAAGACATATCAAGCCACTACTTGGTTTCACTAGGAAAGGGAAAAGGAAAGAAGAAGAGTTTAATACTACAATGTGTCAATAGCTCATAAATAATAGACTATACTGTTTTGATTGTGTGGAAAGACATATCAAGGCCACTACTTGGTTTCACTAGGAAAGAAAGGAAAGATAGAAGAGTTTAATACTACAATGTGTCAATAGCTCATAAATAATAGACTATACTGTTTTGATTGTGGAAAGACATATCAAGGCCACTACTTGGTTTCACTAGGAAAGAAAGAAAGATAGAAGAGTTTAATACTACAATGTGTCAATAGCTCATAAAAATAATAGACTACTGTTTTGATTGTGTGGAAAGACATATCAAGGCCACTACTTTTGTTTCACTAGGAAAGAAAGGAAAGATAGAAGAGTTTAATACTACAATGTGTCAATAGCTCATAAATAATAGACTATACTGTTTTGATTGTGTGGAAAGACATATCAAGGCCACTACTTGGTTTCACTAGGAAAGAAAGGAAAGTTTAATAGAAGTGTCAATAGCTCATTAATAGACTATAATTGTCATATCAAAGCCACTACTTGCTCAATGTCAATAGACTAAATACTGTTTTTTGATTGTGTGGAAAGACATATCAAGGCCACTACTTGGTTTCACTAGGAAAGAAAGGAAAGATAGAAGAGTTTAATACTACAATGTGTCAATAGCTCATAAATAATAGACTATACTGTTTTGATTGTGTGGAAAGACATATCAAAGCCACTACTTGGTTTCACTAGGAAAGAAAGGAAAGATAGAAGAGTTTAATACTACAATGTGTCAATAGCTCATAAATAATAGACTATACTGTTTTGATTGTGTGGAAAGACATATCAAGGCCACTACTTGGTTTCACTAGGAAAGAAAGGAAAGATAGAAGAGTTTAATACTACAATGTGTCAATAGCTCATAAATAATAGACTATACTGTTTTGATTGTGTGGAAAGACATATCAAAAGCCACTACTTGGTTTCACTAGGAAAGAAAGGAAAGATAGAAGAGTTTAATACTACAATGTGTCAATAGCTCATAAAATAATAGACTATACTGTTTTGATTGTGTGGAAAAGACATATCAAGGCCACTACTTGGTTTCACTAGGAAAGAAAGGAGAGATAGAAGAGTTTAATACTACAATGTGTCAATAATAGCTCATTGTGTGGAAAAAAGCTATACTGTTTCACTGTGAAAGGACTATACTTGTTTTGGAAAGAAAAAAGCCACTAGGTTTCACTAGGAAAAGAAAGGAAGATAGAAGAGTTAATACTACAATGTGTCAATAGCTCATAAATAATAGACTAAATTGTGTGGAAAAACATATCAAAGCCACTACTTGGTTTCACTAGGAAAGAAAGGAAAGATAGAAGAGTTTAATACTACAATGTGTCAATAGCTCATAAATAATAGACTATACTGTTTTGATTGTGTGGAAAGACATATCAAGGCCACTACTTGGTTTCACTAGGAAAGAAAGGAAAGATAGAAGAGTTTAATACTTCAATGTGTCAATAGCTCATAAATAATAGACTATACTGTTTTGATTGTGTGGAAAGACATATCAAGGCCACTACTTTGTTTCACTAGGAAAGAAAGGAAATATAGAAGAGTTTAATACTACAATGTCAATAGCTCATAAATAATAGACTATACTGTTTTGATTGTGAAAGGACTACTTGACTAGGAAAGAAAGGAAATATAGAAGAGTTTAATACTACAATGTGTCAATAGCTCATAAATAATAGACTATACTGTTTTGATTGTGTGAAAGACATATCAAAAGCCACTACTTGGTTTCACTAGGAAAGAAAAAGATAGAAGAGTTTAATACTACAATGTGTCAATAGCTCATAAATAATAGACTATACTGTTTTGATTGTGTGGAAAGACATATCAAAGCCACTACTTGGTTTCACTAGGAAAGAAAGGAAAGATAGAAGAGTTTAATACTACAATGTGTCAATAGCTCATAAATAATAGACTATACTGTTTTGATTGTGTGGAAAGACATATCAAAGCCACTACTTGGTTTCACTAGGAAAAAAAGGAAAGATAGAAGAGTTTAATACTACAATGTGTCAATAGCTCATAAATAATAGACTATACTGTTTTGATTGTGTGGAAAGACATATCAAGGCCACTACTTGGTTTCACTAGGAAAGAAAGGAGAGATAGAAGAGAAGTTAATACTACAATGTGTCAATAGCTCATAAATAATAGACTATACTGTTTTGATTGTGTGGAAAGACATATCAAAGGCCACTACTTGGTTTCACTAGGAAAGAAAGGAAAGATAGAAGAGTTTAATACTACAATGTGTCAATAGCTCATAAATAATAGACTATACTGTTTTGATTGTGTGGAAAGACATATCAAAGCCACTACTTGGTTTCACTAGGAAAGAAAGGAAGATAGAAGAGTTTAATACTACAATGTGTCAATAGCTCAAAAGAATAGACTATACTGTTTTTGATTGTGTGGAAAGACATATCAAGGCCACTACTTGGTTTCAAAGGAAAGAAAGGAAAGATAGAAGAGTTTAATACTACAATGTGTCAATAGCTCATAAATAATAGACTATACTGTTTTGATTGTGTGGAAAGACATATCAAGGCCACTACTTGGTTTCACTAGGAAAGAAAAGGAAAGATAGAAGAGTTTAATACTACAATGTGTCAATAGCTCATAAATAATAGACTATACTGTTTTGATTGTGTGGAAAAGACATATCAACACTACTTGGTTTCACTAGGAAAGAAAGGAAAGATAGAAGAGTTTAATACTACAATGTGTCAATAGCTCATAAATAATAGACTATACTGTTTTGATTGTGTGGAAAGACATATCAAAGCCACTACTTGGTTTCACTAGGAAAGAAAGGAAAGATAGAAGAGTTTAATACTACAATGTGTCAATAGCTCATAAATAATGACTATACTGTTTTGATTTTTGTGGAAAGACATATCAAGGCCACTACTTGGTTTCACTAGGAAAGAAAGGAGAGATAGAAGAGTTTAATACTACAATGTGTCAATAGCTCATAAATAATAGACTATACTGTTTTGATTGTGTGGAAAGACATATCAAAGCCACTACTTGGTTTCACTAGGAAAGAAAGGAAAGATAGAAGAGTTTAATACTTCAATGTGTCAATAGCTCATAAATAATAGACTATACTGTTTTGATTGTGTGGAAAGACATATCAAGGCCACTACTTGGTTTCACTAGGAAACAAAAGGAAAGATAGAAGAGTTTAATACTACAATGTGTCAATAGCTCATAAATAATAGACTATACTGTTTTGATTGTGTGGAAAGACATCAAAGGCCACTACTTGGTTTCACTAGAAAGAAAGGGAAAGATAAAGAGTTTATATCAATGTGTCAATAGCCACTATACTGTTTTTGATTGTTTCACTACTTGGAAAGGAAAGAAAGGAAGATAGAAGAGTTTAATACTACAATGTGTCAATAGCTCATAAATAATAGACTATACTGTTTTTTGATTGTGTGGAAAGACATATCAAAGCCACTACTTGGTTTCACTAGGAAAGAAAGGAAAGATAGAAGAGTTTAATACTACAATGTGTCAATAGCTCATAAATAATAGACTATACTGTTTTGATTTACTGGTTTCACTAGGAAAGACATATCAAGGCCACTACTTGGTTTCACTAGGAAAGAAAGGAAAGATAGAAGAGTTTAATACTACAATGTGTCAATAGCTCATAAATAATAGACTATACTGTTTTGATTGTGTGGAAAGACATATCAAAGCCACTACTTGGTTTCACTAGGAAAGAAAGGAAAGATAGAAGAGTTTAATACTACAATGTGTCAATAGCTCATAAATAATAGACTATACTGTTTTTTGAAAGACATTGTGGTTTCACTAGGAAAGAAAGGAAGATAGAAGAGTTTAATACATAATAGCTCATAAATAATAGACTATACTGTTTTGATTGTGTGGAAAGGCCACTACTTGGTTTCACTAGGAAAGAAAGGAAAGATAGAAGAGTTTAATACTACAATGTGTCAATAGCTCATAAATAATAGACTATACTGTTTTTGATTGTGTGGAAAGACATATCAAAGCCACTACTTGGTTTCACTAGGAAAGAAAGGAAAGATAGAAGAGTTTAATACTACAATGTGTCAATAGCTCATAAATAATAGACTATACTGTTTTTGATTGTGTGGAAAGACATATCAAAGACTATACTGTTTGATTGTGGAAAGACATATCTACTTTTGTTTCACTAGGAAAGAAAGGAAGATAGAAGAGTTTAATACTACAATGTGTCAATAGCTCATAAATAATAGACTATACTGTTTTGATTGTGTGGAAAGACATATCAAGGCCACTACTTGGTTTCACTAGGAAAGAAAGGAAAGATAGAAGGTTTAATACTACAATGTGTCAATAGCTCATAAATAATAGACTATACTGTTTTGATTGTGTGGAAAGACATATCAAGGCCACTACTTGGTTTCACTAGGAAAGAAAGGAAAGATAGAAGAGTTTAATACTACAATGTGTCAATAGCTCATAAATAATAGACTATACTGTTTTGATTGTGTGGAAAGACATATCAAAGCCACTACTTGGTTTCACTAGGGAAAGAAAGGAAAGATAGAAGAGTTTAATACAATGTGTCAATAGCTCATAAATAATAGACTATACTGTTTTGATTGTGTGGAAAGACATATCAAAGCCACTACTTGGTTTCACTTTTAATACTACAATGTGTCAATAGCTCATAAATAATAGACTATACTGTTTTGATTGTGTGGAAAGACATATTAAGGAAACTTGATAGAAAGAAAGGAAAGATAATTTACTACAAATGTGTCAATAGCTCATAAATAATAGACTATACTGTTTTGATTGTGTGGAAAGACATATCAAAGCCACTACTTGGTTTCACTAGGAAAGAAAGGAAAGATAGAAGAGTTTAATACTACAATGTGTCAATAGCTCATAAATAATAGACTATACTGTTTTGATTGTGTGGAAAGACATATCAAAGCCACTACTTGGTTTTCACTAGGAAAGAAAGGAAAAGATAGAAGAGTTTAATACTACAATGTGTCAATAGCTCATAAATAATAGACTATACTGTTTTGATTGTGTGGAAAGACATATCAAAGCCACTACTTGGTTTCACTAGGAAAGAAAGGAAAGATAGAAGAGTTTAATAATACTACAATGTGTCAATAGCTCATAAATAATAGACTATACTGTTTTTTTTGTTGAAAGACATATCAAAAGCTAAACTAGGAAGAAAGGAAAGATAGAAGAGTTTAATACTTCAATGTGTCAATAGCTCATAAATAATAGACTATACTGTTTTGATTGTGTGGAAAGACATATCAAAGGCCACTACTTGGTTTCACTAGGAAAGAAAGGAAAGATAGAAGAGTTTAATACTACAATGTGTCAATAGCTCATAAATAATAGACTATACTGTTTTTTGATTGTGTGGAAAGACATATCAAGGCCACTACTTGGTTTCACTAGGAAAGAAAGGAAAGATAGAAGAGTTTAATACTACAATGTGTCAATAGCTCATAAATAATAGACTATACTGTTTTGATTGTGTGGAAAGACATATCAAAGCCACTACTTGGTTTCACTAGGAAAGAAAGGAAAGATAGAAGGTTTAATACTTCAATGTGTCAATAGCTCATAAATAATAGACTATACTGTTTGATTGTGTGGAAAGACATATCAAGGCCACTACTTGGTTTCACTAGGAAAGAAAGGAAAGATAGAAGAGTTTAATACTACAATGTGTCAATAGCTCATAAATAATAGACTATACTGTTTTGATTGTGTGGAAAAAGACATATCAAGGCCACTACTTAGTTTCACTAGGAAAGAAAGGAAAGATAGAAGAGTTTAATACTACAATGTGTCAATAGCTCATAAATAATAGACTATACTGTTTTGATTGTGTGGAAAGACATATCAAGGCCACTACTTGGTTTCACTAGGAAAGAAAGGAAAGATAGAAGAGTTTAATACTACAATGTGTCAATAGCTCATAAATAATAGACTATACTGTTTTGATTGTGTGGAAAGACATATCAAAGCCACTACTTGGTTTCACTAGGAAAGAAAGGAAAGATAGAAGAGTTTAATACTACAATGTGTCAATAGCTCATAAATAATAGATACTATACTGTTTTGATTGTGTTTCATTAGGAAAGACATATCAATGTGTCACTAGCTTGGTTTCACTAGGAAAGAAAGGAAGGAAAGATAGAAGAGTTTAATACTACAATGTGTCAATAGCTCATAAATAATAGACTATACTGTTTTGATTGTGTGGAAAGACATATCAAAGCCACTACTTTGTTTCACTAGGAAAGAAAGGAAAGATAGAAGAGTTTAATACTAATGTGTCAATAGCTCATAAATAATAGACTATACTGTTTTGATTGTGTGGAAAGACATATCAAGGCCACTACTTGGTTTCACTAGGAAAGAAAGGAAAGATAGAAGAGTTTAATACTACAATGTGTCAATAGCTCATAAATAATAAAGACATAGACTATACTGTTTTGATTGTGGTGGAAGACATATCAAGGCCACTACTTGGTTTCACTAGGAAAGAAAGGAAGATAGAAGAGTTTAATACTACAATGTGTCAATAGCTCATAAATAATAGACTATACTGTTTTGATTGTGTGGAAAGACATATCAAAGCCACTACTTGGTTTCACTAGGAAAGAAAGGAAAGATAGAAGAGTTTAATACTACAATGTGTCAATAGCTCATAAATAATAGACTATACTGTTTTGATTGTGTGGAAAGACATATCAAAGCCACTACTTGGTTTCACTCGGAAAGAAAAGAAAGATAGAAGAGTTTAATACTACAATGTGTCAATAGCTCATAAATAATAGACTATACTGTTTTGATTGTGTGGAAAAGACATATCAAAGGCCACTACTTGGTTTACCTAAAAGGAAAGAAAAGGAAAGAATACTAAAATGAGTTTAATAGACTACAATTGTGTCAATCTAGGCTCACTAGGAAAGAAAGGAAATATAGAGAGTTTATACTGTTTTTAAATAATAGACTATACTGTTTTGATTGAAAGACATATCAAAGCCACTACTACTTGGTTTCACTAGGAAAGAAAGGAAAGATAGAAGAGTTTAAAAATACTACAATGTGTATTAGCTCATAAATAATAGACTATACTGTTTTGATTGTGTGGAAAGACATATCAAAGCCACTACTTGGTTTCACTAGGAAAGAAAGGAAAAGATAGAAGAGTTTAATACTACAATGTGTCAATAGCTCATAAATAATAGACTATACTGTTTTGATTGTGTGGAAAGACATATCAAAGCCACTACTTGGTTTCACTGGAAAGAAAAAGAAAGATAGAAGAGTTTAATACTACAATGTGTCAATAGCTCATAAATAATAGACTATACTGTTTTGATTGTTATCAATATTTCACAAAAAGAAAGGAAAGATAGAAGAGTTTAATACTACAATGTCAATAGCTTAAATAATAGACTATACTGTTTTTGATTGTGAGGAAAGACATATCAAGGCCCTACTTGGTTTCACTAGGAAAAGAAAGGAAAGATAGAAGAGTTTAATACTACAATGTGTCAATAGCTCATAAATAATAGACTATACTGTTTTGATTGTGTGGAAAGAAAGGAAAGGCAATGTGTCAATAGCTCATAAATAATAGACTTACTGTTTTGATTGTGTTCACTACTTGGAAGAAAGAAAGGAAAGATAGAAGAGTTTAATACTACAATGTGTCAATAGCTCATAAATAATAGACTATACTGTTTTGATTGTGTGGAAAGACATATCAAGGCCACTACTTGGTTTCACTAGGAAAGAAAGGAAAAGATAGAAGAGTTTAATAATACAATGTGTCAATAGCTCATAAATAATAGACTATACTGTTTTGATTGTGTGGAAAAAGACATATCAAAGGCCACTACTTGGTTTCACTAGGAAAGAAAGGAAAAGATAGAAGAGTTTAATACTTTAAATGTGTCAATAGCTCATAAATAATAGACTATACTGTTTTTGATTGTGTGGAAAGACATATCAAAGCCACTACTTGGTTTCACTAGGAAAGAAAAGAAAAGATAGAAGAGTTTAATACTTCAATGTGTCAATAGCTCATAAATAATAGGCCACTATACTGTTTTAATAATACAATGATTATTAGTGGAAGTAAAAGACATATCAAGGCCACTACTTGGTTTCACTAGGAAAGAAAATAAGGAAAGTTTTGATTGTGGAAAGAAGCCAGGTTTAATAAAGAAAGGAAAGATACAATGTGTCAATAGCTCATAAATAATAGACTATACTGTTTTGATTGTGTGGAAAGACATATCAAGGCCACTACTTGGTTTCACTAGGAAAGAAAGGAAAGATAGAAGAGTTTAATACTACAATGTGTCAATAGCTCATAAATAATAGAGACTATACTGTTTTGATTGTGGGAAAGACATATCAAAGCCACTACTTGGTTTCACTAGGAAAGAAAGGAAAGATAGAAGAGTTTAATAAATCAAATGTGTCAATAGCTCATAAATAATAGACTATACTGTTTTGATTGTGTGGAAAGACATATCAAGGCCACTACTTGGTTTCACTAGGAAAGAAAGGAAAGATAGAAGAGTTTAATACTACAATGTGTCAATAGCTCATAAATAATAGACTATACTGTTTTTGATTGTGTGGAAAGACATATCAAAGGCCACTACTTGGTTTCACTAGGAAAGAAAAGAAAGATAGAAGAGTTTAATACTACAATGTGTCAATAGCTCATAAATAATAGACTATACTGTTTTGATTGTGTGGAAAGACATATCAAGGCCACTACTTGGTTTCACTAGGAAAGAAAGGAAAGATAGAAAAGTTTAATACTACAATGTGTCAATAAACTCATAAATAATAGACTATACTGTTTTGATTGTGTGGAAAGACATATCAAAGGCCACTACTTGGTTTCACTAGGAAAGAAAGGAAAGATAGAAGAGTTTAATACTACAATGTGTCAATAGCTCATAAATAATAGACTATACTGTTTTTGAAAGACATTGGCCACTGTTTCACTAGGAAAAAGACATGTCAAAGCCACTATACTTGGTTCATATCAAGGCCACTAGGAAAGAAAGGAAAGATAGAAGAGTTTAATACTACAATGTGTCAATAGCTCATAAATAATAGACTATACTGTTTTGATTGTGTGGAAAGACATATCAAAGCCACTACTTGGTTTCACTAGGAAAGAAAGGAAAAGATAGAAGAGTTTAATACTACAATGTGTCAATAGCTCATAAATAATAGACTATACTGTTTTGATTGTGGGAAAGACATATCAAGGCCACTACTTGGTTTCACTAGGAAAGAAAGGAAATAGATTTAATAAGTCAATAGTTTAATAGATTATAATGTGTCAAAAGAAAGGAAAGATAGTTTAATACTACAATGTGTCAATAGCTTGACTATACTGTTTTGATTGTGTGGAAAGACATATCTAAATAATAGAAGAGTTTAATACTATAATGTGTCAATAGCTCATAAATAATAGACTATACAGTTTTGTGTGGAAAAGACATATCAAAACCACTACTTGGTTTCACTAGGAAAGAAAGGAAAGATAGAAGAGTTTAATACTACAATGTGTCAATAGCTCATAAATAATAGACTATACTGTTTTTGATTGTGTGGAAAGACATATCAAAGGCCACTACTTGGTTTCACTAGGAAAGAAAGGAGAGATAGAAGAGTTTAATACTACAATGTGTCAATAGCTCATAAATAATAGACTATACTGTTTTTGATTGTGTGGAAAGACATATCAAAGCCACTACTTGGTTTCACTAGGAAAGAAAGGAAAGATAGAAGAGTTTAATACTACAATGTGTCAATAGCTCATAAATAATAGACTATACTGTTTTGATTGTGGTGGAAAGAAAGGACATATCAAGAGCCATACTAAATGTTGGTTCTCACTAGGATTGTGTGGAAAGAAAGGAAAGATAGAAGAGATTAATACTTACTAATGTGTCAATAGCTCATAAATAATAGACTATACTGTTTTGATTGTGGAAAGACATATCAAGGCCACTACTTGGTTTCACTAGGAAAAAGAAAGGAGAGATAGAAGAGTTTAATACTACAATGTGTCAATAGCTCATAAATAATAGACTATACTGTTTTGATTGTGTGGAAAGACATATCAAGGCCACTACTTACACTAGGAAAGAAAGGAAAGATAGAAGAGTTTAATACTACAATGTGTCAATAGCTCATAAATAATAGACTATACTGTTTTGATTGTGTGGAAAAGACATATCAAGGCCACTTGGTTTCACTTGGTTTCTACTAATGTGAAAGAAAATAGGATTGTGTGGAAGATATCAAGGCCACTACTTGGTTTCACTAGGAAAGAAAGGAGAGATAGAAGAGTTTACTACTACAATGTGTCAATAGCTCATAAATAATAGACTATACTGTTTTGATTGTGTGGAAAGACATATCAAAGCCACTACTTGGTTTCACTAGGAAAGAAAGGGAAAGATAGAAGAGTTTACTACAATGTGTCAATAGCTCATAAATAATAGACTATACTGTTTTGATTGTGTGGAAAAGACATATCAAGGCCACTACTTGGTTTCACTAGGAAAGAAAGGAAAGATAGAAGAGTTTAATACTACAATGTCAATAGGTCATAAATAATAGACTATACTGTTTTGATTGTGTGGAAAGACATATCAAGGCCACTACTTGGTTTCACCAGGAAAAAGAAAGGAAAGAGAGAGAGTTTAATACTACAATGTGTCAATAGCTCAAATAAATAATAGACATATCATTGTGTGGAAAAGCTGTTTCACTGATAGAAAATAATAGACTGTGTAGAAACGGTGTCAAAAATAATAGACTATACGGTTTTGATTGTGTGGAAAGACATATCAAAGCCACTACTTGGTTTCACCTAGGAAAGAAAAAGGAAAGATAGAAGAGTTTAATACAATGTGTCAATAGCTCATAAATATAGATTATACTGTTTTGATTGTGTGAAAAGACATATCAAAGCCACTACTTGGTTTCACTAGGAAAGAAAGGAAAGATAGAAGAGTTTAATACTACAATGTTCCAATAGCTCATAAATAATAGACTATACTGTTTTGATTGGAAAGACATATCAAAGCCACTACTTGGTTTCACTAGGAAAGAAAGGAGAGATAGAAGAGTTTAATACTACAATGTGTCAATAGCTCATAAATAATAGACTATACTGTTTTTGATTGTGGAAAGACATATCAAAAGCCACTACTTGGTTTCACTAGGAAAGAAAGGAGAGATAGAAGAGTTTAATACTACAATGTGTCAATAGCTCATAAATAATAGACTATACTGGTTTTGATTGTGTGGAAAGACATATCAAGGGCCACTACTTGGTTTCACTAGGAAAGAAAAGAAAGAAGGGTTTTAATACTACAATGTGTCAATAGCTCAAAAATAGGACTATACTGTTTTTGATTGTGTGGAAAGACCTTATCAAGGCCACTACTTGGTTTCACTAGGAAAAGAGATAGATAGAAGAGTTTAATACACAATGTGTCAATAGCTCATAAATGACTAGACTATACTGTTTTGATTGTGTGGAAAGACATATCAAGGCCCTACTTGGTTTTCACTAGGAAAGGAAAGGAAAGATAGAAGAGCTTTAATACTACAATGTGTCAATAGCTCATAAATAATAGATAAATAAACTATACTGTTTTGATTGTGTGGAAAGACATATCAAAGCCACTACTTGGTTTCACTAGGAAAGAAAGGAAAGATAGAAGAGTTTAATACTACAATGTGTCAATAGCTCATAAATAATGATTATACTGTTTTTGATTGTGTGGAAAGACATATCAGGCCACTCATGGTTTCACTAGGAAAGAAAAAGGAAAGATAGAAGATTTAATAATTTACAATGTGTCAATAGCTCATAAATAATAGACTATACTGTTTGATTGTTGTGTGGAAAAGACATATCAAAGCCACTACTTTGTTTCACTAGGAAAGAAAGGAAAGATAGAAGAGTTTAATACTACAATGTGTCAATAGCTCATAAATAATAGACTATACTGTTTTGATTGTGTGGAAAGACATATCAAAGCCACTACTTGGTTCACTAGGAAAGAAAGGAAAGATAGAAGAGTTTAATACACAATGTCAATAGCACATAAATAATAGACTATACTGTTTTGATTGTGTGGAAAGACATATCAAAGCCACTACTTGGTTTTCACTAAAAGAAAAGAAAAAGAGTTTAATACTACAATGTGTTTAAATAATAGATTGTACTGTTTGAAGTGAAAGACATATCAAAGCCACTACTTGGTTTCACTAGGGAAAAAGAAAGGAAAGAGATAGAAGAGTTTAATACTACAATGTGTCAGCTCATAAATACAGACTATACTGTTTTGATTGTGTGGAAAGACATATCAAAGGCCACTACTTAGTTTCACTAGGAAAGAAAGGAGAGATAGAAGAGTTTAATAGCTACAATGTGTCAATAGCTCATAAAATAATAGACTATCTACTGTTTTGATTGTAGGAAAGGAAAGACATATCAACAATGTGTCACTCATAAATAATAGACTATGGTTTCACTAGGAAAGAAAAAGGAAAGATAGAAGAGTTTAATACTACAATGTGTCAATAGCTCATAAACAATAGACTTTATACTGTTTTGATTGTGGAAAGACATATCAAAGCCACTACTTGTTTCAACCTAGGAAAGAAAGGAAAGATAGAAGGAGTTTAATACTAACAATGTGTCAGTAGTCTATAAATAATAGACTATACTGTTTTGATTGTGTGGAAAGACATCAAAGCCACTACTTGGTTTCACTAGGAAAAGAAAGGAGAGATAGAAGAGTTTAATACTACAATGTGTCAATAGCTCATAAATAATAGACTATACTGTTTTTGATTGTGTGGAAAGACATATCAAGGCCACTACTTGGTTTCACTAGGAAAGAAAGGAGAGATAGAAGAGTTTAATACTACAATGTCAATAGCTCATAAATAATAGACTATACTGTTTTGATTGTGTGGGTTAACATATCAAGGCCACTATTTGGTTTCACTAGGAAAGAAAGGAAAGATAGAAGAGTTTAATACTACAATGTGTCAATAGCTCATAAATAATAGACTATACTGTTTTGATTGTGTGAAAGACATATCAAGGCCACTACTTGGTTTCACTAGGAAAGAAAGGAAAGATAGAAGAGTTTAATACTACAATGTGTCAATAGCTCATAAATAATAGACTATACTGTTTTGATGTGGAAAGATTATCAAGGCCACTACTTGGTTTCACTAGTGGAAAGAGAAGAGTTTAATACACAATGTGTCAATAGCTCATAAATAATAGACTATACTGTTTTGACTTATCAAGGCCACTACTTGGTTTCAAGAAAGAAAGGGAAAGATAGAAGAGTTTAATAATTAATGTGCCAATAGCTTATAAAATAATAGACTATACCTGTTTTGATTGTGTGGAAAGACATATCAAAGCCACTACTTGGTTTCACTAGGAAAGAAAGGAAAGATAGAAGGCCTATCACTGTGTGTCAATAGCTCATAAATAATAGACTATAATTAGTTTTGATTAGGAAAGATATATCAAGGCCACTACTTGGTTTCACTAGGAAAGAAAGGAAAGATAGAAGAGTTTAATACTACAAAATAGCTCATCATAATAGACTATACTGTTTTGATTGTGGAAAGACATATCAAAGCCACTACTGGTTTCACTAGGAAAGAAAGGAAAGATAGAAGAGTTTAATACTAACAATGTGTCAATAAGCTCATAAATAATAGACTATACTGTTTTGATTGTGTGGAAAAGACATATCAAAAGGCCCTACTTGGTTTCACTAGGAAAAGAAAGGAAAGATAGAAGAGTTTAATACTACAATGTGTCAATAGCTCATAAATAATAGACTATACTGTTTTTGATTGTGTGGAAAGACATATCAAAGGCCACTACTTGGTTTCACTAGGAAAGAAAAGGAGAGATAGAAGAGTTTAATACTACAATGTGTCAATAGCTCATAAATAATAGATTGTGTGGAAAGACATACTGTTTTGAAAAGTTTTGATTGTGGAAAGACATACTGTTTTGATTGTGTGGAAAGCCACTACTTGGTTTCACTAGGAAAGAAAAAGGAAAGATAGAAGAGTTTAATAATACAATGTGTCAATAGCTCATAAATAATAGACTATACTGTTTTTTTGATTGTGTGGAAAAGACATATCAAAAGCCACTACTTGGTTTCACTAGGAAAGCCAAACTCGGAAAGATAGAAAAGAGTTTAATACTACAATGTGTCAATAGCTCATAAATAATAGACTATACTGTTTTTTGTTGTGTGGAAAGACATATCAAAGCCACTACTTTGACTCACTAGGAAAGAAAGGAAAGATAGAATACTTTAATACTATAAATAATAGACATACTGTTTTGATTGAATAGCTCATTGGTTTCTTGGGAAATAATAGACTATACAATGTTTTGATTGTTGTGGAAAGACATATCAAAGCCACTACTTGGTTTCACTAAGGAAAGAAAGGAAAGATAGAAGAAGACTTGTTAGCTCAAAATAATAGACTATACTGTTTTTGATTGTCAAGACATAGCTCTTGGTTTCACTAAATAAAGGAAAGATAGAAGAGTTTAATACTGTTTGTCAGTAGCTTAAATAATAGACTATACTGTTTTGAAAGACATATCAAGGCCACTACTTGTTTTCACTAGGAAAGAAAGGAAAAGATAGAAGAGTTTAATACTACAATGTGTCAATAGCTCATAAATAATAGACTATACTGTTTTGATTGTGTGGAAAGACATATCAAAGGCCACTACTTGGTTTCACTAGGAAAGAAAGGAAAGATAGAAGAGTTTAATACTACAATGTGTCAATAGCTCATAAATAATAGACTATACTGTTTTAATTGTGTGGAAAAGACATATCAAAGGCCACTACTTGGTTTCACTATAGGAAAGAAAAGGAAAGATAGAAGAGTTTAATACTACAATGTGTCAATAGCTCATAAATAATAGACTATACTATTTGATTTTGATTGTGGTGGAAAGACATAAGATAGAAGAGTTTTCTACATTGTCAATAGCTTTAATAGACTATACTGTTTTGATTGGGAAAGAATATCAAAGCCACTACTTGGTTTCACTAGGAAGAAAGATAGAAGAGTTTAATACTACAATGTCTCAATAGCTCATAAATAATAGACTATACATTGTGGAAATAATAAGGCCTACTAGGTTTCACTAGGAAAGAAAGGAAGAGAAGAGTTTAATACTACAATGTGTCAATAGCCTCATAAATAATAGACTATACCGTTTGATTGTGTGGAAAAGACATTCAAGGCCTATTACCTTTCACTAGGAAAGAAAAGAGAGATAGAAGAGTTTAATACTACAATAATGTGTCAATAGGTCATAAAATAGACTATACTGTTTTGATTGTGTACATATCAAGGCCACTACTTGGTTTCACTAGGAAAAGGAAAGACAGAAGAGTTTAATAGCACAATGTGTCAATAGCTCATAAATAATAGACTATACCGTTTTGATTGTGTGGAAAGACATATCAAGGCCACTACTTGGTTTCACTAGGAAAGAAAGGGAAAGATAGAAGAGTTTAATACTACAATGTGTCAATAGCTCATAAATAATATCACAAATGTGTGGAAAAGACAATCAAGGCCACTACTTGGTTTCCACTAGGAAAGAAAAGGAAGATAATTTAATACTGTGTCAATAGCTCATTAAATAGACTATACTGTTTTTGATTGTTCACCTAGGAAAAGACATATTTAATAGCTCACTACTTGGTTTCAAAGCCACTAGGAAAGAAAGGAAAGATAGAAGAGTTTAATACTACAATGTGTCAGTAGCTCATAAATAATAGACTATACGGTTTTGATTAGTGGAAAGACATATCAAAGCCACTACTTGGTTTCTACTAGGAAAAATGAAAAAGGAAAGATAGAAGAGTTTAATACTATAATGTGTCAATAAGCTCATAAATAATAGACTATACAATGTTTTCATAAATAATGACTACTGTTTTGATTGTGAAAGACATATCAAAGCCACTACTTGGTTCACTAGGAAAGAAAGGAAAGATAGAAAGTTTAAGCTTTAATACTCATAGCAAATAATAGACTATACTGTTTTTGATTGTGGAAAGACATATCAAAAGCCACTACTTAGTTTTCAAATAATAGACTAATGTCAATAGCTCATAAATAATAGTATTTGATTGTGGGGAAAGACATATCAAGGCCCTACTTTGTTTCACTAGGAAAGAAAGGAAAGATAGAAGAGTTTGTCAATAGCTCATAAATAGACTAACCTGTTTTTGATTATTATTGAAAAGCTCACTAGGAAGAAGAAGATAATAGACTCATAAATGACTAGACTATACTGTTTTGATTGTGTGGAAAGACATATCTAGGCCACTACTTGGTTTTCACTAGGAAAGAAAAAGGAAAGATAGAAGAGTTTAATACTACAATGTGTCAATAGCTCATAAATAATAGACTATACCAGTTTGATTTTTGTGGAAAGACATATCAGAGCCACTACTTGGTTTCACTAGGAAGAAAAGAGTTTAAGGTTTAATGTGTCATTAGTCAATAAATAAATAGACTATACTGTTTTGATTTATTGACGGAAAGACATATCAAAGCCACTACTTGGTTTCACTAGAAAAAGGAAAGATAGAAGAGTTTTAATACTTTTCGTGTCAATAGCTCATAAATAATAGACTATACTGTTTTTGATTGTGTGGAAAGACATATCAAAGCCACTCCATTAAGTTTCCTACTACTTTACAATGTATCAATAGCTCATGGACTATAATGTTTTTGATTGTGTGGAAAAGACATATCAAAGCCACTACTTGGTTTCACTAGGAAAGAAAGAAAAGATAGAAGAGTTTAATACTACAATGTGTCAATAGCTCATAAATAATAGACTATACTGTTTTGATTGTGTGGAAAGACATATCAAGGCCACTATTTGGTTTCACTAGAAAGAAAGGAGAGATAGAAGAGTTTAATAATTAAATGTGTCAATAGCACATAAATAATAGACTATACTGTTTTGATTGTGTGGAAAGACATATCAAAGCCACTACTTGGTTTTCACTAGGAAAGAAAGGAAAGATAGAAGAGTTTAATACTACAATGTGTCAATAGCTCATAAATAATAGACTATACTGTTTTTGATTGCCACTGTTCACTAGAAAAAGGAAATAGAAGAGTTTAATACTACAATGGCTAGCTTGGTAATAGACTATAGGAAAGAAAAACACTACTTAGTTTCACTAGGAATGAAAGGAAGATAGAAGAGTTTAATGAGAATAGATAAATAATAGACTTTATTGAGATTTAATACTTTGTTTCACTAGGAAAGAAAGGAAAGAAAGGTTTAATACTACAATGTGTCAATAGCTCATAAATAATAGACTATACTGTTTTGATTGTGTGGAAAGACATATCAAGGCCACTACTTGGTTTCACTTAGAAAAAAAAGGAAAGATAGAAGAGTTTAATAATACAATGTGTCAATAGCTCTGTAAATAATAGAGACTACAATGTTTTTGATTGTGTGAAAGACATATCAAGGCTACCACTTGGTTTCACTAGGAAAGAAAAAGGAAAGATAGAAGAGCTTAATACTACAATGTCAATAGCTCTGCAACAATAGACTATGCTGTTTTGATTGTGTGAAAAAGACACATCAAAGCCACTACTTGGTTTCTACTAGGAAAGAAAGGAAAAGATAGAAGAGTTTAATACTACAATGTGTCAATAGCTCATAAACAATAGACTATACTGTTTTGATTGTGTGGAAAGACATATCAAAGCCACTACTTGGTTTCACCTGGAAAGAAAAAGGAAGATAGAAGAGTTTAATACTACAATGTGTCAATAGCTCTGAAATAATAGACTATACTGTTTGATTGTGTGGAAAGACATATCAAGGCCACCACTTGGTTTCACTAGGAAAGAAAGGAAAGATAGAAGAGTTTAATACAAAATGTCAACAGTCATAAATAATAGACTATACTGTTTGATTGTGGAAAAACATACATTGAAGGCCACTACTTTGTTTCACTAGGAAAGAAAGGAAAGATAGAAGAGTTTAATACTACAATGTGTCAATAGCTCATAAATATAGACTATACCGTTTTGATTGTGTGGAAAGACATATCAAAGCCACTACTTGGTTTCACTAGGAAAGAAAGGAAAGATAGAAGAGTTTAATACAATGTGTCAATAGCTCATAAATAATAGATTATTATAATTTTTGATTGTGTGGGAAAGACATATCAAAGCCACTACTTGGTTTCACTAGAAAAGAAAATAAAGATAGAAGAGTTTAATACTACAATGTGTCAATAGCTTGCAAATAATAGATTATACTGTTTTGATTGTGTGGAAAGACATATCAAAGCCACTACTTGGTTTCCTCTACTCTAGGAAAGAAAGGAAAATACAGAAGAGTTTAATAATACATGTGTCAATAGCTCATAAATAATAGACTATACTGTTTTGATTGTGTGGAAAGACATTACAAAGCCACTACTTTGGTTTCACTAGGAAAGAAAGGAAATATAGAAGAGTTTAATTGCTAATGTCAATAGCTCTATAAATAATAGACTATACTGTTTTGATTGTGGGAAAGACATATCAAAGCCACTACTTGGTTTCACTAGGAAAGAAAGGAGATAGAAGAGTTTAATACTACAATGTCAATAGCTCTCATAAATAATAGACTATACTGTTTTGATTGTGTGAAAGACATATCAAGGCCACTTTGGTCACTTAGAAAGAAAGGAAAGATAGAAGAGCGATACTACAATGTGTCAATAGCTCATAAATAATAGACTATACTGTTTTGATTTTCAGGGAAAGACATATCAAAAGCACTACTTGGTTTCACTAGAAAGAAAGGAAGATAGAAGAGTTTAATACTTCAATGTGTCAATAGCTCGCAAATAATAGACTATACTGTTTTGATTGTAAAAGAAAGACTACTTTTGTTTCCACTAGGAAAGAAAGGAAAGATAGAAGGTTTAATACTAATGAAAGAAAGGAAAGAATAGAATACTGTTTATTGTGGAAAGACATATCAAGGCTACTACTGTTCAATAGGAAAGAAGTGAAGATAGAAGAGTTTAATACTACAATGTTCAATAGCTCATAACAATATATACTGTTTTGATTGTGAAAGACATATCAAGGCCACTTACTTGGTTTCACTAGGAAAGAAAGAAAGATAGAGAGTTTAATACTACAATGTGTCAATAGCCATAACAATAGACTATACTGTTTTGATTGTGTGGAAAGACATATCAAAGCTAATACCTTGGTTTCCTTACTAGAAAGAAAGGAAAGATAGAAGAGTTTAATAATCAATGTCAATAGCTCATAAATAATAGACTATACTGCTTTGATTGTGTGGAAAGACATATCAAGGCCACTCTTGGTTTCACTAGGTGGTTGTTAGATAGAAGAGTTTAATACTACAATGTCAATAGCCATAAATAATAGACTATACTGTTTTGATTGTGTGGAAAGACATATATCAAAGCCTACTTGGTTTCACTAGGAAAAGAAAGGAAAGATAGAAGAGTTTAATACTAATGTCAATAGCTCATAAATAATAGACTATACTGTTTTTGATTGTGGAAAGACATATCAAGGCCACTACTTGGTTTCACCTAGGAAAGAAAGGAAAGATAGAAGAGTTTAATAATTAAATGTGTCAATAGCTCATAATAATAGACTATACTGTTTTGATTGTGTTGGAAAAGACATATCAAGGCCACTACTTGGTTTCACTAGGAAAGAAAAGGAAGATAGAAGTGTTTAAAATAATAGACTATACTGTTTTGATTGTGTCAAAGACATAACAAGCCACACTTGGTTTCAATTGTTGAGATAGAAAAATACAATGTTCAATTTGATTGTGTGGAAAGACATATCAAGGCTACTTATCAAGGAAAGAAAGGAAAGATAGAAGATTTAATACTACAATGTGTCAATAGCCTTATAACAATAGACTATACTGTTTTGATTGTTTCATCAAAGCTAGGTTTCACTCGAAAAGAAAAGAAAGATAGAAGAGTTTAATAATACAATGTCAATAGCTCAAAAAATAGACTATACTGTTTTGATTGTGGAAAGACATATAAAGCCACTACTTGGTTTCACTAGAAAGAAAGGAAAGATAGAAGAGTTTAATACTACAATGTGTCAATAGCCATAAATAATAGACTATACTGTTTTGATTGTGTGGAAAGACATATCAAGGCCACTACTTTTCACTTAGAAAGAAAGGAAAGATAGAAGAGTTAATACTACAATGTGTCAATAGCACATAAATAATAGACTATACTGTTTTGATTGTGTGGAAAGACATATCAAAAGCCACTACTTAATTTCACTAGGAAAGAAAGGAAAGATAGAAGAGTTTAATCAATGTGTCAATAGCTCATAAATAATAGATTATACTGTTTTGATTGTGCGGGAAAGACATATCAAAAGTCTTGGTTTCACTAGGAAAGAAAGGAAAGATAGAAGAGTTTACTACTAGGAAAAGAAAATAAAGATAGAATAGTTTGATAAAAGACATATCTACTGGTTTCACTATGTGTCAATAATACTACATAAATAATAGACTATACTGTTTTGATTGTGTGGAAGACATATCAAGGCCACTACTTGGTTTCACTAGGAAAGAAAGGAAAGATAGAAGAGTTTTATACAATGTGTCAATAGCTCATAAATAATAGACTATACTGTTTGATTGTGTGGAAAGACATAACAAGGCTACTACTTGGTTTCACTACAATGGAAAGAAAAATAGAAAATTGATTTGATTGAATAGTTTTAACTTGGTTTCACTTAGAAAGCAATGTGTCAATAGCTCATAACACAGACTATACTGTTTTGATTGTGTGGAAAGACATATTGGCTACTACTTGGTTTCACTAGGAAAGAAAGGAAAGGAGAGATAGAAGAGTTTAATACTACAATGTGTCAATAGCTCATAAATACAGACTATACTGTTTTGATTGTGTGGAAAGACATATCAAGGCCACTACTTGGTTTCACTAGGAAAGAAAGGAAAGATAGAAGAGTTTAATAATATAATGTGTCAATAGCTCATAAATAATAGACTATACTGTTTTGATTGTGTGGAAAGACATATCAAGGCCACTACTTGGTTTCACTAGGAAAGAAAGGAGAGATAGAAGAGTTTAATACTACAATGTGGTCAATAGGTCATAAATAATAGACTATACTGTTTTGATTGTGGAAAGACATATCAAGGCCAATTACTTGGTTTCACCTAGGAAAGAAAGGAAAGATAGAAGAGTTTAATACAACGTGTCAATAGCTCATAAATAATAGACTATACTGTTTTGATTGTGTGGAAAGACATATCAAAAGCCACTACTTGGTTTCACTAGGAAAGAAAGGAAAGATAGAAGAGTTTAATACTACAATGTCTCAATAGTCTATAAATACGACTATACTGCTTTTTGATTGTGTGGAAAGACATATCAAGGCCACTACTTGTTTCACTAGGAAAGAAAGGAAAGAGAAGAGTTTTAATCACAATGTAACAGTAGCCTATAAATAATAGACTATACTGTTTTGATTGTGTGGAAAACATATCAAGGCTACTACTTGGTTTCACTAGGAAAGAAAGGGAGAGATAGAAGAGTTTAATACTACAATGTGTCAATAGCTCATAAATAATAGATTATACTGTTTGTTTTTTATTTCACTGGAAAGGAAAAGACATTTAATACAAAGCCACTAAATAATAGACTTGGTTTCATATAAATACTAGAAAGAAAGGAAAGATAGAAGAGTTTAATACTACAATGTCAATAGCCTTAAATAATAGACTATACTGTTTTGATTGTGTGGAAAGACATATAAAAAGCTACTACTTGGTTTCATCAGAAAGAAAGGAAAGATAGAAAGAGTTTAATACTACAATGTGTCAATAGCTCATAAATAATAGACTATACTGTTTTGATTGTGTGAAGACATATCAAGGCCACTACTTGGTTTCCCCTCACTAGGAAAGAAAGGAAAGATAGAAGAGTTTAATACTTACAATGTGTCAATAGCTCATAAATAATAGACTATACTGTTTTTGATTGTGGAAAGACATAATCGCCACTACTTGGTTTCACTGGGAAAGAAAGGAAAGATAGAAGAGTTTAATACTACAATGTGTCAATAGCTCATAAATAATAGACTATAATTGTTTGATTTGTGGAAAGACATTGGCTAATAAGGCTACTACTTGGTTTCAGGAAAGAAAGGAAGATTTTACTACTACAATGGAAAGAAAGAAAGATAATTGTGTGGAGAGGCCACTATAGGAAAGAAAAGAAAAGAAGAGTTTAATGTGTCAATAGCTCATAAATAATAGACTATACTGTTTTGATTGTGGGAAAGACATATCAAGGCCACTACTGTTTTACTAGGAAAGAAAGGAAAGATAGAAGAGTTTAATACTAATGTGTCAATAGCTCATAACAGACTATACTGTTTTGATTGTGTGGAAAGACATATCAAGGGCCACTACTTGGTTTACTAGGAAAGAAAGGAAAGATAGAAGAGTTTAATACAATGTGTCAATAGCTCATAAATAATAGACTATACTGTTTTGATTGTGTGGAAAGACATATCAAGGCCAATTACTTGGTTTCATTTTAGAAAGAAAGGAAATATAGAAGAGTTTAATAATACAATGTGTCAATAGCTCATAAATATTAGGACTATACTGTTTTGATTGTGTGGAAAGACATTAATCAATGTGTCAATAGCTTAAATAATAGACTATACTGTTTTACCACATTACTGGCTCTCACTTCCAGGAAAGAAAGGAAAGATAGAAGAGTTTAATACTACAATGTGTCAATAGCTCATAAATAATAGACTATACTGTTTTGATTGTGTGTGGAAAGACATATCAAGGCCACTACTTGGTTTCACTAGGAAGAAAGGAAAGATAGAAGAGTTTAATACTACAAATGCGTGTCAATAGCTCATAAATAATAGACTATACTGTTTTGATTGTGGTTATCATATCAAGGCCACTACTTGGTTTCACTAGAAAGAAAAGAAAGATAGAAGAGTTTAATACTACAATGTGTCAATAGCTCATAAATAATAGACTATACTGTTTTGATTGTGTGGAAAGACATATCAAAAAGCTTTCACTACTTGGTTTCACTAGGAAAGAAAGGAGATAGAAGAGTTTAATACTACAATGTGTCACAGCATAAATAATAGACTATACTGTTTTGATTGTGTGGAAAGACATCAAGGCCACTACTTGCTCACTAGGAAAGAAAGAAAGATAGAAGATGCATTGCACAATGTCAATAGCACATAAATAATAGACTATACTGTTTGATTGTGTGGAAAGACATATCAAGGCCACTACTTTTGGCTCAATTAGAAAGAAAGGAAAGAGAAGAGTTTAATACTTACAATGTGTCAATAGCTCATAAATAATAGATTATACTGTTTTGATTGTGGAAAGACATATCTAAGCCACTACTTGGTTTCACTAGGAAAGAAAGGAAATATAGAAGAGTTTAATAATACAATGTGTCAATAGCTCATAAATAATAGACTATACTGTTTTGATTGTGTGGAAAGACATATCAAGGTTCACTACTTGGTTTCACTAGGAAAGAAAGGAAAGATAGAAGTTTTAATACAATGTGTCAATAGCTCATAAATAATAGACTATACCGTTTTGATTGTGTGGAAAGACATATCAAGGTCACTACTTGGTTTCACTAGGGAAAGAAAGGAAAGATAGAAGAGTTTTAATACACAATGTGTCAATAGCACATAAATAATAGACTATACTGTTTTGATTGTGTGGAAAGACATCAAAAGCCACTATCTGGTTTCACTAGGAAAGAAAAGGAAAGATAGAAGAGTTTAATACTAATGTCAATAGCTCATAAATAATAGATTATACTGTTTGATTGGTGTGGAAAGACATATCAAAGCCACTACTTGGTTTCACTAGGAAAGAAAGGAAAGATAGAAGAGTTTATCACTACAAATGTGTCAATAGCTCATAACAATAGACTATAAGCAGTTTGATTGTGGAAAAGACATATCAAGGCCACTACTATTTCACTAGGAATGAAAGGAAAGATAGAAGAGTTTAATACTATGTGTCAATAGCTCATAAATAATAGACTATACTGTTTTGATTGTGAAAGACATATCAAGGCCACTACTTGCCTCTACTAGGAAAGAAAGATAGAAGAGTTTAATACTACAATGTGTCAATAGCTCATAAATAATAGACTATACTGTTTTGATTGTGTGGAAAGACATATCAAAGCCACTACTTGGTTTCACTAGAAGAAAGGAAAGATAGAAGACACACAATGTGTCAATAGCTCATAAATAATAGACTATACTGTTTTGATTGTGTGGAAAGATAGAAAGCTTCACTACTTGGTTTCTCACTAGGAAAGAAAGGAAATATAGAAGAGTTTAATAATACAATGTGTCAATAGCTCATAAATAATAGACTAGAGTACTGTTTACCCGTGGAAAGACATCACTAGGTTTCAAAAAGAAAGGAAAGAAAAGATACAATGTGTCAATAGTCTATAAATAATAGACTAAGAAAGACATATCATAAAGCCACTACTTGGTTTAAGGAAAGAAAGGAAAGATAGAAGAGTTTAATACTACAATGTCAATAGCTCATAAATAATTAGACTATACTGTTTTGATTGTGTGGAAAAGACATATCAAGGCCACTACTTGGTTTCACTAGAAAGAAAGGAAAGATAGAATAGTTTAATACTACAATGTGTCAATAGGCATAAATAATAGACTATACTGTTTTGATTGTGTGGAAAGATAGGCTCATAAAAGAAAGCAAGATAGGAGTTTAATACTACAATGGGTCAATAGCTTTTAGACTTGTTTGATTGTGGAAAGATATAACAAGGCCACTACTTGGTTTCACTTGGAAAGAAAGGAAAGATAGAAGAGTTTTATACTACAATGTGTCAATAGCTCATAAATAATAGACTATACTGTTTTGATTGTGAAAGACATATCAAGGCCACTACTTGGTTTCACTAGGCAAAGGAAAGATAGAAGAGTTTAATACTACAATAAATAATAGCTCATAGTCAATAGACTATACATTGTGTGGAAAGCTTACATAAGGCCACTATTGGTTTCACTATAGGAAAGAAAGGAAAGATAGAATATTTAATACTACAATGTGTCAATAGTCATAAATAATAGACTATACTGTTTTGATTTGTGTGGAAAGACATATCAAAGCCACTACTTGGTTTCACTAGGGAAAAAAGGAAAGATAGAAAGATAGGTAAGAGTTAAATAAGACTATACTGTTTTGATTGTGGAAAGACAATGTACTTGGTTTCACTAGGAAAGAAAGGAAAGATAGAAGAGCTTAATACTACAATGCGTCAATAGCTCATAAATAATAGACTATACTGTTTTGATTGTGGAAAGACATATCAAGGCCACTACTTGGTTTCCCAGGAAAGAAAGGAGATAGAAGAGTTTAATACTAAATGTGTCAATTAATAGCTATACTGTTTTGATTGTGTGAAAGACAATAGACTCACTACTTATTTTGGAAAGAAAGGAGAGATAAAGACATATCTATAAATAATAGACTATACTGTTTTGATTGTGTGTAAAGACATATCAAAAGCCACTACTTGGTTTCACTAGGAAAGAAAGGAAAGATAGAAGAGCTTAATACCACAATGTGTCAATAGCTCATAAATAATAGACTATACTGTTTTGATTGTGGAAAAGGTATCATATCTAGGGTTCTACTACTTGGAGTTTCACTAGTGTCAAAGAAAATAAGAGATAGAGTTTATCATACTTGTTTCACAGAAAGAAAGGAGATAGATTTAATACTACAATGTGTCTAAATAATAGACTTTGTTTTGATTGTGGAAAGACATATCAAGGCTACACTTGGTTTCACTAGGAAAGAAAGGAAATATAGCTACAATGTGTCAATAGCTCAAAATAATAGACTATACCGTTTTGATTGTGTGGAAAGACATATCAAGGCCACTACTTGGTTTCACTAGAAAGAAAAGGAAAGATAGAAGAGTTTAATACTACAATGTGTCAATAGCTCATAAATAATAGACTATACTGTTTTGATTGTGGGAAAGACATATTGGTTTCACTAGGAAAGAAAGGAAAGATAGAAGAGTTTAATACTAAATGTGTCAATAGCTCATAAATAATAGACTATACTGTTTTGATTGTGGAAAGACATATCAAAGCTACTACTTGGTTTCATTTCGGAAAGAAAAAGAAAGATAGAAGAGTTTATCACTACAATGACTAAATACTATACTGTTTTGATTGTGTGGAAAGACATATCAAAGCCACTACTTGGTTTCACTAGGAAAGAAAGGAAAGATAGAAGAGTTTAATACTACAATGTCTCAATAGCTCTATAAATAATAGACTCATACTGTTTTGATTGTGTGGAAAGACACATCAAAGCCACTACTTGGTTTCACTAGGAAAGAAAGGAAAGATAGAAGAGTTTAATAGCAACAATAGCTAGCACATAAATAATTTCTATACTGTTTTTGATTGTGTGAAAGACAATCAAAGCCACTACTTGGAAGAAAGATAGAAGAGTTTAATACTACAATGTGTCAATAGCTCATAAATAATGATTATACTGTTTGATTGTGTGGAAAGAAAAAGGAAGATAGAAGAGTTTAATACTACAATGTGTCAATAGCTCATAAATAATAGACTATACAGTTTTGATTGGAAAAGACATATCAAAGCCAAACTTGGTTTCACTAGGAAATGAAAGGAAAGATAGGAAGAGTTTAATACTAGGTCAATAGCTCATAAATAATAGACTAACAAGGACTACAAGGCCGCTGGTTTTGATTAGGAAAGTGGAAATAGAAGCAGCTTAATATACAATGTGTCATTAATAGCTCATAACAATAGACTATACTGTTTTGAGGTGAAAGAAAAGGCCAATTACTTGGTTTCAGGAGAAGAGTTTAATACTGGCAATGTCAATGTTATAAATAATTTTATACTGTTTTGATTGTGGAAGACATATCAAAAGCCACTACTTGGTTTACTCAGGGAAAGAAAGGAAAGATAGAAGAGTTTAATACTAAATGTGTCAATAGCTCATAAATAATAGACTATACTGTTTTGATTGTGTGAAAGACACATCAAGGCCACTACTTGGTTTCACTTAGAAAGAAAGGAAATAGAAGAGTTTAATACTACAATGTGTCAATAGCTCATAAATAATAGACTATACTGTTTTGATTGTGGAAAGACATATCAAGGCCAATTGGTTTCACTAGGAAAGAAAGGAGAGATAGAAGAGTTTAATACTAAATGTGTCAATAGCTCATAAATAATAGACTATACTGTTTAATTGTGTGGAAAGACATATCAAGGCCACTACTTTGTTTCACTAGAAAGAAAGGAGATAGAAGAGTTTAATACTAATGTGTCAATAGCTCAAAATAATAGACTATACTGTTTTGATTGTGTGGAAAGACATATCAAGGCTACTACTTGGTTTCACTAGGGAAAGAAAGGAGAGATAGAAGAGTTTAATACTACAATGTGTCAATAGTTCATAAATAGACTATACTGTTTTGATTGTGTGGAAAGACATATCAAGGCCACTACTTGGTTTCACTCAGGGAAAGAAGAAAGGAAAGATAGAAGAGTTTAATACTACAATGTGTCAATAGCTCATAAATAATAGACTGTTCGTTTTAATTGTGTGGAATATCAAGGCCAATTACTATTCTCACTAGAAAGAAAGTAAGATAGAAGAGTTTAATACTACAATGTGTCATCAGCTCTCATAAATAATAGACTACAATGTAATACGTGCATGAATAGGGCTGAATACAGATGCAAAAAAATAATACCGCATGAATAGGCTGAAATTACAGATGATGGTAAAAAATAATAATAATACGGCATGAATAGGGGCTGAAATATACAGATGATGGTAAAAAATAATAACAGGTATGAACAGGGGGGCTGAAATTACAGATGATGGTAAAAAAAATAATAATATGTGCATGAATAGGGGCTGAACACAGATGATGGTAAAAAATAATAATATGCATGAACAGGGGTAAAATTACAGATGATGGTAAAAAAAATAATAATATGCATGAATAGGGCTGAAATTACAGATGATGAAAATAATAATACGCAATGAATAGGGCTGAAATTATAGATGATGGTAAAAAATAATAATACATGTATGAATAGGCTGAAATTACAGATGATGGTAAAAATATAATATGCATGAATATGGATCTGAAAAGTCAAATCAAAAGGGAATTTAAAAGAAGAAAATTGATCAGATTTGAGTATAGAATTTTTTCATTATCCTTCATATCCTAATATACAATATATTTTTTAATAATTTGTGAAATGCAAAACCTAATTTATCCTGGTTAATTTTCTTAAAAAGGGTGGGAACAAAAGCGGATGTTGAGATTGTTCTACTGGGTTTACTGTGGTAGCCAAACAATTATGATGCTGCCTGAGGGCATATATATGAATAATGGTTGTGCGTTTGTCTCACTAGAACAGTTATTGATTGAGTAGAACAGTTTAGTCCTTACTGTGCCCCATAATTTCAACCTTATTTGACATCTAAGCTATGCTTTCTAAATCACTTTAAAGTGATGCCTGATAAAAAACATTAAAAAATAACTGTTTTATTTTAAAATTTGGTTTTTGCCCCAGCATTTATTTTGAACTGGAAGTGCTTACACAAACACACACATACATACATACATACATACATACATCATCATCATCATCATCATTAATGCTAATGAACAGCACCTATAAAAGAAATGGAATAGATGCAGTTTATCTACTATTGTTTTTATTTGTCAAAAGAAAATTAGAACTGGCTTTTGTCCATATTTTATTATTCCAAAATAAAGAAAGAAAAAAATCAAAAGTCAAAATTTTTTTTTTTATTCTTCACATAGAAAATAGCAAAAATGTCCTACCAGAAGTGTTTTAGTCCAGTGCAATGTAATGGTCATGTTTGATGTTCCATAGTTGATTTAAACCAAAACAATCAGACTCAGTATATTAACTGAAACTGGAATACCATTGGGAAAAGAAAAAAAAAATTGTTAAACCAACGATCAGTTAAGAAATTTTTTTATAACTTTCAATAATATTCCCAAAATTTTATTTTTAAAAAATCATTTTACCAGCTATTTAAAGTTATAAAAAATGTGATAAAATTATTTAAAAACAATCCATTTATCAACGAATCCACTTGCAATTTGTTGATTAAATAAAACAGTAATTTAAATCTTCATTGTCTTTTTCACAATTTTTCAACTATTGATTAGCTTGTCCCTTATTCAATGTCTGCATAATGTCCCTCCCTCATGTTAATGGACTTTTTTTACGTGGAAAGATGAAAAGACATGGAATATGTTTCAATCCTCACAAATGTAAATAATGGACTATTCCATTTTTATTGTGTGGAAAGATGGAAAGATATCAGAGATACTACTTGGTTTCAATGAGAAAATAAAAGAAAGAAGGAAGATAGAAGTGCCAGACATCATTCCATTTTTATTGTGTGGAAAGATGGAAGAGTAAAAGAAGATACTAATGAATTTCAAACCATTTTAAAATAAAAGAAACAAGGAAGATAGAATTATAGGTATAAACAAAGAAAGATAATAAAGAAAAGAAACATTCATTCCATTTTTATTGACTGGAAAGATGAAAGATATATCTATGGTATTTTAATGAGAAATGAAAGCTAGAAGAAGATTGAATAAAACATTTATTCCATTTTATTGTGTGAAGATGGAAAAAGACATATCAGAGAGATACTACTGATTTCAACAGAGGAATAAAAGAAAGAAGGAAAGATAGAAAGAAGTGTTAAAATCATTCCATTTTTATTGTATTTCATTGATGGAAAGACATATCTAGATACTACTTGGCCAATGAGAAAAATGACCATTAAGGGAAGAATAGTTAATAAAACATAGATTCCATTTTTATTGTGTGGAAAGACGAAAAGACATATCAGATACTACTTGGTTTCAATGAGAAAATGAAAGCAAAGAAGAAGATATTAAACATCTATTCCATTTTTATTGTGTGGAAAAATGGAAAAAGACATATCAGAGATAAAAGCGTACTTGGTTTTTTATTGAGAAAATGAAAGAAAAGGGAAGATAGAAAGAAGGAAGTATAAACATTTATTCATTTTATTGTGTGGAAAGACGGAAAGACATATCAGAGATACTACTTGTTTCAATGAGAAAAATGAAAGAAAGCAGGGAAGAAAAAAAGTGTTAAACATCTATTCCATTTTTATTGTGTGGAAAGATGAAAAGACATATCAGAGATACTACTTGGTTTCAAATGAGAAAATGAAAGAAAGGGAAGATAGAAGTGTTAAACATCTATTCCATTTTTATTGTGTGGAAGATGGAAAAGACATATCAGAGATACTACTTGGTTTCAATGAGAAATGGAAAGAAAGAAGGAAGATAGAAGTGTTTAATATCTATTCCATTTTTAATGGTGGGAAAGATGGAAAGATGGCACGAGATATATACGGTTTCAATGAGAAAATGAAATGAAAAGGAAAGATAGAAGGTTTAACATCTATTCCATTTTATTGCGGAAAGACGAAAACATATATCAGAGATACTACTTGCTTCAATGAGAAAATGAAAGAAAGAAGGGAAGATAGAAGGCTTAACATCTATTCCATTTTTTATTGTGTGGAAAGATGGAAAAGACATATCAGAGATACTACTGGTTTCAAATGAGAAAATAAAAGAAAGAAGGAAGATAGAAGTGTCAACATCTAAATAATCCACTTTTATTTTGAAGATGGAAAAGACATATCAAAGGCCACTACTTGGTTTCATAGGAAAAGAAAGAGAGAGATAGAAAGTTAAGACTAGTGTTTACCATCTATTCCATTTACTGTTTTGATTGTGTGGAAAGACATATCAGAGATACTACTTGTTTCAACAAGGAAAGAAAGGAAAGAATGGAAGAGAATACTACAATGTGTAACATCTCATAAATTTAGACTATTGTTTTTGAAAGATGGAAAAGACATATCAAGGATACTACTGGTTTCAATGAGAAAATGAAAGAAAATAGAAGACTACAATGTGTCAATAGCTCATAAATAATATTTTATACTGTTTTGAAAGATGGAAAGACATATCAAAGCCACACTTAGTTTCACCCTGGAAAGAAAGGAAAGATAAGAAGAGTTTAATACTACAATGTGTCAATATCCTTGAGCAGCGACTATACTGCTGATTGTGTGGAAAGACATATCAAAGCCACTGCTTTCACTAGGAAGAAAGGAAAAGATGAAGAGTTTAATACTTCAATGTGTCTTCACTATACTTGGTTGGAAAGACATATCAAAGGCCACTACTTGGGAAACAAAAGGAAAGATAGAAGAGTTTAATACTACAATGTGTCAATAGCTCATAAATAATAGACTATACTGTTTTGACATATCAAGTTTGGTTCACTAGGAAGAAAAGGAAAGATGAAAGTTTAATACTACAATGTCCAATAGCTCATAAATAATAGACTGCTGTTTTGATTGTGTGAAAGACATATCAAGGCCACTACTTGGTTTCACTAGGAAAAGAGAAAAAGGAAAGATAGAAGAGTTTAATACTACAATGTGTCAATAGCTCATAAATAATAGACTATACTGTTTTTGATTGTGTGGAAAGACATATCAAGGCCACTACTTGGTTTCACTAGGAAGAAAGGAGAGATAGAAGAGTTTAATACTACAATGTGTCAATAGCTCATAAATAATAGACTATACTGTTTTGATTGTGTGAAAGACATATCAAAGCCACTACTTAGTTTCACCTGGAAAGAAAGGAAAGATAGAAGAGTTTAATACTTCAATGTGTCAATAGCTCATAAATAATAGACTATACTGTTTTGATTGTGTGGAAGAAAGGAGATAGAAGATAATAATAGCCACTACTTGGAAAGACATTTCACTAGGAAAGAAAAGGAAAGATAGAAGAGTTTAATACTACAATGTGTCAATAGCTCATAAATAATAGACTATACTGTTTTGATTGTGTGAAAGACATATCAAAGCCACTACTTGGTTTCACTAGGAAAGAAAGGAAAGATAGAAATACACAATGTGTCAATAGTTTAATAGACTATACTGTTTTGATTATTGTGGAAAGACAATCAAGGCTACTTAAAGGAAAGAAAAGGAGAGATAAAGAGTTTAATACTACAATGGGACTATACTGTTTTGATTGTGTGGAAAGACATATCAAAGGCCACTATTTGGTTTCACTAGGAAAGAAAGGAAAGATAGAAGAGTTTAATACTACAATGTGTCAATAGCTCATAAATAATAGACTATACTGTTTTGATTGTGTGGAAAGACATATCAAAGGCCACTACTTGGTTTCACTAGGAAAGAAAGGAAAAGATAGAAGAGTTTAATACTACAATGTGTCAATAGCTCATAAATAATAGACTATACTGTTTTTGATTGTGTGGAAAGACATATCAAAGCCACTACTTGGTTTCACTAGGAAAGAAAGGAAAGATAGAAGAGTTTAATACTACAATGTGTCAATAGCTCATAAATAATAGACTATACTGTTTTGATTGTGTGGAAAGACATATCAAGGCCACTACTTGGTTTCACTAGGAAAGAAAGGAAAGATAGAAGAGTTTAATACTACAATGTGTCAATAGCTCATAAATAATAGACTATACTGTTTTGATTGTGTGGAAAGACATATCAAAGCCACTACTTGGTTTCACTAGGAAAGAAAGGAAGATAGAAGAAGAATAGCTCATAAATAATAGACTATACTGTTTTTGATTGTGTGGAAAAGACATATCAAAGCCACTATGAATTTCACTAGGAAAGGAAAGATAGAAGAGTTTAATAGAATAATAGACTATACTGTTTTGATTGTGAAGGCCAATACTTGGTTTCAGGAAAGAAAGGAAAGATAGAAGAGTTTAATACAATGTGTCAATGAGCTCACAAATAATAGACTATACTGTTTTGATTGTGTGGAAAGACATATCAAAGCCCTGCTTGGTTTCACTAGGAAAAGAAAGGAAAGATAGAAGAGTTTAATACTACAATGTGTCAATAGCTCATAAATAATAGACTATACTGTTTTGATTGTGTGGAAAGACATATCAAAGCCACTACTTAGTTTCACTAGGAAAGAAAGGAAAGATAGAAGGTTTAATACTACAATGTGTCAATAGCTCATAAATAATAGACTATACTGTTTTGATTGTGTGGAAAAGACATATCAAAGCCATTACTACTGGAAAGAAAAGGAAGATGAAAGTTTAATGCTACAATGTGAATAGCTCATAAATAATAGGAAATTGTGTGGAAGACATATACGAAACGGTTTCAGTTTTAATACTACAATGTGTCAATAACTCATAAATAATAGACTACTGTTTTGATTGTGTGGAAAGACATGTATCTAGGCCATATACTTGTTTCACTAGGAAAGAAAAGGAAAGATAAAAGTATTTAATACTACAATGTGTCAATAGCTCTGAAATAATAGACTATACTGTTTTGATTGTGTGGAAAGACATATCTAAGGCCCTACTTGGTTTCACTAGGAAAGAAAAGGAGATAGAAAGGTTTAATACACAATGTCAATAGCTCATAAATAATAAACTATACTGTTTTGATTTGTGTGGAAAGAGTACTACTTATTCAAAAGAAAGATAAGAAGGTTTAGCCACTACAATGTGTCAATAGCTCATCTATACTGTTTTTGAGGTGTGGAAGGCCACTAAGGAAAAAGATAGAAAGGTTTAATACTACAATGTGTCAATAGCTCTAAATAATAGACTATACTGTTTTGATTGTGTGGAAACATATGGCATATTTCTAGGAAAGAAAGAAAATGAATAGTTAATACTACAATGTGTCTAAGCTTAATAGACTATACTGTTTTTTGTGTGGAAAGACACAAAGCCACTAGGAAAAGAAAGGAAAGATGAAAAAGAGTTTAATACTACAATGTGTCAATAGCTCATAAATAATAGACCCCTACTGTTTTTTGATTGTGTGGAAAGACATATCAAAGCCAGTTTAGGAAGAAAGAAATGAAAGAGTTTAATGCTACAATGTGTCAATAGCTTTCACTAGGTGGAAAGAATATCAATTACTACTTAGTTTCCACTAGGAAAAAGGATAGAAGAATTTAATACTTCAATGTGTCAATAGCTCATAAATAATAGACATACTGTTTTGATTGTGTGGAAAGACATATCAAAGCCACTACTTAGTTTCATAGGAAAGAAAGGAAAGATAGAATAGTTTAATACTACAATGTGTGTCCAATAGCTCATAAATATACTGTTTGGTGTGTGGAAAGATATAAAGCCCGCACCCAAACCACTAGGAAAGAAAAGGAAGATAGAAAGAGTTTAATTGTCCAATAGCTCATAAATAATAGATATATCAAAAGCCACTACTTAGTTTCACTAGGAAAGAAAGGAAAAGATAGAAAGAGTTTTTTATACAATGTGTCCAATAGCTCCATAAATAATAGACTATACTGTTTGATTGTGTGGAAAGACATATCAAAGCCACTACTTGGTTTCACTAGGAAGAAAGGAAGATAGAATAGTTTAATACTTCAATGTGTCAATAGCTCATAAATAATACTTTACTGTTTTGATTGTGTGGAAAGACATATCAAGGCCACTACTTGGTTTTCACTGGAAAGAAAGGAAAGATAGAAAGAGTTTAATACTACAATGTGTCAATAAAAAAACTCATAAATAATAGACTATACTGTTTTGATTGTGTGGAAAGACATATCAAGGCCACTACTTGGTTTCACTAAAAAAGGAGAGATGAAGAGTTTAATACTACAATGTGTCAGTTTCATAGACTATACTGTTTTGATTGGGAAAGAATATCAAAGCCACTACTTGATTTCACTGAAAGAAAGGAAAATAGAAAAGGTTTAATACTTCAATGTGTCAATAGCTCATAAATAATAATAGACTATACTGTTTTTTGATTGTGTGGAAAGACATATCAAAGGCCATTGCAGTTTCACTAGGAAAGAAAGGAAGATAGAAAGAAGTTTTAATACTACAATGTGTCAATAGCTCTAAATAATAGACTATACTGTTTTGATTGTGTGGAAAGACATATTAAGGCCACTACTTGGTTTTTTCACTAGGAAGAAAGGAAAGATAAAGAGTTTAATACTACAATGTGTCAATAGCTCATAAATAATAGACTATACTGTTTTGATTGTGTGGAAAGACATATCAAAGCCACTACTTAATTTCACTAGGAAGAAAGGAAAGATAGAAGTTAATACTACAATGTGTCAATAGCTCATAAATAATAGACTATACTGTTTTTGATTGTGTGGAAAGACATATCTAAGCCACTACTTGGTTTCACTAGGAAAGAAAGGGAAAAGATAGAAAAGGTTTAATACTACAATGTGTCAATAGCTCATAAATAATGAATATACTGTTTTTGATTGTGTGGAAAGAGACATATCAAGGCCACTACTTAGTTTCACTGGAAAGAAAGGAAAAGGGAGATAGAAAGAGTTTAATACTACAATGTGTCAATAGCTCATAAATAATAGACTATACTGTTTTGATTGTGTGGAAAGACATATCTAGGCCACTACTTGGTTTTCACTAGGAAAGAAAGAATATAAAAGGGTTTAATACTACAATGTGTCAATAACTCATAAATAATAGACTATACTGTTTTTTGATTGTGTGGAAAAGACATATCAAGGCCACCTTAGTTTTCACTAGGAAAGAAAAGGAAAAGATAGAAAGAGTTTAATACTACAATGTGTCAATAGCTCATAAATAATAGACTATACTATTTTGATTGTGTGGAAAAACATATCAAAGCACTACCAATTTCACTAGGAAAGGAAAGATGAAAGAGTTTAATACTACAATGTGTCAATAGCTCCATAAATAATAGACTATACTGTTTTTTGATTGTGTGGAAAGGCATATCAAAGCCACTACTTGAGTTTCACTAGGAAAAAAAGGGAAAGATAGAAGAGTTTAATACTACAATGTGTCAATAGCTCATAAATAATAGACTATACTGTTTTTGATTGTGTGGAAAGACATATCAAAGCCACTACTTAGTTTTACTAGGAAAGAAAGGAAAGATAGAAAGGGTTTAATACTACAATGTGTCCAATAGCTCATAAAATAATAGACTATACTGTTTTGATTGTGTGGAAAGACATATCAAGGCCACTACTTAGTTTCACTAGGAAAGGAAAATGAAAGTTTAATTTACAATGTGTCCAATAGCTCATAAATAATGGTTTATACTGTTTTGATTGTGGGAAAGACATATCAAGGCCACTACTTTGTTTCACTAGGAAAGAAAGGAAAGATAGAAGAGTTTAATACTTCAATGTGTCAATAGCTCATAAATAATGAACTATACTGTTTTGATTGTGTGGAAGACATATCAAGGCCACTACTTAGTTTCACTGGGAATAGAAGAAACACTACAATGTGTCAATAGCTCATAATAATAGACTATGCATTTTGATTGTGTGGAAAGACATATCAAGGCCTACAAGGAAAGAAAGGAGATGTGTGTCAATAGCTCATAAATAATAGACTATACTGTTTTTGATTGTGGAAAAAAGACATATCAAAGCCACTACTTGGTTTCACTAGGAAAAGGAAGGAAAGATAGAAAAGGTTTAATACTACAATGTGTCAATAGCTCATAAATAATAGACTATACTGTTTGATTGTGTGGAAAGACATATCAAAGCCACTACTTGGTTTCACTAGGAAAGAAAAGGAAGATAGAAGTGTTTAATACTACAATTGTCAATAGCTTTCACTAGGAAAGAAATCTAGGACTACTTGGTTTCACTAGATAGAAGAGTTTAATACTACAATGTGTCAATAGCTCATAAATAATAGACTATACTGTTTTGATTGTGTGGAAAGACATATCAAGGCCACTTTGGTTTCACTAGGAAAGAAATAGAAGAAGAGTTTAATACTACAATGTGTCAGTCAATAGCTCATAAATAATAGACTATACTGTTTTGATTGTGTGGAAAGACATATCTAGGCCACTACTTGGTTTCACTAGGAAAGAAAGGAAAGATAGAAGAGTTTAATACTTCAATGTGTCAATAGCTCATAAATAATAGACTATACTGTTTTGATTGTGTGGAAAGACATATCAAAGGCCACTACTTGGTTTCACTAGGAAAGAAAGGAAAGATAGAAGAGTTTAATACTACAATGTGTCAATAGCTCATAAATAATAGACTATACTGTTTTGATTGTGTGGAAAGACATATCAAAGGCCACTACTTGAAAGTTTTCACTGAGAAGAAAATAATAGAAAAGATTAGAAAAGTTTTATACTACAATGTGTCAATAGCTCATAAATAATAGACTATACTATTTTGATTGTGTGGAAAGACATATCAAACCACTACTTGGTTTCACTAGGAAAGAAAGGAAAGATAAGATAGTTTAATACTACAATGTGTCAATAGCTCATAAATAATAGACTATACTGTTTTTGATTGTGTGGAAAAGACATATCAAAAACACTGGAGTTTCACTAGGAAAGAAAAGAAAAGATGAAAAGAATTTAATACTACAATGTGTTAATAGCTCTAAATAATAGACTATACTGTTTTGATTGTGTGGAAAGACATATCAAAGCCACTACTTAGTTTCACTAGGAAAGAAAAGGAAAGATAAGAAGGTTTAATACTACAATGTGTCAATAGCTCATAAATAATAGACTATACTGTTTTTGATTGTGTGGAAAGACATATCAAGGGCCACTACTTGGTTTCACTAGGAAAAAGGAGATAGAAAGAGTTTAATACTACAATGTGTCCAATAGCTCATAAATAATAGACTATACTGTTTTGATTGTGTGGAAAGACATATCAAAGCCACTACTTGGTTTCACTAGGAAAAGAGGAAAGATAGAAGAGTTTAATACTACAATGTGTCAATAGCTCCGCAAATAATAGACTATACTGTTTTTGATTGTGTGGAAAGACATATCAAAGCCACTACTTAGTTTCACTGGAAAGAAAGGAAAAAGATAGAAGAGTTTAATACTATAATGTCTCAATAGCTCATAAATAATAGACTATACAGTTTTTTGATTGTGTGAACATATCAAAGCCACTACTTAGTTTCACTAGGAATGAAAGGAAAATAGAAGGTTTAATACACAATGTGTCAATAGCTCATAATAATAGACTATACTGTTTTGATTGTGTGGAAGACATATCAAGGCCACTACTTGGTTTCACTAGGAAAGAAAGGAGAGATAGAAGGTTTAATACTACAATGTGTCAATAGCTCATAAATAATAAGACTATACTTTTGATTGTGTGGAAGGTATATCAAAGCCACTACTTAGTTTCACTAGGAAAGAAAGGAAAGATAGAAGGTTTTAATACTACAATGTGTCAATAGCTCATAAATAATAGACTATACTGTTTTGATTGTGTGGAAAGACATCAAGGCCCTACTTGGTTTCACTAGGAAAGAAAGGGAAATATAGAAGAGTTTAATACTACAATGTGTCAATAGCTCATAAATAATAAGACTATACTGTTTTAATTGTGTGGAAAAACATATCAAGGCCACTACTTGGTTTCACTAGGAAAGAAGAAGAGAAAGATAGAAAATAATAGACTATACTGTTTTGAATACTACAATGTAATAATAGCTCATAAATAATAGACTATACTGTTTTGATTGTGTGGAAAGACATATCAAAAGCCACTACTTGGTTTTTACTAGGAAAGAAAGGAAAGATGAAGAGTTTAATACTACAATGTGTCAATAGCTCATAAATAATAGACTATACTGTTTTTGATTGTGTGGAAAGACATATCAAAGGCCACTACTTAGTTTCACTAGGAAAGAAAGGAAAAGATGAAGAGTTTAATACTACAATGTGTCAATAGCTCATAAATAATAGACTATACTGTTTTGATTGTGTGGAAAAGACATATCAAAGCCACTACTTTTTGTTTCACTAGGAAAGAAAGGAAAGATGAAAGGTTTAATACTACAATGTGTCAATAGCTCATAAATAATGGACTATACTGTTTTGATTGTGTGGAAAAGACATATCAAAGCCACTACTTAGTTTCACTAGGAAAGAAAGGAAAGATAGAAGAGTTTAATACTACAATGTGTCAATAGCTCATAAATAATAGACTATACTGTTTTGATTGTGTGGAAAGACATATCAAAGCCACTACTTGGTTTCACTAGGAAAGAAAGGAAAGATAGAAAGAGTTTAATACTACAATGTGTCAATAGCTCATAAATAATAGACTATACTATTTTGATTGTGTGGGAAATCAAGACATATCAAAGCCACTACTTGGTTTCACTAGGAAAGAAAGGAAAGATAGAAGAGTTTAATACTACAATGTGTCAATAGCTCATAAATAATAGACTATACTGTTTTGATTGTGTGGAAAGACATATCAAAGCCACTACTTAGTTTCACTAGGAAAGAAAGGAAAGATAGAAGAGTTTAATACTACAATGTGTCAATAGCTCATAAATAATAGACTATACTGTTTTGATTGTGTGGAAAGACATATCAAAGCCACTACTTAGTTCACTAGGAAACAAAGGAAAGATAGAAGGTTTAATACTACAATGTGTCAATAGCTCATAAATAATAGACTATACTGTTTTGATTGTGTGGAAAGAAGACATATCAAAGCCACTACTTGGTTTCACTAGGAAAGAAAGGAAAGATAGAAGAGTTTTAATACTACAATGTGTCAATAGCTCATAAATAATAGACTATACTGTTTTGATTGTGTGGAAAGACATATCAAAGCCACTACTTGGTTTCACTAGGAAAGAAAGGAAAGATGAAAGAGTTTAATAATACAATGTGTCAATAGCTCATAAATAATAGACTATACTGTTTTGATTGTGTGGAAAAGACATATCAAAGCCACTACTTGGTTTCACTAGGAAAGAAAGGAAAGATAAGAGTTTAATACTACAATGTCAATAGCTCATAAATAATAGACTATACTGTTTTTTGATTGTGGGAAGAGACATATCAAAGCCACTACTTAGTTTCACTAGGAAAGAAAGGAAAGATAGAAAAGTTTAATACTACAATGTGTCAATAGCTCATAAATAATAGACTATACTGTTTTGATTGTGTGGAAGACATATCAAAGCCACTACTTGGTTTCACTAGGAAAGAAAGGAAAGATTTTACTAGGAAAGAAAAGGAAATCAAGATAGAAGAAAGGAAAGATTTAATACTACAATGTGTCAATAGCTCATAAATAATAGACTATACTGTTTTTGATTGTGTGGAAAGACATATCAAGGCCACTACTTGGTTTCACTAGGAAAGAAAGGAAAAGATGAAATACTTCAATGTGTCAATATAAATAATAGACTATACTGTTTTGATTGTGTGGAAAGAACATATCAAAGGCCACTACTTGGTTTCACTAGGAAACAAAAGGAAAGATGGAAAAGAGTTTAATACTACAATGTGTCAATAGCTCATAAATAATAGACTATACTGTTTTGATTATTGGAAAAGACATATCAAAGCCACTACTTAGTTTCACTAGGAAAGAAAGGAAGATGAGAAAGTTTAATACTACAATGTGTCAATAGCTCATAAATAATAGACTATACTGTTTTGATTGTGTGGAAAGACATATCAAGGCCACTACTTGGTTTCACTAGGAAAAGAAAAAGGAAAGATAGAAGAGTTTAATACTACAATGTGTCAATAGCTCATAAATAATAGACTATACTGTTTTGATTGTTATGGAAAGACATATCAAAGCCACTACTTGGTTTCACTAGGAAAGAAAGGAAAGATAGAAAGTTTAATAGTGTCAATAGCTCATAAATAATAGACTATACTATTGTGTGGAAAAGACATATCAAAGCCACTACTTGGTTTCACTAGGAAAAGAAAGGAAAAGATAGAAAAGGTTTAATACTTCAATGTGTCAATAGCTCATAAATAATAGACTATACTGTTTTGATTGTGGAAAGACATATCAAGGCCACTACTTGGTTTCACTAGGAAAGAAAGGAAAGATAGAAAGTGTCAATAGCTTTAATAGACTATAATTTTGATTGTGTGTCCCAATAGCTCATAAATAATAGAAGACTAATACTGTGTTTGATTAATAGTGGAAAGAAAGACATATCAAAGCCACTACTTAGTTTCACTAGGAAAGAAAGGAAAGATAGAAGAGTTTAATACTACAATGTGTCAATAGCTCATAAATAATAGACTATACTGTTTTTCACTAGATTGTGTGGAAATACTACAATGTACATATCAAATAATAGCCACTGTTTTTGGTTTCACTAGGAAAGAAAGGAAAAGATAGAAGAGTTTAATACTACAATGTGTCAATAGCTCATAAATAATAGACTATACTGTTTTGATTGTGTGGAAAGACATATCAAAGGCCACTACTTGGTTTCACTAGGAAAGAAAGGAAAGATAGAAGAGTTTAATACTACAATGTGTCAATAGCTCATAAATAATAGACTATACTGTTTTTGATTGTGTGGAAAAGACATATCAAAAGCCACTACTTGGTTTCACTAGGAAAGAAAGGAAAGATAGAAGAGTTTAATACTACAATGTGTCAATAGCTCATAAATAATAGACTATACTGTTTTGATTGTGTGGAAAGACATATCAAAGCCACTACTTGGTTTCACTAGGAAAGAAAGGAAAGATATTTAATACTACAATGTGTCAATAGCTCATAAATAATAGACTATACTGTTTTGATTGTTTATCAAAGCCACTACTTGGTTTCACTAGGAAAGAAAGGAAAGATAGAAGAGTTTAATACTACAATGTGTCAATAGCTCATAAATAATAGACTATACTGTTTTTGATTGTGTGGAAAGACATATCAAAGCCACTACTTGGTTTCACTATACTAGGAAAGAATATCAAAGCCTAAAGGAAAGAAAGGAGAAGAGTTTAATACTACAATGTGTCAATAGCTCATAAATAATAGACTATACTGTTTTGATTGTGTGGAAAGACATATCAAAGCCACTACTTGGTTTCACTAGGAAAGAAAGGAAAGATAGAAAGTTTAATACTACAATGTGTCAATAGCTCATAAATAATAGACTATACTGTTTTGATTGTGTGGAAAGACATATCAAAGCCACTACTTGGTTTCACTAGGAAAGAAAGGAAAGATAGAAAATGGTTTAATACTACAATGTGTCAATAGCTCATAAATAATAGACTATACTGTTTTTTGATTGTGTGGAAAGACATATCTACTTTGTTTCACTAGGAAAAGAAAGGAGAGATAGAAGAGTTTAATACTACAATGTTTAGCTCATAAATAATAGACTATACTGTTTTGATTGTGTGGAAAGACATATCAAAGCCACTACTTGGTTTCACTAGGAAAGAAAGGAAAGATAGAAGAGTTTAATACTACAATGTGTCAATAGCTCATAAATAATAGACTATACTGTTTTGATTGTGTGGAAAGACATATCAAAGCCACTACTTGGTTTCACTAGGAAAGAAAGGAAAGATAGAAGAGTTTAATACTACAATGTCAATAGCTCATAAATAATAGACTATACTGTTTTGATTGTGTGGAAAGACATATCAAAAGCCACTACTTGGTTTCACTAGGAAAGAAAGGAAAGATAGAAGAGTTTAATACTACAATGTGTCAATAGCTCATAAATAATAGACTATACTGTTTTGATTGTGTGGAAAGACATATCAAAGGCCACTTTCACTTGAAGAGTTTAATACTTTGTTCAGGAATAGAAAGTTTTGAAAAGACATATCAAGAGTTTAATTTCACTAGGAATGAAAGGAAAGATCAATTTAATACTACAATGTGTCAATAAATAATAGACTATACTTGGTTTTTTGATTGTGTGGAAAGACATATCTAGGCCACTACTTGGTTTCACTAGGAAAGAAAGGAAAGATAGAAGAGTTTAATACTACAATGTGTCAATAGCTCATAAATAATAGACTATACTGTTTTGATTGTGTGGAAAGACATATCAAAGGCCACTACTTGGTTTCACTAGGAAAGAAAGGAGAGATAGAAGAGTTTAATACTACAATGTGTCAATAGCTCATAAATAATAGACTATACTGTTTTGATTGTGTGGAAAGACATATCAAAGGCCACTACTTGGTTTCACTAGGAAAGAAAAAAATATAGAAGAGTTTAATAATACAATGTGTCAATAGCTCATAAATAATAGACTATACTGTTTTTGATTGTGTGGAAAGACATATCAAAAATAATAGACTACTACTTGGTTTCACTAGGAAAGAAAGGAAAGATAGAAGAGTTTAATACTACAATGTGTCAATAGCTCATAAATAATAGACTATACTGTTTTGATTGTTGTGGAAAGACATATCAAAGGCCACTACTTGGTTTCACTAGGAAAGAAAGGAAAGATAGAAGAGTTTAATACTACAATGTGTCAATAGCTCATAAATAATAGACTATACTGTTTTGATTGTGTGGAAAGACATATCAAAGCCTATCAATTTAATACTACAATGTGTCAATAGCCATAAATAATAGACTATACTGTTTTGATTTCATATCAAAGAAAGTTTCACTAGGAAAGAAAGAAGATAGAAGAGTTTAATACTACAATGTGTCAATAGCTCATAAATAATAGACTATACTGTTTTGATTGTGTGGAAAGACATATCAAGGCCACTACTTGGTTTCACTAGGAAAGAAAGGAAGAGATAGAAGAGTTTAATACTACAATGTGTCAATAGCTCATAAATAATAGACTATACTGTTTTGATTGTGTGGAAAGACATATCAAAGCCACTACTTGGTTTCACTAGGAAAGAAAGGAAAGATAGAAGAGTTTAATACTACAATGTGTCAGTAGCTCATAAATAATAGACTATACTGTTTTGATTGTGTGGAAAGACATATCAAAGCCACTACTTTTTTCACTAGGAAAGAAAGGAAAGATAGAAGAGTTTAATACTACAATGTGTCAATAGCTCATAAATAATAGACTATACTGTTTTGATTGTGTGGAAAGACATATCAAAGCCACTACTTGGTTTCACTAGGAAAAGAAAGGAAAGATAGAAGAGTTTAATACTACAATGTGTCAATAGCTCATAAATAATAGACTATACTGTTTTGATTGTGTGGAAAGACATATCAAAAGCCACTACTTGTGTCAATAGCTCATTTCACTAGGAAAAGAAAGGAAAAAGATAGAAGAGTTTAATACTTCAATGTGTCAATAGCTCATAAATAATAGACTATACTGTTTTGATTGTGTGGAAAAAGACATATCAAAGGCCACTACTTAGTTTCACTAGGAAAAAAAAGGAAAAGATAGAAGAGTTTAATACTACAATGTGTCAATAGCTCATAAATAATAGACTATACTGTTTTGATTGTGTGGAAAGACATATCAAAGGCCACTACTGGTTTCACTAGGAAAGAAAGGAAAGATAGAAGAGTTTAATACTACTCAAAATAATAGTGTCAATAGCTCATAAATAATAATACTTCACTATACTATTTTTTTGATTGTGGAAAGACATATCAAAGCCACTACTTGGTTTCACTAGGAAAAGAAAGGAAAGATAGAAGAGTTTAATACTACAATGTGTCAATAGCTCATAAATAATAGACTATACTGTTTTGATTGTGTGGAAAGACATATCAAAGCCACTACTTGGTTTCACTAGGAAAGAAAGGAGAGATAGAAGAGTTTAATACTACAATGTGTCAATAGCTCATAAATAATAGACTATACTGTTTTGATTGTGTGGAAAGACATACTGGCCACTACTTGGTTTCACTAGGAAAGAAAGGAAAGATAGAAGGGTTTAATACTACAATGTGTCAATAGCTCATAAATAATAGACTATACTGTTTTGATTGTGGAAAGACATATCAAGGCCACTACTTGGTTTCACTAGGAAAGAAAGGAAAGATAGAAGAGTTTAATACTACAATGTGTCAATAGCTCATAAATAATAGACTATACTGTTTTGATTGTGGAAAGACATATCAAGGCCACTACTTGGTTTCACTAGGAAAGGAAATAGAAGAGTTTAATAGCTCATAAATAATAGACTAATGTTTTGTTGTTGTGGAAAGACAAGATAGAAAGAAAGTTTTAATACTACAATGTGTCAATAGCTCATAAATAATAGACTATACTGTTTTGATTGTGTGGAAAGACATATCAAGGCCACTACTTGGTTTCACTATACTGGAAAGAAATCAAAGCCACTACTTAGACTAAAAGATAGAAGAGTTTAATACTACAATGTGTCAATAGCTCATAAATAATAGACTATACTGTTTTGATTGTGTGGAAAGACATATCAAAGCCACTACTTGGTTTCACTAGGAAAGAAAGGAAAGATAGAAGAGTTTAATACTACAATGTGTCAATAGCTCATAAATAATAGACTATACTGTTTTGATTGTGTGGAAAGACATATCAAAGCCACTACTTGGTTTCACTAGGAAAGAAAAGGAAAGATAGAAGAGTTTAATACTACAATGTGTCAATAGCTCATAAATAATAGACTATACTGTTTTTGATTGTGTGGAAAGACATATCAAGGCCACTACTTGGTTTCACTAGGAAAGAATATCAAAGGAAAGATAGAAGAGTTTAATACTACAATGTGTCAATAGCTCATAAATAATAGACTATACTGTTTTGATTGTGTGGAAAGACATATCAAGGCCACTACTTGGTTTCACTAGGAAAGAAAGGAAAGATAGAAGAGTTTAATACTACAATGTGTCAATAGCTCATAAATAATAGACTATACTGTTTTGATTGTGTGGAAAGACATATCAAAGCCACTACTTGGTTTCACTAGGAAAGAAAGGAAAGATAGAAGAGTTTAATACTACAATGTGTCAATAGCTCATAAATAATAGACTATACTGTTTTGATTGTGTGGAAAGACATATCAAGGCCACTACTTGGTTTTCACTAGGAAAGAAAGGAAAGATAGAAGAGTTTAATACTACAATGTGTCAATAGCTCATAAATAATAGACTATACTGTTTTGATTGTGTGGAAAGACATATCAAGGCCACTACTTGGTTTCACTAGGAAAGAAAGGAATAGAAGAGAGTTTAATACTACAATGTGTCAATAGCTCATAAATAATAGACTATACTGTTTTGATTGTGTGGAAAAGACATATCAAAGCCACTACTTGGTTTCACTAGGAAAGAAAAGAGATAGAAGAGTTTAATACTACAATGTGTCAATAGCTCATAAATAATAGACTATACTGTTTTGATTGTGTGGAAAGACATATCAAAGCCACTACTTGGTTTCAAAAGAAAGGAAAGATAGAAGAGTTTAATATATCAAAGCCACTAATAGACTATACTGTTTTGATTTCACTAGGCCAAAGGAAAGGAAAGATAGAAGAGTTTAATACTACAATGTGTCAATAGCTCATAAATAATAGACTATACTGTTTTGATTGTGTGGAAAGACATATCAAAGGCCACTACTTGGTTTCACTAGGAAAGAAAGGAAAGATAGAAGAGTTTAATACTACAATGTGTCATAAATAGACTATACTGTTTTGATTGTGTGTGGAAAGACATATCAATACTACTTGGTTTCACTAGGAAAAGAAAGGAAAGATAGAAGAGTTTAATACTATACTGTTTTTTTGATTGTGTGGAAAGACATATCAAGGCCACTACTTGGTTTCACTAGAAGGAAAAGGAGATAGAAAGGTTCAATACTACTGTGTAATAGCTCATAAATAATAGACTATACTGTTTTGATTGTGGAAAAAGACATATCTAGGCCACTACTTGGTTTCTTTTAGGAAGAAAAGGAGAGAAAAGATAGAAAAGTTTAGCCACTACAATGTCAATATTTCATAAGCCAACGAAACCTCTGTTTGATTGTGTGGAAAAGACATATCTAGGAAAGCACTACTTGGTTTCACTAGGAAAGAAAGGAGAGATAGAGTTTAATGCTACAATGTCAATAGCTCATAAAATAATAGACTATACTGTTTTGATTGTGTGGAAGGTACATAAAGGCCACTACTAGTTTCTAGGAAAAGGAGAATGAAAGAGTTTAATACTACGATATTGATCAATAGCTCCTCATCAACAGGAGCTATACTGTTTTGATTGTGATGGAAAGAACATATCAAAGGCCACTACTATTTTTTAAGAAAAAAGGAAAAATTAGAACTAATACAATGTAATCAATATCATAATAAACTATACTGTTTGATTGTGTGGAAAAGAACATATCAAAACCACTACTTAGTTTACTAGGAAGAAAAGGAAAAGATGAAATGATTTGTCTACAATGTGTCAATAACTCATAAATAATAGACTATACTGTTTTGATTGTGTGGAAAGACATATCAAGGCTACTACTTGGTTTCACTAGAAAAAGAAAGGAAAGATAGAAGAGTTTAATACACAATGTGTCCAATAGCTCATAAATAATAGACTATACTGTTTTGATTGTGTGGAAAGACATATATCAAGGCAACTACTTGGTTTCACTAGAAAGAAAGGAAAAGATAGAAAAGTTTAATACTACAATGTGTCAATAGCTCATAAATAATAGACTATACTGTTTTGATTGTGTGAAAGACATAACAAAGCCACTACTTGGTTTTCACTAGGAAAGAAAGGAAAGATAGAAGAGTTTAATACTAATGTGTCAATAGCTCATAAATAATAGACTATACTGTTTTGATTGTGTGGAAAGACATATCAAGGCCACTACTTGGTTTCACTAGGAAAAGAAAGGAAAAAGATAGAAGAGTTTAATACTACAATGTGTCAATAGCTCATAAATAATAGACTATACTGTTTTGATTGTGTGGAAAGACATATCAAGGCCACTACTTGGTTTCACTAGGAAAGAAAGGAAAGATAGAAGAGTTTAATACTACAAATGTCAATAGACTATACTGTTTTGATTGTGTGGAAAGACATATCAAGGCCACTACTTGACTATAGAAGAGTTTAATACTGTTTTGATTGTTTTGATTGGAAAAGACATATCAAAGCCACTACTTGGTTTCACTAGGAAAGAAAGGAAAGATAGAAGAGTTTAATACTACAATGTGTCAATAGCTCATAAATAATAGACTATACTGTTTTGATTGTGTGGAAAGAAAGACATATCAAAGCCACTACTTGGTTTCACTAGGAAAGAAAGGGAAATATAGAAGAGTTTAATACTTCAATGTGTCAATAACACATAAATAATAGACTATACTGTTTTGATTGTGTGGAAAGACATATCAAAGCCACTACTTGGTTTTCACTAGGAAAGAAAGGAAAGATAGAAGAGTTTAATACTACAATGTGTCAATAGCTCATAAATAATAGAGACTATACTGTTTGATTGTGTGGAAAAGACATATCAAAGCCACTACTTGGTTTCACTAGGAAGAAAGGAGATAGAAGAGTTTAATACTACAATGTGTCAATAGCTCATAAATAATAGACTATACTGTTTTGATTGTGTGGAAAGACATATCAAAGCCACTACTTGGTTTTCACTAGGAAAGAAAGGGAAAGATAGAAGAGTTTAATACTTCAATGTGTCAATAGCTCATAAATAATAGACTATACTGTTTTGATTGTGTGGAAAGACATATCAAAGCCACTACTTGGTTTCACTAGGAAAGAAAGGAAAGATAGAAGAGTTTAATACTACAATGTGTCAATAGCTCATAAATAATAGACTATACTGTTTTGATTGTGTGGAAAGACATATCAAAGCCACTACTTGGTTTCACTAGGAAAAGAAAGGAAAGATAGAAGAGTTTAATACTACAATGTGTCAATAGCTCATAAATAATAGACTATACTGTTTTTTGATTGTGGGAAAGACATATCAAAGCTACCACTTTGGTTTCACTAGAAAGAAAGGAAAGATAAAGGAGAAGAGTTTAATACTTCAATGTGTCAATAGCTCATAAATAATAGACTATACTGTTTTGATTGTGTGGAAAGACATATCAAAGGCCACTACTTGGTTTCACTAGGAAAGAAAGGAAAGATAGAAGAGTTTAATACAATGTGTCAATAGCCCATAAAATAATAGACTATACTGTTTTGATTGTGTGGAAAGACATATCAAAGCCACTACTTGGTTTCACTAGGAAAGAAAGGAAAGATAGAAGAGTTTAATACTACAATGTGTCAATAACACATAAATAATAGACTATACTGTTTTGATTGTGTGGAAAGACATATCAAGGCCACTACTTGGTTTCACTAGGAAAGAAAAGGAAAGATAGAAGAAAGTTTAATACTACAATGTGTCAATAGCTCATAAATAATAGACTATACTGTTTTGATTGTGTGGAAAGACATATCAAGGCCACTACTTGGTTTCTCACGGAAAGGAGAGATAGAAGAGTCAAGGAGAGATAGAAGAGTTTAATACACTAATAGCTAAATAATAGACTTGTTTTGATTTGTGGAAAGACATATCAAGGCCACTACTTGGTTTCACTGAAAGAAAAGGAGAGATAGAAGAGTTTAATAGCTACAATGTGATCAATAGCTCATTTCAAAAAGAAAGGAAACATAATAGACTATACTACTGTTTTGATTGTGTGGAAAGACATATCAAAGCCACTACTTGGTTTCACTTAGGAAAGAAAGGAAAGATAGAAGAGTTTAATACTACAATGTGTCAATAGCTCATAAATAATAGACTATACTGTTTTGATTGTGTGGAAAGACATATCAAGGCCACTACTTGGTTTCACTAGGAAAGAAAGGAGAGATAGAAGAGTTTAATACTACAATGTGTCAATAGCTCATAAATAATAGACTATACTGTTTTGATTGTGTGGAAAGACATATCAAAGCCACTACTTGGTTTCACTAGGAAAGAAAGGAAAGATAGAAGAGTTTAATACTAAATAGAAGAGGTGTCAATAGCTCATAAATAATAGACTATACTGTTTTGATTGTGTGGAAAGACATATCAAAAGCCACTACTTGGTTTCACTAGGAAAGAAATCAAGGCCACTACTTAGTTTCAGGAAAAAAAGAAAGAAGAGTTTAATACTACAATGAATAGCTCATAAATAATAGAAGTTTTGATTGTTTATCAAGGCCACTACTTGGTTTCACAAAAAAGGAAAGATAGAAGAGTGTCAATAGCTCATAAATAATAGACTATACTGTTTTGATTGTTGTGGAAAGACATATCAAAGCCACTACTTGGTTTCACTAGGAAAGAAAGGAAAGATAGAAGAGTTTAATACTACAATGTGTCAATAGCTCATAAATAATAGACTATACTGTTTTGATTGTGGGAAAGACATATCAAGGCCACTACTTGGTTTCACTAGGGAAAGAAAGGAAAGATAGAAGAGTTTAATACTACAATGTGTCAATAGCTCATAAATAATAGACTATACTGTTTTGATTGTGTGAAAGACATATCAAAGCCACTACTTGGTTTCACTAGGAAAGAAAGGAAAGATAGAAGAGTTTAATACTACAATGTGTCAATAGCTCATAAATAATAGACTATACTGTTTTGATTGTGTGTGGAAAGACATATCAAGGCCACTACTTGGTTTCACTAGGAAAAAGGAGAGATAGAAAGTTTAATAGACAATGTGTCAATAGCCTCATAAATAATAGACTATACTGTTTTGATTGTGGAAAGACATATCAAAAGCCACTACTTGGTTTCACTAGGAAAGAAAGGAAAGATAGAAGAGTTTAATACTACAATGTGTCAATAGCTCATAAATAATAGACTATACTGTTTTGATTGTGTGGAAAGACATATCAAAGCCACTACTTGGTTTCACTAGGAAAGAAAGGAAAGATAGAAGAGTTTAATACTACAATGTGTCAATAGCTCATAAATAATAGACTATACTGTTTTGATTGTGTGGAAAGACATATCAAAGCCACTACTTGGTTTCACTAGGAAAGAAAGGAAAGATAGTTTAATACTACAATGAATAGCTTAAATAATAGACTAATGTGTTGTGTGGAATAGCTCATAAATAAAAGGAAAGATATTTATACTGTGTTTTGATTGTTTTGATGGAAAGACATATCAAGGCCACTACTTGGTTTCACTAGGAAAGAAAGGGAAGATAGAAGAGTTTAATACTACAATGTGTCAATAGCTCATAAATAATAGACTATACTGTTTTTGATTGTGTGGAAAGACATATCAAAGCCACTACTTGGTTTCACTAGGAAAAGAAAAGGAAAGATAGGGGAAAGTGTCATAGAAGACTATACTGTTTAATACTACAATGTGTCAATAGCTCATAAATAATAGACTATACTGTTTTGATTGTGTGGAAAGACATATCAAAGCCACTACTTGGTTTCACTAGGAAAGAAAGGAAAGATAGAAGAGTTTAATACTTCAAAAGATGTTTAATAAATAATAGACTATACTGTTTTGATTGTGTCATATCAAGCCACTACTTGGTTTCACTAGGAAAGAAAGGAAAGATAGAAGAGTTAATACTACAATGTGTCAATAGCTCATAATAGACTATACTGTTTTGATTGTGTGGAAAGACATATCAAAGCCACTACTTGGTTTCACTAGGAAAGAAAGGAAAGATAGAAAGATAGAAATGAGTTTAATACTACAATGTGTCATATCAAATTGGTTTCTCAAAGAAAGGAAAGATAAATAATAATGTATACTGTTTTGTTTTGATTGTGTGGAAAGACATATCAAGGCCACTACTTGGTTTCACTAGGAAAGAAAGGAAAGATAGAAGAGTTTAATACTACAATGTGTCAATAGCTCATAAATAATAGACTATACTGTTTTGATTGTGTGGAAAGACATATCAAAACCACTACTTGGTTTCACTAGGAAAGAAAGGAAAGATAGAAGAGTTTAATACTACAATGTGTCAATAGCTCATAAATAATAGACTATACTGTTTTGATTGTGTGGAAAGACATATCAAAGGCCACTACTTGGTTTCACTAGGAAAGAAAGGAAAGATAGAAGATTTAATAAGAATGTTAATACTCATAAATAATGATTGTCAAAGACATATCAAGGCTCACTTGGTTTCAAGGAAAGAAAGGAAAGATAGAAGTTTATACTACAATGTTAGCTTAAATAATAGACTATACTGTTTTGATTGTGTGGAAAGACATATCAAAGCCACTACTTGGTTTCACTAGGAAAGAAAGGAAAGATAGAAGAGTTTAATACTACAATGTGTCAATAGCTCATAAATAATAGACTATACTGTTTTGTTTTGGATTGTGTGGAAAAGACATAATACTATCAATAGCCACTAATAGACTATACTGTTTTTTGATTTCAAAAGACATATCAAGGAAAGAAAAAGGAAAGATAGAAGAGTTTAATACTACAATGTGTCAATAGCTCATAAATAATAGACTATACTGTTTTGATTGTGTGGAAAGACATATCAAGGCCATCACTACTTGGTTTCACTAGGAAAGAAAGGAAAGATAGAAGAGTTTAATACACAATGTGTCAATAGCTCATAAATAATAGACTATACTGTTTTGATTGTGTGGAAAGACATATCAAAGCCACTACTTGGTTTCACTAGGAAAGAAAGGAAAGATAGAAGAGTTTAATACTACAATGTGTCAATAGCTCATAAATAATAGACTATACTGTTTTGATTGTGTGGAAAGACATATCAAGGCCACTACTTGGTTTCACTAGGAAAGAAAGGAAAGATAGAAGAGTTTAATACTACAATGTGTCAATAGCTCATAAATAATAGACTATACTGTTTTGATTGTGTGGAAAGACATATCAAGGCCACTACTTTGTTTCACTAGGAAAGAAAGGAAAGAGAAGAGTTTAATACTACAATGTGTCAATAGCTCATAAATAATAGACTATACTGTTTTGATTGTGTGGAAAGACATATCAAGGCCACTACTTGGTTTCACTAGGAAAGAAAGGAAAGATAGAAGAGTTTAATACTACAATGTGTCAATAGCTCATAAATAATAGACTATACTGTTTTGATTGTGTGGAAAGACATATATCTCATAAATAGAAAGAAAGGAAAGAGAAGAGTTTAATACTACTATACTGTTTTAGACTATACTGTTTTGATTGTGTGGAAAGACATATCAAGGCCACTACTTGGTTTCACTAGGAAAGAAAGGAAAGATAGAAGAAGAGTTTAATACTACAATGTGTCAATAGCTCATAAATAATAGACTATACTGTTTTGATTGTGTGGAAAGACATATCAAGGCCACTACTTGGTTTCACTAGGAAAGAAAGGAAAGATAGAAGAGTTTAATACTACAATGTGTCAATAGCTCATAAATAATAGACTATACTGTTTTGATTGTGTGAAAGACATATCAAAGCCACTACTTGGTTTCACTAGGAAAGAAAGGAAAGATAGAAGAGTTTAATACTACAATGTGTCAATAGCTCATAAATAATAGACTATACTGTTTTGATTGTGTGGAAAGACATATCAAAGGCCACTACTTTGGTTTCACTAGGAAAGAAAGGAAAGATAGAAGAGTTTAATACTACAATGTGTCAATAGCTCATAAATAATAGACTATACTGTTTTGATTGTGTGGAAAGACATATCAAGGCCACTACTTGGTTTCACTAGGAAAGAAAGGAAAGATAGAAGAGTTTAATACTACAATGTGTCAATAGCTCATAAATAATAGACTATACTGTTTTGATTGTGTGAAAGACATATCAAAGCCACTACTTGGTTTCACTAGGAAAGAAAGGAAAGATAGAAGAGTTTAATACTACAATGTGTCAATAGCTCATAAATAATAGACTATACTGTTTTGATTGTGTGGAAAGACATATCAAAGCCACTACTTGGTTTCACTAGGAAAGAAAGGAAAGATAGAAGAGTTTAATACAATGTGTCAATAGCAATGACTATACTGTTTTGATTGTGTGGAAAGACATATCAAAAGCCACTACTTGCTTTCACTAGGAAAGAAAAGGAAAGATAGAAGAGTAATAATAGACTATACAATTGACTATACTGTTTTTTTTAATTGTGTGGAAAGACATATCATAAGGCCACTACTTGGTTTCACTAGGAAAGAAAGGAAAGATAGAAGAGTTTAATACTACAATGTGTCAATAGCTCATAAATAATAGACTATACTGTTTTGATTGTGTGGAAAGACATATCAAAGCCACTACTTGGTTTCACTAGGAAAGAAAGGAAAGATAGAAAGAGTTTAATACTACAATGTGTCAATAGCTCATAAATAATAGACTATACTGTTTTGATTGTGGAAAGACATATCAAGGCCACTACTTGGTTTCACTAGGAAAGAAAGGAAAGATAGAAGAGTTTAATACTACAATGTCAATAGCTCATAAATAATAGACTATACTGTTTTGATTGTGTGGAAAGACATATCAAGGCCACTACTTGGTTTCACTAGGAAAGAAAGGAAAGATAGAAGAGTTTAATACTACAATGTGTCAATAGCTCATAAATAATAGACTATACTGTTTTTGATTGTGTGGAAAGACATATCAAGGCCACTACTTGGTTTTGACTAGGAAAGAAAGGAAAGATAGAAGAGTTTAATACTACAATGTGTCAATAGCTCATAAATAATAGACTATACTGTTTTGATTGTGGGAAAGACATATCAAGGCCACTACTTTTTGATTTCACTAGGAAAGAAAGGAAAGATAGAAGAGTTTAATACTACAATGTGTCAATAGCTCATAAATAATAGACTATACTGTTTTGATTGTGTGGAAAGACATATCAAGGCCACTACTTGGTTTCACTAGGAAAAGAAAAAGAAAGATAGAAGAGTTTAATACTACAATGTATCAATAGCTCATAAATAATAGACTATACTGTTTTGATTGTGTGGAAAGACATATCAACTTGGTTTCACTAGGCCACTCATAAATAATAGACTATACTGTTTCACTAGGAAAGGAAAAGGAAAGATAGAAGAGTTTAATACTACAATGTGTCAATAGCTCATAAATAATAGACTATACTGTTTTGATTGTGTGGAAAGACATATCAAGGCCACTACTTGGTTTCACTAGGAAAGAAAGGAAAGATAGAAGAGTTTAATACTACAATGTGTCAATAGCTCATAAATAATAGACTATACTGTTTTGATTGTGTGGAAAGACATATCAAGGCCACTACTTGGTTTCACTAGGAAAGAAAGGAAAGATAGAAGAGTTTAATACTAAATGTGTCAATAGCTCATAAATAATAGACTATACTGTTTTGATTGTGTATCAAAGCCACTACTTGGTTTCACTAGGAAAGAAAGGAAAGATAGAAGAGTTTAATACTACAATGTCAGCTCATAAATAATAGACTATACTGTTTTGATTGTGTGGAAAGACATATCAAGGCCACTACTTGGTTTCACTAGGAAAGAAAGGAGATAGAAAGAGTTTAATACTACAATGTGTCAATAGCTCATAAATAATAGACTATACTGTTTTGATTGTGTGGAAAGACATATCAAGGAAAGAAAGGAAAGATAGAAGAGTTTAATAATACTAGCTCATAAATTAGACTATACTGTTTTGATTGTGGAAAGACATATCAAGGAAAGGAAAGAAAGGAAAGATAGAAGAGTTTAATACTACAATGTGTCAATAGCTCATAAATAATAGACTATACTGTTTTGATTGTGTGGAAAGACATATCAAGGCCACTACTTGGTTTCACTAGGAAAGAAAGGAAAGATAGAAGAGTTTAATACTACAATGTGTCAATAGCTCATAAATAATAGACTATACTGTTTTGATTGTGTGGAAAGACATATCAAAGGCCACTACTTGGTTTCACTAGGAAAAGAAAAGGAAAGATAGAAGAGTTTAATACTACAATGTGTCAATAGCTCATAAATAATAGACTATACTGTTTTGATTGTGTGGAAAGACATATCAAAGCCACTACTTGGTTTCACTAGGAAAGAAAGGAAAGATAGAAGAGTTTAATACTACAATGTGTCAATAGCTCATAAATAATAGACTATACTGTTTTGATTGTGTGGAAAGACATATCAAAGCCACTACTTGGTTTCACTAGGAAAGAAAGGAAAGATAGAAGAGTTTAATACTACAATGTGTCAATAGCTCATAAATAATAGACTATACTGTTTTGATTGTGTGGAAAGACATAATCAAAGCCATAAATAATAGACTTACTGTTTTGACTAGGAAAGAAAGGAAAGATAGAAGAAAGGAAAGATTTAATACTACAATGTGTCAATAGCTCATAAATAATAGACTATACTGTTTTGATTGTGTGGAAAAGACATATCAAGGCCACTACTTGGTTTCACTAGGAAAGAAAGGAAAGATAGAAGAGTTTAATACTACAATGTGTCAATAGCTCATAAATAATAGACTATACTGTTTTGATTGTGTGGAAAGACATATCAAAGCCACTACAATGTGTTTCATAAATAATAGACTATACTGTTTTGATTGGAAAGAAAGGAAAGATAGGAAAGAAAGTTTAATACTACAATGTGTCAATAGCTCATAAATAATAGACTATACTGTTTTGATTGTGTGGAAAGACATATCAAAGCCACTACTTGGTTTCACTAGGAAAGAAAGGAAAGATAGAAGAGTTTAATACTACAATGTGTCAATAGCTCATAAATAATAGACTATACTGTTTTGATTGTGTGGAAAGACATATCTAGGCCACTACTTGGTTTCACTAGGAAAGAAAGGAAATATAGAAGAGTTTAATAATACAATGTGTCAATAGCTCATAAATAATAGACTATACTGTTTTGATTGTGTGGAAAGACATATCAAGGCCACTACTTTGTTTCACTAGGAAAGAAAGGAAAGATAGAAGAGTTTAATACTACAATGTGTCAATAGCTCATAAATAATAGACTATACTGTTTTGATTGTGTGGAAAGACATATCAAAGCCACTACTTGGTTTCACTAGGAAAGAAAGGAAAGATAGAAGAGTTTAATACTACAATGTGTCAATAGCTCATAAATAATAGACTATACTGTTTTGATTGTGGGAAAAGACATATCAAGGCCACTACTTGGTTTCACTAGGAAGAAAAGAAAGATAGAAGAGTTTAATACTACAATGTGTCAATAGCTCATAAATAATAGACTATAATTGTGTGGAAAGACATATCATACTGTTTTTCATTGTAGGAAAGAAAAGGAAAGATAGAAGAGTTTATCAATGTGTCAATAGCTCACTAAATAATAGACTATACTGTTTCACTAGGAAAGAAGGAAAGAAAGGAAAGATAAGAGTTTAATAGTTTAATACTACAATGACTGTTTTGATTGTGGGAAAGCTCATAAATAAAGAAAAGGAAAGATAGACTATACTGTTTTGATTGTTTTTGTGGAAAAAGACATATCAAGGCCACTACTTGGTTTCACTAGGAAAGAAAGGAAAGATAGAAGAGTTTAATACTACAATGTGTCAATAGCTCATAAATAATAGACTATACTGTTTTGATTGTGTGGAAAGACATATCAAGGCCACTACTTGGTTTCACTAGGAAAGAAAGGAAAGATAGAAGAGTTTAATACTACAATGTGTCAATAGCTCATAAATAATAGACTATACTGTTTTGATTGTGTGGAAAGACATATCAAAGCCACTACTTTGTTTCACACTAGGAAAGAAAGGAAAGATAGAAGAGTTTAATACTACAATGTGTCAATAGCTCATAAATAATAGACTATACTGTTTTGATTGTGTGGAAAGACATATCAAAGCCACTACTTGGTTTCACTAGGAAAGAAAGGAAAGATAGAAGAGTTTAATACTACAATGTGTCAATAGCTCATAAATAATAGACTATACTGTTTTGATTGTGGAAAGACATATCAAGGCCACTACTTGGTTTCACTAGGAAAGAAAGGAAAGATAGAAGAGTTTAATTTAATAGCTACAAATGTGTTTTGATTGTGTGGAAAGACAATAGGTTTCATAAAAGAAAGGAAAGATAGAAGACTTATACTGTTTTAAATAATAGACTATACTGTTTTGATTGGAAAAGACATATCAAAGCCACTACTTGGTTTCACTAGGAAAGAAAGGAAAGATAGAAGAGTTTAATACTACAATGTGTCAATAGCTCATAAATAATAGACTATACTGTTTTGATTGTGTGGAAAGACATATCAAGGCCACTACTTGGTTTCACTAGGAAAGAAAGGAAAGATAGAAGAGTTTAATACTACAATGTGTCAATAGCTCATAAATAATAGACTATACTGTTTTGATTGTGTGGAAAGACATATCAAAGCCACTACTTGGTTTCACTAGGAAAGAAAGGAAAGATAGAAGAGTTTAATACTACAATGTGTCAATAGCTCATAAAAGAATAGACTATACTGTTTTGATTGTGTGGAAAGACATATCAAGGCCACTACTTTGGTTTTCACTAGGAAAGAAAGGAAAGATAGAAGAGTTTAATACTACAATGTGTCAATAGCTCATAAATAATAGACTATACTGTTTTGATTGTGTGGAAAGACATATCAAAGCCATTACTTGGTTTCACTAGGAAAGAAAGGAAAGATAGAAGAGTTTAATACTACAATGTGTCAATAGCTCATAAATAATAGACTATACTGTTTTGATTGTGTGGAAAGACATATCAAAGCCACTACTTGGTTTCACTAGGAAAGAAAAGGAAAGATAGAAGAGTTTAATACTACAATGTGTCAATAGCTCATAAATAATAGACTATACTGTTTTTGATTGTGTGGAAAAGACATATCAAGGCCACTACTTTGTTTCACTAGGAAAGAAAGGAAAAGATAGAAGAGTTTAATACTACAATGTGTCAATAGCTCATAAATTTATAAAGGTCAATAGCTCAAATAGACTATACTGTTTTGATTGTGTGGAAAGACATATCAAGTGTTTCACTAGGAAAGAAAGGAAAGATATTTAATAATACAATGTGTCAATAGCTCATAAATAATAGACTATACTGTTTTGATTGTGGAAAGACATATCAAAGCCACTACTTGGTTTCACTAGGAAAGAAAGGAAAGATAGAAGAGTTTAATACTACAATGTGTCAATAGCTCATAAATAATAGACTATACTGTTTTGATTGTGTGGAAAGACATATCAAAGCCACTACTTGGTTTCACTAGGAAAGAAAGGAAAGATAGAAGAGTTTAATACTACAATGTGTCAATAGCTCATAAATAATAGACTATACTGTTTTGATTGTGTGGAAAAGACATATCAAAGCCACTACTTGGTTTCACTAGGAAAGAAAGGAAAGATAGAAGAGTTTAATACTACAATGTGTCAATAGCTCATAAATAATAGAGACTATACTGTTTTGATTGTGTGGAAAGACATATCAAGGCCACTACTTGGTTTCACTAGGAAAGAAAGGAAAGATAGAAGAGTTTAATACTACAATGTGTCAATAGCTCATAAATAATAGACTATACTGTTTTGATTGTGTGGAAAAGACATATCAAAGCCACTACTTGGTTTCACTAGGAAAGAAAGGAAAGATAGAAGAGTTTAATACTACAATGTGTCAATAGCTCATAAATAATAGACTATACTGTTTTGATTGTGTGGAAAATATCACATATCAAGCTACTTGTTTTCACTGAAAGAAAGGAAAGATTTTAAATACTACAATGTGTCAGACTAGGAAAATGAAAGGAAAGATAGAAGAGTTTAATACTACAATGTGTCAATAGCTCATAAATAATAGACTATACTGTTTTGATTGTGTGGAAAGACATATCAAGGCCACTACTTGGTTTCACTAGGAAAGAAAGGAAAGATAGAAGAGTTTAATACTACAATGTGTCAATAGCTCATAAATAATAGACTATACTGTTTTGATTGTGTGGAAAGACATATCAAGGCCACTACTTGGTTTCACTAGGAAAGAAAGGAAAGATAGAAGAGTTTAATACTACAATGTGTCAATAGCTCATAAATAATAGACTATACTGTTTTGATTGTGTGGAAAGACATATCAAGGCCACTACTTGGTTTCACTAGGAAAGAAAGGAAAGATAGAAGAGTTTAGAAATAGCTCATAAATAATAGAGTTTAATATCTACAATGTGTCAAATAATAGCTCATAAATAATAGACTATACTGTTTTGATTGTGTGGAAAGACATATCAAGGCCACTACTTGGTTTCACTAGGAAAGAAAAGAGGAAAGATAGAAATGTGTCAATAGTTTAATAGACTATACTGTTTTGATTGTGTGGGAAAGACATATCAAGTGGTTTCACTAGGAAAGAAAAGGAGAGATAGAAGAGTTTAATACTACAATGTGTCAATCATAAATAATAGACTATACTGTTTTTGATTGTGTGGAAAAGACATATCAAGGCCACTACTTGGTTTCACTAGGAAAGAAAGGAAAGATAGAAGAGTTTAATACTACAATGTGTCAATAGCTCATAAATAATAGACTATACTGTTTTGATTGTGTGGAAAGACATATCAAGGCCACTATTTGGTTTCACTAGGAAAGAAAGGAAAGATAGAAGAGTTTAATACTACAATGTGTCAATAGCTCATAAATAAAGACTATACTGTTTTGATTGTGTGGAAAGACTATCAAGGCCACTACTTTGTTTTAGGAAAGAAAGGAAAGATTTTAATACTACAATGTGTCAATAGCTCATAAATAATAGACTATACTGTTTTGATTGTGTGGAAAGACATATCAAGGCACTACTTGGTTTCACTAGGAAAGAAAGGAAAGATAGAAGAGTTTAATACTACAATGTGTCAATAGCTCATAAATAATAGACTATACTTTTTTGATTGTAAAGACATAATAGACTATACTAGTTTTTATTGTGTGCCAATAGCTTAAAAATAATAGACATACTGTTTTGATTGTGGAAAGACAAAAAGCCACTACTTGTTTCACTAGGAAAGAAAAGGAAGATAGAAGACCTTTTAATAGTGAAATGGAAAAACATGTCAATTCTTTTTTTGATGATTGTTATTGCAATTTATTGTTAAAGTTGTAAAATCTGAAATATTTAACCATGTGATAGGGTAATTTCTCCATGAGCTTATTCAATGATTAACTTAAGAATTAAGATTCATCAGAAAATTTAAATAGGAAAACCGTATCCTATCTTTCTTAGGTAGTTTCTTGGTTCACATGATTGTTACACTTTGAAATTAGTATTGTATTGTTGGTCTTGCTATTCAAAAAAAATCACGGAGATATAACTACCAAATAATATAATTGTAATTATGCTATAAAGTGCTTATTTAAAATTTTTATATTCTATGGATTCAGGTGAATTCAAAACTATTAATTTCAATGAAAAACTGTAATATTTGACTACCACCAGTCATTATATTGGGATCATTAATATTGTCAATTAAAATAGAGAAATTTTTATCAGTTTCATTCTGGTATTTTTTTATTTTAATTTTGTTTGAAATATAAAAAATATAATTACTGTAGCTAATCTGGAAATGGAGATCCTCAGGCCAGTTTAATATTTTTTTATTTTATTTTTATATTTATTTTTTTTAAACCTTTCTATTTAAATGCTATGGAAAACATTTAATGAACCATGTAAGCATTATTCTAGCCAATAGATCATTTATTTAATAGCTTCTTGTGACTTGGGAGCATCAAAATTGCCAGCTTCTCTTCCTGGCACAATCTACATGTTCTTTTCTCCTGTGAAACTTCTACTTTATTTCATTATGTCCCATTTTATATTTGGCCTTAATTTTTTAACCTTAGAAACATATTTAAACAGAATAGTCCTGTTGTGATATTTACTAAGGTTCAAATTTTTTTGGCGGGGATTATAGCATCATTGTTTAAATTAGCTGTCTATGGAATCAATATATATCATTGTCAGAAGACCTGTAAATTCAATATCTGCTCTGCTTTATATACGATGCTATCAGTTAAGTGTTTTCCATGGAGGAAGCAAATCTGCTGTCCTTTTGTAGTTAGAATTGATAATATTTTTTTATTATTCCCATTGATAATACTTTCCTTGTTAGGCATACAGATATAGCTTTTATTAAAGATTTTTAGGAACGAGTCTGTTGGCAAAGAATATTTATCTAATATTGAGAAAAAAATGTTGCCAAATTTAGTTAACTGCAGTTGGTCTAATATTTCAAAATGTTAATATATTGTTGTAACACTTTCCTTTGAATCATTTTTCCTCATGGAATCATATTTTTTTTATTAATGCTCTTTTCACTTAATGTGAGACTATCATTCCGATAAAACCCATTATCATCTTTTTTTTCACTATTTTGTTTAACTTGAGTAGTAGTAGAAATAATTCTATGATCTCAAAAGTCTTTTATATATATATATATATATATATGTATGTATGTATATATATAAATGTGTGTGTATGTGTATATATATATATATATGTATGTATGTATATATATAAATGTGTGTGTATGTATATATATATATAAATGTATGTATGTATGTATATATATAAATGTGTGTGTATGTATATATAAATATATATTTTTTTTTTTTTTTTTTTTTAGCATTATGCCCCAAGCAAGGCGTGAAGCCACTAGGATGCATAGGGTTGGAAGATTTTTTGGCGGGGATCATCATTATTTAAAATTAGAGCGAGAGCAGATAGGAGTGATAGAAGAAAGGATGAGGAGAAGGATAGTGGGTAGATCAAGGTAACTGGAGATGTCGATTGACATTACATTTGAATAGTTGGAGATTATAGCCTTCAGGAAGCAGTAACTGGGGAGGTGTTCCACTGGCGAGAGGTGTGAGGTATGAAGCTATTGGAGTAGAAGAGACTATCTACATTTGAGAGTTTCTACAATGTAAGGGGTGGGAGCCGGATATATATATATATATATATATATATATATATATATAAATGTGCATGTATGTATATATATAAATGTGTGTATATCTATATATATATATATATATATATAAATGTGCATGTATCTATATATATATATATATATATATAAATGTATGTATGTATATATATAAATGTGTGTATATATATATATATATATATATATATATATATATATGTATATATATATAAATGTGCATGTATGTATATATATAAATGTGCATGTATCTATATATATATATGTATATATATATATATATATATATATATATATATGTCTGTGTGTGTGTATATATATATATATATATATATATATTAGAGAAAAGTGACTGGAATTGCTTTCATTTTGTTATATTTATAGACAAAGGTTGCTCACTATCTGAGGTAAAACATTTATAGATATAGACGGTAGAACTGCTTAGTGATATGGTTACTTATACTTATATATACACTTATATGTGTTGTGAACTTCAGACCCTGTGTCTCTACCCTATCAGACCTATAGTTTCTTTGGCAGGGGACACTTCTTAAAAGACTGAATGTTTGTATATATATATATATATATATATATATATATATATATATAGTTTTATTGTATGCTTTATTTATGGATAAAAATGGGTAGAGGGACAGTATATATAAGCAGAAAAGTAGACACTGAAGTTAACACCAAACGGTAATAATCTGTTTCATGTTTGAATGCAATCCTCAGACATGAAGATTGGGCTGAAGCATCAAACAGACTGTTGCTATTTGGTGTTGACCTCAGTGTCCACTTTTATATAATATGTACAAAAGAGAAGATATATTAAAATTACAAAAACTTCTATTTCGATATACTTTATCAATGTACTGAGAAATATCAGAAAAAAAAATTATCTCAATGTATTATTATTATTGTTGAAATAAGATTAAATATTTCATTTAAATTCAAAATACCATTATATTTATTAATATTGGTATATTTATTATATTTATGGAGGAAGAGTGCTCCGTATTGGAGAGAGTGTTTTTAGATAATAATAAAAAAAGTGTGCCATAAATAAGATAATGACAAAAGAATTAATGAAAAAAATCCGCGTTACTAAAAATGAAGAGTGAATATGTACATGATATTTCTGGTGACGCAATGTTGTTTTCTTTTTTATTGGATGTCATTATCCCTTATCAAGTTAGAAATCTGAGACTCTTTACCTCATACTGGGTGGAAACATTTAGGCTTATCTCATTTTCAATCAATAGCTACCTTGTTTCATTCAATTCATTTGAAATGCATTTGCCCAGGGAAGAAATACATTATTTGTCTTACTCTATTTTGTATTAAAATATGGTGTTAACAGATGCTTTTGCCATTATTTGACCAAGAGATTTATATTGGTAACAAAGATCTATTGTTAATGTATATGTTGTCTATATGAATGTTATTGAAAATAATTCTTCTTTTAATATTTGGGAATGAGAAAGAGTGAAGGAAGGTTTCTTTTTTTAAAATCCCTCATCATGCAAATCCTAGCAGACTTGACCAGGGAAATTGAGCAAGTATGGAAAAATGTGTCCCTGATAAGATGGTTTTTCTTATGACACCACTTTTTTTAAAACTATTTTTGGGAATATCTGTCTATACCTCTGAGATGAGGTATTATAATTACTTACATTATCTACACTCAGGCTGTTATCTTCATCTTCATTGCCATATTCCCATTTCAGCTGTTGTACACTTCGGCCTTCTTCAGGCAATTGGAATTTTGAACTGAACCCTTTATTTCATCCACCAGGGCAGACATTGGTTAGATCCAGTGACTAAACCCAAAGAGTTGTGAGTTCAATCCCAGGACACAACGGTAGGGAACCAAATTTGGAGAGTTGAGTTAAAGGGAATAAGTGAGATATCTGGAAGAGGCATGGGAGTGGAACTAGAACAGTCTACCCTAGTGGGCGAAATAAATTGCTTGGTTCGATATTCCAATCACCTGGAGAAGGCCGGAATGTACAACAGCTGAAATGTGAATATGACAATGAAGATGAGGATAACAGTCTGAATAATGTAAGTATTTTTGGGAATGCTTGTTTTAAAAAGCAATGATTAGAATTGGAATAAAATCTAAATATATGATGAAAGTGAATTTATATATTTTTTTTGTTCTTGAGAATTTGCAACAAAATATTAAACACTATTATGCTATTAGATTGTTTATTTACAAGAATAGTTTTATATTTACAACATTCTAAAAACTAATTCAGTTAGAACTAATGCAATGCAATATTTATCCTTTACCAATTAATAAAAAATAAATGTGAAAACAATTTTTTATTCATAAATTTATAAAAATTTACTAAATTATAAAAATGTGAACCAATTATAAGAAAATTCTTATTATTTACAATTTTATAAAGATTTAATCAATTGGCAATTAGCCAATATTTTGCCAACCATTCCAGTGAATAATATGATAAATAAGCTGTGTAAATAAACACTCTAATAAATAGTGTTATTTTTGTTATCAATTCTCAAGAATAAAGAAAACCTATAAATTCACTTTCATGTGTTTCGGTTTTATTCCAATTCTATTCATCACTTTTTAGAACAATAAACATTGCCAAAGAGTGAAACTAGTTAAAAGAGCTGAATTAATTGGAAAAAAAAGTTCTTTTGACATGATGTCTTATTGTGGTTATGTTTGTCCATGTTTGCCGGAAATTGATTTACTATGACAACGATGAATGAAAATCTAGAGTTGAGTAGACATGGAAAAGTGTATTAATAAAAGCAGAAACAAACTGAGTAGACAGATGTTTATAGAGAAGTAGATATGAGCAGATTGGGATAAAAGGAAGCAATTTGGTAAGTTGATAGATTAGAGATAATCTCACCCATTTCTCTTTCCATCTTGATCATATGTCAAAGACCTCTCTCTTTCAATTTACCGATATATAATCTATAATCATATAGGAAAGATCTTCCTCTCTCATTTTGCCAAAACAACTTCACCTACCAGAAATCTTTCTCTCACTTAAAATTTACCAATAGATGATCATGTATATGTAAAGGTTAATTGTCCCAAGAACTGATGTTAAGATTTTTTGCTAAGTCATTGCTAGTCTAGTGCTTTCCATGGACTATCAAAACCATAGTAAAATTCTTAAGACCAAATTTTGGAACAAGTAGCGCTTAACATAATAAAAATTCTTATGGTCTGGTTGAAAGACTAAAAGGCATAAATATGGCAGAAGTCTACAAGAAGTCTTCCTCTTGCAGGGTGAGTACAGAGTAATTGGCCATGGTTAAATGTAACTAGGAGAGATGCATCAACAAACAACTGATAAAGTTTTCAATAAACAATAAGAAAAGAAAGAAACGAACAGGGTAAAAATAATACTGAGCAAACAATAAATCTGCAAGACAAAAGTAGGAAAAGCAACAGTAATGAGACAAAAAAGGTTCACAAATTAAGAATCATGTTAAAACACAAAATACAGACAGGTGATTGCAGCATTCTGATCTCAAGACAAGAAAGAACAGAAATTGGCTCAGAAGAAATCCCAGTATTCCATTTGTATGATTTTTGTCTAAATTTGGAGAAGGGATGTTTTTGCAGTCATTTCAACAAGGATTGAAACCAACATGTCACTCTATGAATTTACCAACTGATGATCTTTTATTAATCTCCTTAATCATTTGAGCTTGAAATTCACAAGTGATTAGATTTTTTTTAATCATTTCACTTGAATCAAGGTGATAATGCCACTAAGATTCAAGGGGTGACTGGTAGTGAAAGAGAATGAGAATACTTTAGGAGGAGGAACTGAAAATACAAGCAAGGGGTAAACCGTTAATCCTGTTCAAGAAACAGGAGAGGAATTTGTATTGGGAAATAGGCGCACCTATATCCTCCCATTAAAAAAAAAAATTACTTGGTAAAATTTTGGAGTTTAAGTGGAGATTTTCAGGTAAGTACAGTCAAGTATGTAACCACCATTTCTTAATGAATGTTAAAAAATTATTTAAATTTTATGATAGTTCAAGTTTTGTTGTCTCTTAATAATGATGAAAAAAAACTTGGAAAACATTCAGGTAATTTATTTTACATTGAACCACAAGGGCGAGTAAAAAGTTAATATATTTTTATATATACAACTATATAAAAATGTCATTAACTAATTAAAGGAAAGAAAAAAATAAAGTCAGCATTCCCAAACCGATGTGGAGATGATTTTTCCATTTGGACAGATGTTTTGACTTTTGCTAAGTTGGTTCCTAAGAAGTGGAATTATTTTGTAGGTTTCATACCATTACCCTGCCAAGCCTATCCTTGTGTGTGTTTGGGGGTGAGGTCAAACATGGAGAGAGAGTGTGTGGATTTGCCCATTCACATTAAGGCATATCAAAATCAAACAAAATATTTTAATCTTTTCTTTAACTCTATTATATGAAATCTTTGATATGAATGGGGAATTCCTTTTCTTAAGAGACTCCACTCGACACCAAAAATGATCATTTCCACAGATTTGCAACCACACACATGAATGATGGCAAGATTCAAATTAAAATTAGCACTGATAAGAGATTAATTAAAGTGAATTTGTTATTTGATTGTTCTTTGAGTCTGATTGTGCGCAAAACAAAAATTTTTATTGTAAAATTGATTGGATGGATTGAGTGATTGGATTGATTGGATCTTTTTTTTTACAGCTTATCAACCCTTTGTAGATTATTTACATCCAGAAAGTATTTTTAGGTTGTAACAATTTTCTTTTGTTATTTAACAATAATTTAGTAATAAAAATCTTACTGATTAACTGAGATCTTGAGGAAGGAGAGGTAGATTCATACTTTTGCCAAGGGTATTTGAAAGTAAGAGAATATATTGAACCCAACTAGAATTGAAACTCGGCTGTCAGATTAACAGTAATCAGCCATTATCCATTACACCACTTGCACATCCAAGCTTACAGTACCTGGAATTCCCAAGTAGTCACCCATCTAGGTACTGACTAGGCTCAATGTTGCTTAACTTTAGGGATCATACGAGAATAGGTGTTTCAATGTGATGTGGCCATAAGCCAAAATATTTGCTAATCTGACACCAAGAAGTATGACCAAACAAGCAACAAATATGTTGGATATAATAAAAAAAATAAATTTAAAGAAAGCAAAGTGTATATAGCTGAATCTACTCTGTTATTTCATCTATAGTTCATGTGGAATTGGACATGAAAACAAGAAACAAAATTTAAAATCAGCTTACTCATGACTTTTTTTAAGTTTGATAACAGTTACATTTCTGGTAAATTCCTGATTCCTATTTAAATTCAATAATTTTAGTTTATAATAAAAGAAGATAGGCTCCAAAATTTAAGAAGCTGAAAAAATTAACTTAGTATGATGACAGAATTAATAAATTAATTTTCCTTTAATCTTGAAGCAAAAATGAAAAATATATTTTATCAGAACAACTCTGCAAAGTTTAGTGCAAAATTTAAGTACTGAACCAAATTAAAAAAGTGCTTGCCTCATTCCTGAAAATATTTGACAAGCAATTTCTCAAATTCTAAATAAACTCTGAAATCAAGATATTAATCATGTATTGCACTTTCTATGTTCATAATCATTCATTTGTTTCTGATGATTCTATTTTTGCTCTCTGGTTTTCTACACCATTTCCTTCTAATTCTGATTTGCTTTTTTTTTCATTACTTGTAGATAGCTTTTCTTACCAATAAGTGAAGTCATTTCTAGCTTCATTTTCCATTACAAATAGAAATAAACCTGAAATAAATATTTATTAATTCTTGTTTTTAACTTTATCCTCTCTTGAAGATAAAGTACATTTCTGATTCCCTTATTTGATCTTTGATGGCCTTTGCCAGATGAAATGAAACAGAATTATCTGCTAAATTTCTAAAACAGAAACCACTTTCTTTGCTGAGGATATCCAACTATTGTTCTCTCATCCATATTGTATACTAAAAATGAATCCATAAAAAAAACTGAAGCATTAGAGAGAGATGCATTAAGATTTTTATGAAATACATTGACTCACTTTTATCTACAATCAACGGCACAGATAGTTCATACCTTTTTGTACATTTTGAGAAAGATTCAAAATCTATTTGTTTACTTAAGAAAAATTTTGCAACAATTTTATCATTTTCTGATAATATAAAACATTTTACTGTATGTTAAGATTTTTTGCTAAGTCACTGCTAGTCTAGTGCTTTCCATGGACTATCAAAACCATAGCAAAATTCTTAAGACCAAATTTTGGAACAAGTAGCGCTTAACATAATAAAAATTCTCATGGTCTGGTTGAAAGACTAAAAGGCATAAAAATGGCAGATGATTGTCTACAAGAAGTCTTCCTCTTGCAGGGTGAGTACAGAGTAATTGGCCATGGTTAAATGTAACTAGGAGAGATGCATCAACAAACAACTGTTTGTTTACAGATAGTGCCCCACACACCTTATTTACAAATACATTTCCCTGTTGTCAAACCCAGAAATAAGTGTCAAAAATTAAAAAATAATGAGATTAAAAATTTGGATATGACAAAGAAAAACTCCAAAGTGTTTCTTGTAAGTAAAAATATATAAGTTCTTGGAAGGAAAGAAAAATAATGTTTAATTTACTAAAATCTGCTATAAAATAATTCCTGCATTTGTCCTTTAACCTCCAGTATACTAAAATGTGAGTTATTTATTATTAATATTATTGTAGTTAGTATTGTGTTCTGTTTAAAAATGGTGCTTTATCACAGGTATTTTTGGGAAAAATAATGGTCACTATAGTATTGAGATAAGAAGCATAAATCGCTATATCCAAATCTATTTATATTAATCTTTTGTAAATGGGGAACTACTTAAAAGTTTAGGTAGTTTGAACAGACTGATCAATCTATTGATCCATCAGGTTGGCCATTGTTTCTTGTGAGACATTTCACACATTTAAGGAAACTCATTTTTTATCAATTTTTCATTCTGTGAGGAAGTCATTTTGTGATTTAAGTAAGAATATATAAAATTTCATGAAAGACTACATTCCTTTACAAAGATGTTGGGTGTTAAAACAGTTGACAGCTTGAAAGGCAGAATCAGCTAATCAAGTTCAAATCCTGACTAATTTTCTTCTTCAATGGTATGAATCCACTTCTTATTGCACTTTCTTTCATTCTCAGCCATCATGACGGGAAAGTCTCATCACTGGCATACCACTTGTTATTGACAGAGATAAGAGTGGATTCTATATTCTTAACACTACTTTCTTGCCTAGACAAAAGCTGCTACTTCCAATGATAACCATGACAGGGTTCAGTATTCAATATTCTGCCTATCTTATTAGTTATCTAGAGCATTACTAAATTGTGGGTTGTTGTTTTTCTGTTTTATTTTGAATGTTTTTCCTATCATTTAGACAAGTGGTTATTTTATGTTACCTTACAGTCCCATCAAATATAGTTACTGCATTTGTATGTCAGTATTTATGTAGCTGTATAAACATATATACTGGCATATATATACATATTTATGTGTGTGCATCCCACACACACACACATACATATATATGCAATCCCCTCCAAAAGTATTGGAACAGCAAGGCCAATTCCTTTGCTTTTGTTGTTCATTGAAGACATTTGGGTTTAAGATCAAAAGATGAATATGGAACATGAGTTCATAATTTGCAGCTTTAATTTCCTAGTATTTACATTTAGATGTGTTAAACAACTTAGGACTTACCACCTTTTGTATCAGATCACCCTATTTTTAGGTGAGCAAAAGTAAAGGAACAGATAGTTGTAAAGAAAATAATTTTTAATATTTGGTTGTATAACCTTTGCTAGCAATAAGTGCATCAAGCCTGTGATCTACTGACATCACCAAACTGTTGCATTCTTCATTTGCAATGCTTTTCCAGACTTTTAAGACAACCTCTTTCAGTTCTTGGTTGATTTGGGGTGGTTTCTTACTCCAGTCTCCATTCAAGAGATAAAATACATGCTTTATTCCCTTATGGTCCAGTGATTGACATGGCCAGTCTAAAACTGTCCATTTTTTTCCCTCTGATGAAGTCCTTTGTTGTGTTGGCAGTATGTTTTGGATCATTGTCCTGCTGCATGATAAACTTCCACCTGATTAGTTTGGGTGTATTTCTCTCTAACTTGACAGACAAAATGTTTCTGCAGATTTCTGAATTCATTCTGCTGCTAGCATCATGAGTTACATCATCAATAAATATAAATGAGCTTGTTCTGGAATCAGCCATGCAAGCTCAAGCCAAAACACTGCCACTACCATACTTCACAGATGAGCTTGTATGCTTTGAATCATAAGCAGATCCTTCCTTTCTCTGCACTTTGGCCTTTGCATCATTTTGATAAAGATTAATTTTGGTCTCATCAGTCCATAAAACATTTTTGTTGCTCATCTCTGCACTTCCTTGCAAATTTCAATCTGTCCTTCCCATTTTTACTGCTGATGAGGAGTTAGCATCTTGTGATATGGCCTCTATATTTCTGCTATACAAGTCTTTGAATGCTGGATTGTGAAAACTTCACCTCTACACCTTGGAAGCTGTTGGTGATGTCACTGAATGTTGTTTTGAAGTTTTTCCTCACAGCTCTCACAATGTTTCTCTCATCAATTGGTGTTGTTTTCCTTGATCAAACGGTTCTATGTGTGTCCCTCAGTATACCAATAGTTTCTTTCATTTTCAGGACATTCCAAATTGTTGTTTGGCTATGCCCAATATTTGTCCAATGGTTCTGATTGATTTTCCTTCTTTCCTCAGCTTCAAAATGGCTTGCTTTTTTTAGAAATTATCACCCCAAGCAAGGTGGAAGTGCCACTAGAATGCAAGGGGTTACAGAAAGTGGGAGCAAGAGTAAAGAGGTGTGAAAGAGGAAAGGATGAAGAGAAGGATGGAGAATTGATCAAAGCATCTGGATTTGTCAATTGGCATTGCATTTGAATAGTTAGAGATTATAGCTATCAGGTCAGCAAGTACAAGGAAGACCGTTCCACAGACAGGAAGTGTGAGGCATGAAGCTGTTGGAGTAAAAGAGACAGCTACATTTAACCATTTCAACAGTGAAAGGGTGGGACTGAGATGCCGACCTAGTGACATATTTAAATTCATGCAGTTTGGGAACTAGTGAAAATTGCTCATGAAAGTATTTGTAGAAAAGACAGAGGGAGGTGACAGCACGTCTGTAAGAAAGCAACTGTAAATGAGATGCCAGATTGTTGCTTATGTTGGTTTATCCTTTTTAACAAGAAATGCAGCCTTCACAGGTGAAACCCAAAGTTAAAATAAGGGTTGCCATTCTGAGCTATTTAATATTTAAACTATCAGTCTAAAAGGCAACACCTGGGCAAAAAGAAATACCTGTCAGTCATATGTTCCATTAGATTTGCTCACTTAAAAAATTGGTGGTTTCAAATCAAAGGCATTATGTCCTAACTTGTTTAACATATCTAAATGTAAATCTGAGGAATTAAAAACTGAAGTTCTGAACTCTTGTCTTATATTACTCTTTAACCCATTATATTCCATTTTTAACTCGAATGACTTCAGTGAACAATGAAAACAAAGGAATTGGCCTTGCCCTTTTGGAGGAGACTAATATATATATATATATATATATATATATATATATATATATATATATATATATATATATATATGTGTGTGTTGTGTGCATCCCCACACACACACATAAGTTTAATGCAAATCTTGTCAATTGAACGTAAGGAAACAAATCAACTCCTGAGTTCTGCAATGCGGTAGGATCACTTGAGTACCACAGTTACCTGCAGAGGTATGTCACGCCCTGTTCAGACTGGATTTGAATTCAGAGTTTTCCTTCTCAGACTGATTGCCTCTTCAAGATCCCAGTATTCCTTGCTATTTAACCCATATCTGTTGTGGAGAATTTATGGACTCAGAATTCAGAATTGGCTCACTGATTTCTCTCTCCCTAGTCACCATTATGATGGTTTCTTCTATAAATGTAGGACACCAGAGAACACATTTTCTTAAGATTTCTACAATGCACCAGTTAATAGACATAATGCACACTTTTTAAAATAAAAATGGGGCATCTATTTCAAATACAAAAATGTCCACCATAATAATGTTTTAAGCAATAAAAATGTCAGATTAAAAACAAATCCATTAATTTGAGCTGATATAACCTTTCGGGAAAAACAATTTGTATGAGGAAGATGTGCTTTCCTAAAAGGGAAAAATAGTGCCTTGCTGAGCTACAAAGGGAGATGCATTTTGATATTTCCCAAAGTACATTTGATTTATTAGATTTTTTTCAAATTCACAGACCAATAGATGTAATACACATTGTTTAAAATAAAAATTGGGTGTCTATTTAAAATATGAATATCCACAATAATAACAATTGAAGTAATATATATATATATATATGTGTGTGTGTGTGTGTGTGTGTGTGTGTCCATTTAAAGTAGGATATAGAATCCTGACAAAGTTTTAAGAAATTTAACAAATGGAAAACATTCATTTGAAACTAGATTTGATTATATGTTTCACTTTTCAAGGCTTCATTAGATCCAAAGACAAAAATCCTATATGAATTTCTTGCTTATGAGCCATTCTGAAA